>BTRK01000001.1:31750602-32350602 GCA_036245805.1 Pristionchus mayeri
GTCCATGTGAGGCCCAAATCCGAAATGAGGGTATCACCACTAATGATCGAATGCCGCAATCAATAGGGTCTAATATTTTCGAATGCGAATAGGGTTGATTTTTTTTGCTGATCAAGGCTGTGATTAAAGGAAGAGCCAATACGTTAAAGTGACCTTAAATGGAAAAGTTGGCATATGGAGGATTTCCTCCATCTTCTCATCGTACACCTCCTCCTCATCGATATCGTGCATCTGGGAAAGAAATCAATCGATTTTTCACCAGTTGCCTGATTCAGGAGAGATGGGCAAGAGTGCGAGCAGTGGGGCGCAGCTGCATGTACAAGGGATCCACCTTCCATCGCGTCATCAAGGGCTTCATGATCCAGGTTTGTAGTTTGTACCCTTGGGTTTGCGAGGCTCAAATCGTGCGTGTTTTGAACCAGTTATATCGTTGTGTCAAAACAATTATTTTCCTATCTGTAAAATTCGATGGGTCAATTTAATAACAATAACAGTACAAATAGCAGTGCTCATTCAGGGAGGCGACTTCACTCGTGGCGATGGAACTGGCGGAGAGTCCATCTACGGGAGCGCCTTCGCCGATGAAGACCTCGGCGGGAAGCACGACACTCCCTTCCTCCTATCCATGGCGAATAAGGTGAGGGCAGAGGGGGTGGAAAATTCTAGGGAGGTCGACTTGAAAGCATTACGTGACGTCATCCTTTGCAGGGTCGAGACACGAACGGCTCGCAGTTTTTCATCACGACTGCGCCCGCGCCCCATCTCAACGGCGTGCACGTCGTCTTCGGAAGGGTACGGTAGCCGACTTTTCCAGGATTCCGTATTTGGTAGCTGGGATGATGATCATCTAGCAATGGCGTAATCCACTTGTGCACTAATTGACTCCTTTTCCTCTCGGCAGGTTGTCTCTGGCTCGGACGTCGTCACCGAGATCGAGCATCTGAAGGTGGACGGCAAGTCGCGCCCCATCGCTGACGTCATCATCATCCAATCGGGCGAGCTGGTGAGAGCTGCCAAGAAGAGGAGACAGGACAGCGAGTCAGTTTGCAGAAGGGAATTGCGTTGTGTGCAGAGATCTCTCCTGGTTGATTGTTATGATTGCTTTCGAAAAGAAATAATCATTTAGGTAATATAATAATAATAATAACAATCGTTGCAGATCGGAGGAGGAGACGAAGAAGCGGAAGTCGCGCAAGGACGACGAGAGCTCGTCTGACTCGTCCAGTGACGAGGACGAGGAGGAGACCAAGGAGAATCAGGTAGGAGAAGGCATACCCCCCACTCCCCCTTACCCCTTTCTCACTTTTTCGCGTCTTGTCTTTTAGCCCAAGCCCTTCGCACGCTAAGATCGACGGATTTTCATAATATTCAAATTGCCATCTGTGAGCAAAGAGAGCACGTGCAGAAGGAGGGGGGGGGGGAGAAGCCTTAATCCACGTCTTCTTCTTGATCAAAGTTTTGTTCTCAATCCCATCCCCTCCTCATCATCAGGTCTCGACGATTCGCAAGGAGGATCTTCCGCCCGAGCCCACGAATCAGCACGCCTTCCTCTACCGAAGATCGAAGACTCCCGAGGAAGTGAGGGAGAAGAGGGAAGCGGAGAGGAAGGAGAGGGAGAAGGTGAGGGGGAGAAGACGCAGAGTTGCTAGAATGGTTGCTCTAGCAATTGATTCATGACTTGTTCTTGCTAATCCTTTGCCTGTTCAGGGACGAGACAGTGGGCGGGGCAACCGAGATCGGGAGCGTCGTCGGTCTCGATCGCGTGATCGTGCGAGAAGATCGCGCAGCAGAGAGAGGAGAGGAGAGAGAAGAAGTGGAAGGAGCGGACGGAGGGAGAGCAGATCGCCATGGAGAGATGTCGAGCCAGCTGGAAGGAAGAAGGACGACAGCGATAGGAAATCGAAGGGTGAGGGGGGAGGGAGGGGAGTGAGAATGGAGAGGAGAGGGAGGGGGAGGGAAGTCGAAGGGTGAGAGGGGAGGGGGAAGGGAGGGAGACTTGCTCGAAAGCTGCCCTAAAGTTCTCCCCTCCGCCAGCACGCCCCGTCGTGTCGCAACTTTTGAACCAGTTTGAACTTGCTGATGTCATGATCTTGACAAGTTGCGTGTTTTTGCCAATTTTGATGAGATTCCATCGTGAATTGAAATTTAGAGAGTTCATTAGGGGGGTTGGTGCCAATGGAGTGATCTTTCATCTTTGCTCTCTGTAGCCAGCGAGATCACGACGTCCGATGGGAAGAAGATCAAGGTGAAGGGCCGGGGCGCGCTTCGATTCAGAGGAGGATTCGAAGAGGAACGAGAGAAGACTCCGCCTCATTGGAAGAGGGAGCAGGTACGGTAGAATGAGCGTTGATCTCTAACCATGTGCCTGATTGCAGTATCGAGTGAAGAAGCTGGAGGAGCTGCACAAGGAAAGGGAGCAGAGGGGAGGGGGAATTGTGAGGAGAGACAAGGTGAGGGAGGGGGATGATGAGACAGAGAGTACAACAGTTGATCGTTTCCCGACTCGTCCTTGTTTCCTTAATTTAATTAATTAGACTCTGATGCTTCAGTTCGCACCCGAAGAGACGGAGGAGGAGAGCAGACGGAAGAGAGAGGACGAGGAGAGGAAGGCGAGGAAGGAGATGAGATATCTCAAGGGTGAGTGGAGGGGGGGGGGGGGAAGGAATGGAGGGGAGGGAGAGAGAAGAGGATTGGAGTGGAGTTTGGGGGGAGGATAAGAGGAAGTAGTGGAGGGAGGAAGGGAGAGTAAGCAAGAATGGAGGAGAGGATAGGGGGGGGGGAAGAGAACGAATGGGGAAAGGAGCAAGGGAATGGGAAAGGGGGGGGGGGAGAGAGATTGACTGCAACTATTGCAGACACTGCTCACGCGGACGAGAAGGGCGCAGCATCGGAGGCAGAGGAGAACGGAGATGGTGAGGAGGGGAGGGGAGGGGAGGCTGCAGCCTACTCCCTGGCTGTGCATCGAACGTGATCTTTGATCTCTCGCTCCATTTCAGAGAAGGACGAGGAGGAGAACGAGTACGAGGGCATCCAACTGCACGATGGAGAGGAGCAGGAGGAGGAGGAGGAGAGTGATGAGGTGATCTTTGGCTTCTACTTGTGCACGATTGACAATGGGATGTTTCTACAGGAAGAGGCGCCTGCCCCCGCCGTAGCCAAGTCGCCCGAGCTCGAGCTCAAGACGCAGGAGGTACGGTATCGAATTATTGATTTTTTTCGGAATTGAATTACGGTGCTAAATGCAGGAACTGCGTGCGGAGCGCGAGCGAGCGGAGGAGGAGCTGATGGCTGCGAAGAGGAAGGAAGAGAAGGAAGAGGAGGAGCAGAAGGAGGAGAAGGAAGAAGAAGTGGAGGAGAAGGAGGAAGTGGAGACGAAGGACGAAGGGGAGAAGAAGAATGGAGTCAAGGGGAAGGAGAGGGAGAAGAGCAGGTAGAGAATGGGGAAAGGGGGGGCCTTGTTGAGATGCAATCAATCACACACCATGCTTTGTTGTTGTTTTTTAAAGACTTTCTAAATTTTGGTCCAACACGTGGACGCATCGCTCGATTTCCCTGTCTATTTTGCATCTTTTGTTCGCGCATCGACATACAATTTCCATAATTTTGAATCGATTGATTCTTTGGTTGCGAGACGTGACAAAACAAGTGATGATTTCGACATAGCAGAGAGGCAACAATTTTCGCGCGAGATTTCGAAACTGTGCCGTTGGCTGGCTTATTCTTTTGTGGACGTGTGCCATTGATACATTCCGATCTAGCTGTTCGTAAAATATGCTGAACTTGTGGCTTGCAAGGGCTTCAATCAACTGAATACAGAAAGGATGAATATCGACACATCCTTACATCTGACGTGATAAATATTGATTGATTGATCCCTTGCAGATCCCGTTCTCGCTCCCGCTCTCGGGATGCTCGTCGCAAGAGATCGACCAGCAGGGGCAAGAAGAGCAGATCACGCAGTCGATCGAGGAGTGCGGGCAGATCGAGGAGAGGAGCGAGGAGATCCAGGTGAGGGGGAGGGAGAGGGAAAGGAATGTGAGAGGGAGGAGAGCAAAGAATGAAGTGGAGGGGGGGGGGAAGGAAGGAGGGAGAGGGGAGAGCAAGGAATGAAGGGGAGGGGGTGGAAAGGGTGGAGAATGGAGAGAGATGATAGTGTGCCCCTCTCGCTGGTAGATATCTCAAGACTGTTGAAAGCACGCATCCCCTGCAAATGGTTGTACAAAGGAACACAGTATGAGATACAAATCGATCCAAATCGAGAGTCCATTTTTGCTAACTCAAAACGGGTAGATATCTCAAAATTGGCGGACACATGCGTCCCTCCATGCATCGGGGACCACTCTCGGAGTTAGTTCCTATTTATGAATATTAATCAGTCTCTCCCTCTTCAGATCTCGTTCTCGCGATCGTCGTCGTCGTTCGTCTCGCTCTCGTTCCAGAGGAGGAGACAGAAGGAGGAGATCGCCCGTCCGAAGGAGCGGAGGAGGAGGCATCGGCAGACGAAGCATCTCGCCCAGAAGAAGGTACACTCCCCCCTCCCTCCCCTTTCCCGCCCCCATCCTCCCATTTCGGATTTTTGAAAATCAGCAATAATTCCTGTCAATGTATGCCCCGACGACCACTGGAGAAGGAGGGTAGGAAGACTGTTTAGGTAGACCATCGCGAAATGGGCGAAAGTTGAATCAGGAAGTTGTTTGGCCCTGAAAATGGTCGCCCAAGAAAGATGACGTGGCCTAACTATGGAAGTCGCCGTGTGGGGATTCTTACGATGGGAATGAATATTGATTGATTGTTTTATCGATTGATTTCAGAAGCGACGGGCGCCTGACCGACTACCAGCGTCGTCGCATGGAGAGGGACAGAGAGGACAGAGAGAGGGAGAGGAGAAGAAGCAGATCGAGAAGTGGAGGAAGAGGAGGAGGCAGAAGGGGAAGAAGCCCGCCGGCGGTGAGAGAGAGAGAGAGGGGGGGGGAGGAGGGGAAAGTGATGACGTCATCACTGCGAAGAAGGCGCATCGGAGCACCATAGATACCTGAATGCTGCATGAAACCATTAGCCTCATTGTGAGATCAAGCAATGGCATTGGGGATTGATTAGCAAGAGGGGAGTTGGGGGGTGTAGATTCCGGAACGAACGTGATTTTTGGCAACTCTGAATAGGCCTTTCCGTTGGCCGAACAGGCAACCCCAGTACTAATCAATTGATGGATACGAGATGGAGAGTGACGTCATCTTATCGCCTCCCTCCTTTGCAGCGTCGCCGCTCGCGCTCGCGCTCGCGCAAGTCGTCTCGCTCCTCCTCCCGTTCCACCTCTCGCTCCTCCCGCTCGAGAAGCAAGAGTGCCGAGAAGAAGGACAAGGAGAGAAAGAGGTGAGGCAAAAAGGATCTCGCATCGGTTTAGATATATCCCGGGATCGACCACAGAAAACTTGGAATTTTGCCAAATGATCATTGTAGCTTTAAATTGCGCACACATTCGTTGCTCTCTCTTTCGCTAGCTCCCTCTGCCAAGGCCCGATTGCGCAACGCTGTGTAGAACTGTTCAATTCGATTGTCCTCTCAGAAGTTTATCGTTATTGGCTTTTCTTTGACGTGTCAGGAAATGGGGAGTAGTGATCATGGGGGTGTCCGTCATACGAAAACGTGTTCACTTGCAGCCGCTCCCGCTCATCGTCCAAGTCGTCCCGTTAAAGTGATCTACCAGAGAGAAGATCTACCGTTCCTCCCCTGATCTACCTTACCCCCACATTCTATCGTTTTCACCATCGTATCCCATCAATTGTCCATTATTTGATTGTATCCCTTGTCTTGGGGCCATTCGAAGACGGTCTTGTGACCGATCTTGTTGATGTCTCGTGACCCGTCCCCTCATTGAGAGTGCTGATAGTAGGCGTGTTTCCTTCCCTGGTTTGTCTCCCTTCTCCTTTCCGCGTCTCTCGATGTCTCCTTCTATCTATCCCCTCATTGCTTTGTCGTGATGTTATGAGCGAGAGAGCGAGCACACTTTCTTCACGGATTGAGACAGTAGGCGTGCACTATGACAGGAAACCTCTCCCTCTCTCTCCCTCTCGCTCGCCTCCCCCCCTCTATCCTCCCCTCTCTGATTACCATATTCTCTTCTTAGTTTTCACTCGATGATCCAATCGTGTTTCTAGTGTACAAGTTGTGGTGGGGACCTCATCATTGTGTTTTCGCCCTCTCTCATCTCTTGATTATTCTCCCCCAGATCGTACAGAGAGGCCAGAGCCCGCCCCGTCTCCTCCCCCTCTCCCCCCATTGTTCAGTTGTTTTCATTATCAAATGATGATTATTCCTCCTCCCGTTTGATATGAGAATAGGCCCGCGTTGAAAATAGTGGTGTTTTCTTCGTGGGGCGCCTGTCCCAGATCTGACCCGCCCCCTCTTCTTAATTCTTTTTATTCACTCTTATTCGCGTTGAATTGAATGGACAGCACTGTTTCACTATTTATTTGACGTTTTGTTACCGTTTACTCTAATCTCGGCTCTCAGAACTCCGCCCTGTTTGTGTAATTTACATCTCGTAAATTGTTGAAGTTTTTGTAGTAATGAAAAATTGGCGGGAAGCATCGGTGCTCGTAAGAGAGTGTGATCGGGCGGTCGATACTTTGTAGTCATGGGGAAAGGACCAATGGTTTGTTGTGTACTAGGAAGAGACATTGCTGATAAGGGGAGTCAGTCGGGAGAGAGTCTGATGAAACACACTCCTTGCTTTATACTCACTATCGATTAATTGATTTGATTTCCTATCAAACCCCAGAGTGATACCGTATCTTATCCTTATCCTTCCTCATGGGATCAATCGAATCTCTTAGAGATACCGACCACTTCATCGGTTTCTGCACACCCCTCCCCCTCTCCCCCATCTAGCCCGCTCATTTCTGGGCATTCCTCCCTGATTTTCGGCCGCTCAATCCATCAATGATGGGTGGGGATGGAAGATGAGGAGGGGGGGGGGGCGTGGAGAGAAAGCGGAGATGTTCCAGATCTTATCCGTACTCGTGGGATCAATGCGTTCGCCAGTCTTACTGTTTCACTTTACCGTAATCTACCGTAGTCTACCGTAGTCTACCATCTGTCTCTCCCCTTTTGCAGATGAAACTGCTCCTCTTCTTTGGCCTACTGGCCGCAGTCTATTCACTGCCTGTGAACACCACAGGGAAGAACCTCGGAGAGATCATCAATGTGAGACGAGTACCGTAGTCTACCTATCTTGGCTGCGATCGATAACTGCCTTTCCTACCGTAATCTACCGTACTCCATTCAGGACATCAAAAACATCGAGGATGACCTGATGAAGACCGTCTATTCGGATATCAAGGAGGACCTCAAGGAGGCGGCGTCAAACAAGAAATCGCTGGAGGAAGTAAGAAATTACAGTGTAGTCAGGTTTTGACCTGGCTGAGTCCCCCACTTTGGGCACTACAAAATGAGCCATACCGGGTTTGAAATGCGGATTAGGACGCTTGCATGCGCCCTCAAGTGACTTTGAGTGCATTTTAGGCCGAGAAATGCGCTCGCGCGAACATTCCCTATCGCGTGCCCTCGCCACTGAGACGGCTAGTTTGGGCGCATATTTCTAAAAGATTAGGACAGTTATGGCATCCTAAACACTGTTAGCGTACTGCTACCACCCTAGACTATTGCATCTGATAGTATCGGGCAGATATCGTTTCTCTACGGTCCCCTGTCACTGCACAAAGTTGGCTAAAATGGGGCTATAAAGTCGAGTTTTCGCAACATAATAACACCACTTTCTGCTTTCAAAGTAACGATATAAAGCTTGTTAGGTTGCTGCAGGCACCCTAGGGCTGCCCTGAAACAAGTTTGGTGAAGATCCGTGATCATGATGATCACACCTCCTTTCGTCTTGGATGGCCTCGGACGACTTCGAAGAGCGGGGGAGAGATGACAGTCGTCCTGTCGCTCTCATTGAGGACAATTGGTGAATCAGTTCCACAACACAAGTGGCTGAGTGGATAGAGTGCTAGCCTATCCATCCTACGGTTACCGGTTCGATCCCCATCACTGCTGGAGTGTTTTGCCGTCGCTCCCTGGTCTCCCTCCCCGTTAGATCTCCGAAAATTCCGGGGGGAACGAGATCTCCAAGGGAATTAAAGGGCGAATTTTTTTTTTATTTTAAAATAAAAATATTGAATTTCAGGCTGCGATCAGCGAGCTGCAGAAGAAAGCGAATGAGTTCAAGCAGAAAGTGACTGAGGTGAGTGGAACTATGACGTCATGCCGCCTTTGATCTATCCAAGACAGCATGACGTCATCGTTCTCATCCAACATAGTGCCAGGGCAGCAACATCAGTAGGGTTGACAATTCGATGCGGCATCGCAACCCTCCCACCCCCCCCCCCCCTCATCATTGGGGTTTCGCAATATGAGAGGGAGAGACGATTGCGACGCCATGCTAATCATCATAACAAAGGCAGAAGAATAATGAAGGGCACATCATGAGCTGCTCTTTCGCATACTTTGCATCACATGGCACAGTGTTGATCATCCCGCACCTGACTCATGGATATCTCGCCCCCCCCCCCCCCTCTCTCACTGAGATCGTGTGAACTGAGCACATGTCTATCCTAATGTTTAGGATCGTTGAACTCAAACCGGGTGAATTCAGAGCGCAGTCTTTTCTCGTTGCAGGCGCTGCAGAAATTCAACGAGGCGAAGGAACAAGCACAGGAAAAGATCGAGGAGGAACGGCAGAAGATGGTAGAGGAATTCAAGCAGAAGTTGGTGAGTAAAAGGAGATCAAAGATCACTTCAGCTATGAAGGAGACCAGCTCCCTTTACCTCCCCCCCCTCTTCCTCACTCCCCTTTCTCCCCTCCCTCATTTCCCATTTCGTACGTGTCCCTTCTCCAGACAAAGATCAATTTGAATAGATTAATGGAAATGTACTCGACGTGAGAAATGAGCAATGGAGAGTGGGAGAGGGAAGGAAGGTGAGGGGGATAGTCTCTCCCCTTCTTCTCGAATCGAATTGATCTCTTTCTTACGAAGTCGATTTGCGATAGGCAAGGACGATAAAAGCGAGAGACAACTCGTTAGGATCAACGATCAACGATCAAAGATCAACTTGCAAGATGCTCAATATCTTTGCTTCAAATATCGCCTCCTCTTTCCTCGTTCTCCCACACACAGAGGGGGAATAAAAAGACTTTGTGATCCCTTTCTCCCTCTCCCTCTCTCACTCCCCTCCTCTCTAGAGGGGGCGGAGCTTTCAAACGAGAGTAGCGAGAGATTGTATACGGTATCTCTGGCTGCTCCTCCTTTCGGGGGTTCCACTGGAAGAACTTCTCCCCCCTTGCATCCCTTCTCCCTTTCCCCTCACCCCTCCCCGTCCTCCTCTTCCTCCCTCCGTCTTCCTCCCCTCTCCCTCATTTCCCATTTCGCACGTCTCACTTCTCCAGACAAAGCTCAATATGAATGGATTAATGGAAATGTACTCGACGTGAGAAATGAGCAATGGAGAGTGGGAGAGGGAAGCGATCGTTCCCCTTCCAATCGAATCGATTTATCAACTATCCGTTTTCACGAAGTTGATCTATGGATCTGAGAGGCAGGGATGACGCTGGTGGCAGATAGTTCGTTATGATCAAAGATCAAAGATCACTTTGCCTAGTCTCTCCAACCTTTGTGCTTCCATCAACTCCTCACTCCTTCGTCTCTCCCCACAGAGAGGGAATGGACGATGTGAACCCACTCTCCTCCCATTCTCACTCTCCTCCCTCTCTAGAGGGGCGGAGCTTTCAATCGAGAGTAGCGAGATATTGTATACGGTATCTCTGGCTGCTCCTCATTTCGGGGGTTCCAGTGGAAAAACCGACGTCGAATAGTGCAGAGCAGCGGAGTAGAAAAAGTGAATTTGAGGTGACGACTCCTCGCAATGTGAACAGCCTGTTCGTAAACAAAGATACAATGTATCACTTCTTGCTGTTTGTTCGATAAGGATAAATAGGAAAAACTGAACGGATGAGAGAGAATGTAATATTGATGAAGATGACTGAAGATGAAGTCGCAGCCGGTTTAAGTGCTAGCTCAGTTGTGGGGGCGATCCATCGTATTCTTTTCCCCCCTCTCCTCCCCCTTCTCCCCCTCCCTCCCTCTCCCTCCATCATTTCCAATTTCATTCCTCCCTTCTCCAGACAAAGATCAATTTGAATGGATTAATCGGTCTACGTGCGACGAGGAGGAGAATGGAGAGGGTGAAGGGAAGGAAGGTGAGGGGGATAGTCTCTCCCCTTCTCGAATCGAATTGATCTCTTTTTCACGATATCGATTTGCGATAGGCAAGGACGATAAAAGCGAGAGACAACTCGTTAGGATCAACGATCAAAGATCAACTTGCAAGATGTTCAATATCTTTGCTTGCACTATCGCCTCCCCTTTCCTCGTTCTCCCACACACAGAGGGGGAATAAAAAGACTATGTGATCCCTCTCTCCCTCTCCCTCTCTCACTCGCCTCCTCTCTAGAGGGGGCGGAGCTTTCAAACGAGAGTAGCGAGAGAAGGGGTGTACGATATCTCTGGCTGCTCCTCCTTTCGGGGGTTCCACTGGAAGAACTCCCCCCCCCTTGCATCCCTTCTCCCTTTCCCCCTCACCCCTCCCCGTCCTCCTCTTCCTCCCTCCGTCTTCCTCCCCCCTCCCTCATTGCCCATTTCGCACATCTCACTTCTCAGACAAAGCTCAATTTGAATGGATTAATGGAAATGTACTCAACGTGAGAAATGAGCAATGGAGAGTGGGAGAGGGAAGCGATCGTTCCCCTTCCAATCGAATCGATTTATCAACTATCCGATTTCACGAAGTTGATCTATGGATCTCAGAAGCAGGGATGACACTGGTGGCAGATAGTTCGTTATGATCAAAGATCAAAGATCACTTTGCCTAGTCTCTCCAACCTTTGTGCCTCCATCAACTCCTCACTACTTCGTCTCTCCCCACGTTTTTCTACTCCGCTACTCTGCACTATTCGACGTCGGTTTTTCCAGTGGAACCCCCGAAAGGAGGAGCCGGGGGAGCCGGTGGGGAGTATACGGTATTACAGAAATAAAATGGTTCGAACAATTACACCACGTCCACCCTTAACACCGAAATGCGCGATAGTTTTGCTCTGGCTCGCTGATTCCCGGACCTGGCGGACACGCCCACCATCTTTACACGCAGGTCATAGCCGGGGCCGTGAGGTGGCATCAGAATTTTAAATTACGGTGCGGTCCGCGTGCACGCGCCCGTTCCTCATTTCTTTCAAACAGATTGCACACGTAGTGAACAATTTGATGGTGTATGCCAACTTTTTGTAATTCAATGATACTCTCTCCCGTCTTCTCTCGCTATGCTACATTTCATTCTCCGCCCCCCTCTAGAGTGAGGAGGAGAGGGGGGAGAGATGCAGAAGGCAATTCCATCTCTTTGAGGGAGAGGAAGGAATGAGGAGTTGATGGAAGCACAGGGGGTTGGAGAGACTAGGCAAAGTGATCTTTGATCTTTGATCATAACGAACTATCTGCCACCAGTGTCATCCCTGCTTCTGAGATCCATAGATCAACTTCGTGAAAACGGATTTTTGTAATATTGATGAAGATGACTGAAGATGAAGTCGCAGCCGGTTTAAGTGGTAGCTCAGTTGTGGGGGCGATCCATCGGATTCTTTTCCCCTCTCCTCCCCCCTTCTCCCCCTCCCTCCCTCTCCCTCCATCATTTCCAATTTCATTCCTCCCTTCTCCAGACAAAGCGCAATTTGAATGGATTAATCGGTCTACGTGCGACGAGGAGAATAATGGAGAGGGTGAAGGGAAGGAAGGTGAGGGGGGATAGTCTCTCCCCTTCTTCTCGAATCGAATCGATCTTTTTTTTACAATTACGATAGAAGCGAGAGACAACTCGTTAGGATCAACGATCAAAGATCAACTTGCAAGATGCTCAATATCTTTGCTTCAAATATCGCCTCCTCTTTCCTCGTTCTCCCACACACAGAGAGGGAATAAAAAGACTATGTGATCCCTCTCCCTCTCTCCCTCTCCCTCTCTCACTCTCCTCCCTCCCTAGAGGAGGGCGGAGCTTTCAAACGAGAGTAGCGAGAGATTGTATACGGTATCTCTGGCTGCTCCTCCTTTCGGGGGTTCCACTGGAAGAACTTCTCCCCCTTGCATTCCTTCTCCCTTTCCCCGCTCCCCTCCACGTCCTCCTCTTCCTCCCTCCGCCTTCCTCCCCCCTCCCTCATTTCCCATTTCGCACGTCTCACTTCTCCAGACAAAGCTCAATATGAATGGATTAATGGAAATGTACTCGACGTGAGAAATGAGCAATGGAGAGTGGGAGAGGGAAGCGATCGTTCCCCTTCCAATCGAATCGATTTATCAACTATCCGTTTTCACGAAGTTGATCTATGGATCTGAGAGGCAGGGATGACGCTGGTGGCAGATAGTTCGTTATGATCAAAGATCAAAGATCAAAGATCACTTTGCCTAGTCTCTCCAACCTTTGTGCTTCCATCAACTCCTCACTCCTTCGTCTCTCCCCACAGAGAGGGAATGGATGATGTGAACCCACTCTCCTCCCATTCTCACTCTCCTCCCTCTCTAGAGGGGCGGAGCTTTCAATCGAGAATAGCGAGATATTGTATACGGTATCTCTGGCTGCTCCTCCTTTCGGGGGTTCCAGTGGAAAAACCGACGTCGAATAGTGCAGAGCAGCGGAGTAGAAAAAGTGAATTTGAGGAGATGCCACCTCACTGTGCGAACAGACTGTTCGGGCACTAGGTCGGATGAGAACCCACCGGATGAGAACCAAACAATTACCCTTCTCTAGCATGTTCACAGTAGGTTTCCAAAGTCTCGAAAATGCTTCTGTGAAAGTCCTACAGAAGGGTCCATTTTTTGGTTCTCATCCGACGGTTCTCATCCGGTGTAGTGCTTTCTGTTCGTAAACAAAGAGACAATTTATCACTGCTTAATGCTGTTTCGATAAGGATCAATAAGAAAACTGAATGGAAGAGAGAGATTACTCTAGGCAGCTCTAGTTGACTATCTGATGCAGGTTTTTGTGCTACTCGAGCTCAGTTGTTGGGACGATTCATTGAATCCATTCTTCCCCTCCCATTGCCTCCCTCTCCCTCTCCCTCTCCCCTCCCTCCGCCACCCTCTTTCTCCCCTTCACCGTCTCCCTTCCCCTTCGTTCTCCTCTTTCTCCCCTCTATCCCCTCCCCCCCCCCCCCCCCTATCCCCCCACCTTCTTCTTCTCCAGCTGCTCCTTCACTTGTTGTTTGAACTGCTCAAACTTCTATCGTATCTCCCCCTCTTCCCGATTCGAAATTATCGACTAAAAAGAGCAGGGAACATCTAGATGAGGAAATTCGAATAGCTGCGTGACTACTACTCTTTCTTCTCTAACTCCCCCTTTCCCTTCCCACCTCCCTCTCCCCTTTCTTTCCCCTATTACATAGGGAAGAAGGGAGGAAGGGAGAGAGAGGATGGGGGAGGGGGGGGGGTAAGGAACGAAACAGGGGTTTCAATATTTACAATGCAGGAGGCAAAGAAGGCTGCGCGAGAGGAGGAAAAGAAGGAGGCGAAGGAGAAGTTTGAGCAGTTCAAACAACAAGTGAAGGAGCAGCTGGAGAAGAAGAAGGTGGGGGGATAGGGGGGGGAGGGGATAGAGGGGAGAAAGAGGAGAACGAAGGGGAAGGGAGACAGTGAAGGGGAGAAAGAGGGTGGCGGAGGGAGGGGAAGGGGTGGGAAGGGGAGAGATGGAAGGGGGAAGAAAGGGGAGGGGGAGGGGAAGAAACATGCTACCACGATGTCCTGCATAGTAATAGAAGATGCTGAAGTTTACGAGCGTCTAATCGTCTAAGCTTGCGAGGAGTAGATCGAAGCAGGGTTTCGGAAATTCGAGGGGGAGGAAAGTGCACAATATCTGATTTTCAGGCTGAGACAGAGCAGAAGCGACAGGAGATGAAGGCGAAGCTGGACGAGGTTTGAAAATTAAGATTATAAAATATAAAAAAATTCTAAAAATTCAGTTGGCGCAAACGATCAAGGAAAACAGAGAGACGAGAAAGGCGGAGAAGGCGGCGAGGAAGGAAGAGGAGAAGAAGGAGAGGGACGCGTTCCTTGAGAGTGTGAGCAGGGAGATTGAATAGTGGCACTGCTTCGATTTTTGGCCGGCCTTATCCTATCGGATTCATCCCAAGTAATTTAAATATAGGAACAATGATCCTGCCCCTCCCATTACATCCACTCCCTCTCACCCTGACGAACAAGACAGAGAGTGCGGAATGGAGGGAGCCAGACGATGAGATGAAAGGGGGGGGGGGGTGATAGCCGTTGATCTTTGATCTCTGTCTGAATAGCAAGGATGCATCCATGGATGATCTTTGATCTCTTGCAGTTCAAGTCCTCTCTCCAGTCGCTCGAGGAGGAGAAGAAGATGCTAAGCGAGAATTACGAGACATTCAAGCAGAAGGAAGACGAGTTGAGACAGCAATTGAAAGAGGCGATGGGGAAATCGGTGAGGGTTGTTGCTGTTGTTGTTGTTGTTGTTGTTGTTGTTGTTGTTGTTGTTTTGATAAGCCAAAACAAGGTTGTTTACAGTTCAAGCAAAACTATGCCGAAGCGATCGAGGAATATCTCCAGCAGAAATTGGAGAAGGTCAGAGGGATTTTGGGAGGAAATATGGAGATCAAAAAGGAGATCAAAGATCATGATCGTCTTCTAGGAGTACGTCAAGCGCGGAGTCGATGCGATAATCAATCCGACGAAGGTCGCAAAGGTGAGTAATTCGCCTAATTATGCTAATTAACGGCTAATCGATAATTGTTTTGATAATCAAGAAATTAAAGACTGTCCTCGGCCCAGGGCCCGTTGTCGCTGCAGCGCCGAAAGCTTCGCTCATCGACCAGTAAGCTTCAGCCAATCGCTCGATACCCGCCGCCTACCGTACACTTTAGGCTTACCGGAAAATCGTCCTGGGAGACTGTGGCATGGGTTCTTCTTGCCCTGTGCGTAGTGCTCGCCATCGCTCTCATTGCTCTCATCGTCATCCAGGTATACGGTAGTCAATCGATAACTGACTCGGGTACTGTAATCGATAATCAATTCAGGTTCGCAACAGCAGCGCGAAGAATGGAAACGCTTATGAGAGATTGGACGGCCACGATGAGGGAGGGGCCACTGCCCCGCCACTGGGTAAAGCCAGCTCTGTTACTCGCATCAACCTTTCATTGTGATAAGATAAAATGAGAGAGAGATGGGGGGGCGAGGGAGATGGGGGAGGGGAGAAGGGGAAGGTGAGAGAGGGAGGGGAGAGAGGGAGAGGGGAGTGGGAACTTCTACGTAGACGTGCACCTTTGAATTTCCATGCTATCTGATAAATGTTTTATTCACCACTTCCCCGGGTAGTTTGCACTGCACACTGTATACCTGCATGCGAGCACTCTGCACTGAGATCAGAGATCAACACGAGGGAAGTGTTTCAAATTGTCATCGATCATTGATTGGATGGCTTGAAGCAGTACTAAGCGATCAAAGATCACAATCGGGGTGAAAGACTCGCAAAAGAGTTCTCTCTTTGTAGCCTCTCACTCGCTCTCTTGAGGGTGGGAGAGAGAGGGAGAGTGATAGGGTGAGGTAGAGGGAGAGAGGGAGAGAGGGAGAGAGGAGAGAGAAAGAAATTTCAAAGATCATCGTGAGATCGGGGAAACGAAGAGAGTCAATGCTGAATTGACACTTTGAAGGATCAGAAAAACAAGGACTCCTCGGATCGAAGCATAGCGTACCTACGCCTGGAGGCTATTCCGATATGGTATGAATTGAGAAGACAAACAACTTCGATAGTATCCTGCACATTCTATGGTAGATGAGTTATATTAAATTACCGTACCCTTGATGGGATACAGTAACCCCTATTGATAATTAAAAATTAATATTTTGCAGCCTGCCTCCTCTACTCCTCCCTCAGCTCCCGTCGTTGAGGAAGCAAAGGAGCAGCAGCAATTTTAATCGATAAAGATACAGTAATCCCAGATATTCTATATTGCCCGTCCTCTCGTTGTATGTTTGTAAAGTATGAATAAAGCTGTCCCCCCTAGGCAAAAGATGAAGGAAATGGAAGAGCAACACTATGAGCACTTCGACAAGAAGAAGAAGAAGTGGAAGGAGGAGGAGGGACAGGGAGAGGAATAGGAGAGACGAGTAGCAAGCAGCGGGGGGGGGGGGGGGACGGGGATGGGGAAAGAAGGGCAGGGGAACATGACGATAGGAGAGAGAGAGCAAATGAAGATGGCGGGTGGGGACAGCGAAGAGGAAACCGATGAGAAGAAGAGCGAGAGGGGAAGGGAATGACACCAATAGGGATATAAGATCATCCTGGATATATTCATCAAGGTATGAAAAAATCCGAAAATGAGATATCTCATGGAAGATACAGCAGTTCGTACAATAGACTTCGTACTTTATCTGAACGATCTTCACTTTTTGATCTTTGATCTTTGATCTTGATGATTTTATCAACCCTGGGAGCACCTCTTACGTGACATTGTTGTTTGTTCAGTTCGAAAGTTCACCTTTCAAAAGAACATCACTCAATTGCACGTAATTTTCAATTTTGCATCGGCAATCAGACAATGGGTTGTCGTCTCCTCTCCCTCTCCCTCCTCTTCTCCATTCATACTCGCCTCGTCTCCCGCCCATCATGGGTGGCAACTTGAGTTTCTTCGGGTGAGTTGATCTCCTTCTCCTCCGCTGATTATATTACCGTACTAGTCACGTTCGACGTTCATTGCAGGAACATCTTTGATTTCAAGGGTAGCGAACAGCATCAGTTCGGAGATGAGGTAGCAGCACTGCCTCGACTCCCTCCAAATAGTTCATGACTGCAGAATATTCAAGACAACGGCGCTCATGCGATGGGCACGCGCAGTTGGCTCGTCAGTTTCTTCTGCCTAACGTCTCGCTCTCTCCATCCCTCACTCCCCTTAGATTTGACGCGCCGGCCGCTCGATCGGTTGACCAAGAACAGAAATGGGAGGGAAGTAGGGGGGGGGGTAATTTCAATAATGTGTTATTGATTTTATATCACAGTCGGTGTTTCTCTCCCCAATTATTGGTCGTTGATCTCTCTAAGGGTCGGCCCATCGGGATTAGAAGTGAGCGAGTCTAACCTTTGCCATTGACGATCTTTGATCTCTGATATCGATCTTTGATCACTATGCAATTACATGGACGTTGGAACGATATCGCATTTTGGTGGAGCAACATATTATTCCTACTTAGTCCAATGGAATACACGCATCTTGAAGAGGCAGAATTGTGCGCCGACTGCTCGATCACTGAATGGCACAAGTGAAGCCCACTTAAAGAATTGTATGATCTTGTAATTTAAAATTAGCAAGTTAGAGGTATCAAACCCATGCGGTCCTGTGCAGCAAAAATATTATAGACCAAAACGTGATTTTGGGTGACTCCAGTATCCATTACATAAACATTTGTTAAAAACAGGGGAGAGCAGCTGTTGAAAATTCCATGGTATGTGTGATTGGGCAACGGTTGCTCTATTCAATAGTGTTGGAATTTGTCATGGACAATCGTTACTGTGGAGGATACGTTCATATTCTGAAAAATTACTGGACACCCCAATAGAGGGGAGGGAGAGGGAGGTCAGAGGGCGATAGCGCCAGACGGTTAGAGCACGCGCTCTCGGGGGATTCTAGCCTACTTCTGGCCAACTTCCAGGCTCCGTAGCTCGCGTCAACGTAAAGGTAGAGACTCACTTTCAACAGATGAAATGTTTAGCTCATCGTGCTCTACATTTCTTACCAAAAGCCGAGTCTCTATGCCTATTTTTAGCGGAGTCACAGTTTTGCGTGTTTTCTTGGATTCTTCAGGTGAAATTTCCTCTTTTCAGTAGCCCTTATTCTTTGAGCTGTTTCGAGGGATGTATTTACATTATTTGAAACCCATTTAGTGCATTTGGGCCCATCCCGCACGTTGAAATTGGTCAAAATATGGAATTTCAAATTTTCGGTCATGTGGCCATTTATGACCAATGGAAGAGCTATAACATGGGGGGTAGATACTTAGAATGTTGTTTTGGATGTTTTTGAATGGTTTTGAGCCTTGTATTCCTTGTATGAACTTAAGCATGATAACCCAAAACTTTTTTCCGATTTCCAAAGATACGTCATTTTTGGTCCTCCCGACCGCCCTGCACCATGGTGAAGGCCAGGAATGATGTCTTCTAGATCAAATTGTAGAGCATGATGATAGCTTTCTTTCGAAAAAAAGAGCGACCTTCTATCTTCATTTTGAACGAAGTTATGATCATTTAAGTGGCCCCGATTTGAATGTCGAAAAGTGATAGTACCAAGTTTGGCCTTCTGAATCTCGAAGATGACGACCGATATCAAAATTCTCACGACGCAGTTTAAAAGAGAATCATTCGAAATACTTATAACCAAAATTATAGCGGGATTGAACAAACTTGAATCATACCGCCGCGGCGTGGTCGATTCTCTCGCGATTCGCCTCATATAATAATATCTATTATTTTCGATCCGGATTCAGGATCCACCCAGTTGCTACATGGTGTGTAAATGGGCCGGATGGATGGCAATAATGTTTATGAAATATACAAAACAATACAAAATAATACAAATGATGCCGTTTGCCTAAAAACGACGATGGACATACTCAATTTGCACGTGGTGTCTTCGTTGATGCCAGACTACGACACGTCGAAATCGCATTATTGCAATTATCTCTGCACCCGAATTCTTAAAATTAGGTTGCTCTATGGTCGGAATTTGATGGCGATCACAACTATCTAATTTATTTTTAATTTTTTATAAAAATTTATCTTTTCTAATAATGTAGTAAAGAGCGAAAAATGAAATTGTAATCGAACTGATCGGACTGATGTGACGATTTAAAATATATTTTGTTTTTTTCCACACAAACATGCTCAATTTTTGTAGTGCAATTGACTTATTTAAAAAACTTATTTCAACATCTGCATGATAAATGAATTAAATTGAAAAAAATTGAACATTTCTGAAAAATGAAATATCCTCTTCCCTTGATCTAACTCCTGTCTCGTCCCTAGCGCCTCTGCCCGTCCCCATTGTTCTCTCTCCCTACTCCCTCTGACTGTCTGCACTCTCTTCCCTTTGCATTTCCCCTCTATACCCACTGGCATTCGTGCGCTCTCGAGAAGCGGTCGCATTCCGGCCGCCTCCTCGCCGGGCAATCGGTGGGTCTCCCTAGTTCGTCGCTTGGGCAGCCGAATTGTCCAACATATGCAGTCTACAACCATCCGCATTTGATCAATCAATGTGCGAATTCTCCGCACCGACGCCCGTGTTGCTGAATTAGAGGATAGCGTGAGTCACGTGCCCTTTGACATCATCGCCCTACAGGAAGTAAGGAGACCTGGCCGAACTTCTCTAATCTTGACTGGCTCTGGCCATCTATTGGTTGGATACGGAGTCCGATCTGCGTGATGATTTCGAAAAATCTGGGTAACTGGTTCCAGAGCCTGAGTGATGATTTCGAAAAATTTGGGTAATTGGTTCCAGAGCCGGCTTTTAGGAAAATTACGGTTTTGCACCTGGCTAAACGGTATATCAGCTCCCAGATGAGCTAGAATGATGGCATAGAGCTCAAAATATGCGGAAAATTATTTCCAGGAACTTTTATTGTATGTTGAACACAAGACGATCCGACAACAATCGAAAATCGTCTGATTAAAAAACCAATTTTGTAATCAAATTAAAAATATTTTTTATAGGAAGCGATAGAGTGCAGCAGATTTTTAATGCGAATTATGAAAGAACATGTGTCTGAGTACAATATAAAAATATAAAAACCCAAATCGAAGCGTCTTGTACTTGGCAATTTTTACTCAAACATGTCACTGAAGAAAAAGCCGAAAAAATGACTTTTTCGAAACTCTGATTGTTCTTCTTGTAACGTTCAAATATTGTTACTGGTGAAAAGTGTGAGTAGAAAATTGTCTTATGGAGCATGGTTCTACTCGCATTTTTTGATTCAAAATTTACATTCAAATTTTTGCACAGTTTTGAAATATCTTGACACGTCGCGCTCATCCTCGAAGAACCATGCTCCAAAAGACGATTTTCTACTCACACTTTTCACCAGCAACAATATTTGAACGCAATCATCGGCAATCATCGGCAATCATCGGCAATCATCGGCAATCATCGGCAATCATCGGCAATCATCGGCAATCATCGGCAATCATCGGCAATCATCGGCAATCATCGGCAATCATCGGCAATCATCGGCAATCATCGGCAATCATCGGCAATCATCGGCAATCATCGGCAATCATCGGCAATCATCGGCAATCATCGGCAATCATCGGCAATCATCGGCAAACATCGGCAATCATCGGCAAACATCGGCAAACATCGGCAATCATCGGCAAACATCGGCAATCATCGGCAATCATCGGCAATCATCGGCAAACATCGGCAATCATCGGCAATCATCGGCAATCATCGGCAATCATCGGCAATCATCGGCAATCATCGGCAATCATCGGCAATCATCGGCAAACATCGGCAATCATCGGCAATCATCGGCAATCATCGGTAATCATCGGCAATCATCGGCAACTCATCTGCAATCATCGGCAATCATCGGCAATCATCGGCAACTCATCGGCAATCATCGGCAATCATCGGTAATCATCGGCAATCATCGGCAATCATCGGCAATCATCGGTAATCATCGGCAATCATCGGCAATCATCGGCAATCATCGGCAATCATCGGCAATCATCGGCAATCATCGGCAATCATCGGCAATCATCGGCAATCATCGGCAACTCATCGGCAATCATCGGCAACTCTCATCGGCAATCATCGGCAATCATCGGCAACTCATCGGCAAACATCGGCAATCATCGGCAAACATCGGCAATCATCGGCAATCATCGGCAAACATCGGCAATCATCGGCAAACATCGGCAAACATCGGCAATCATCGGCAATCATCGGCAATCATCGGCAACTCATCGGCAATCATCGGCAATCATCGGCAATCATCGGCAACTCATCGGCAATCATCGGCAATCATCGGCAACCCATCGGCAATCATCGGCAACTCATCGGCAATCATCGGCAACCCATCGGCAATCATCGGCAATCATCGGCAAACATCGGCAATCATCGGCAATCATCGGCAATCATCGGCAACTCATCGGCAATCATCGGCAACTCATCGGCAATCATCGGCAATCATCGGCAATCATCGGCAATCATCGGCAATCATCGGCAACTCATCGGCAATCATCGGCAACTCATCGGCAATCATCGGCAATCATCGGCAACTCATCGGCAACCCATCGGCAATCATCGGCAACTCATCGGCAATCATCGGCAATCATCGGCAACTCATCGGCAACTCATCGGCAATCATCGGCAATCATCGGCAATCATCGGCAATCATCGGCAATCATCGGCAATCATCGGCAACTCATCGGTAATCATCGTCAACTCATCGGCAATCATCGGCAACCCATCGGCAACTCATCGGCAACCCATCGGCAATCATCGGCAACCCATCGGCAATCATCGGCAACCCATCGGCAATCATCGGCAATCATCGTCAAACATCGGCAATCATCGGCAATCATCGGCAATCATCGGCAATCATCGGCAATCATCGGCAATCATCGGCAATCATCGGCAACTCATCGGCAATCATCGGCAATCATCGGCAATCATCGGCAACTCATCGGCAATCATCGGCAACTCATCGGCAATCATCGGCAACCCATCGGCAACTCATCGGCAACCCATCGGCAATCATCGGCAACCCATCGGCAATCATCGGCAATCATCGTCAAACATCGGCAATCATCGGCAATCATCGGCAATCATCGGCAATCATCGGCAATCATCGGCAATCATCGGCAATCATCGGCAAACATCGGCAATCATCGGCAATCATCGGCAATCATCGGCAATCATCGGCAATCATCGGCAATCATCGGCAACTCATCGGCAACTCATCGGCAACCCATCGGCAATCATCGGCAATCATCGGCAATCATCGGCAATCATCGGCAATCATCGGCAATCATCGGCAATCATCGGCAATCATCGGCAAACATCGGCAATCATCGGTAATCATCGGCAATCATCGGCAACTCATCTGCAATCATCGGCAATCATCGGCAATCATCGGCAACTCATCGGCAATCATCGGCAATCATCGGCAATCATCGGCAATCATCGGCAAACATCGGCAATCATCGGCAAACATCGGCAATCATCGGCAATCATCGGCAATCATCGGCAAACATCGGCAATCATCGGCAATCATCGGCAATCATCGGCAATCATCGGCAATCATCGGCAATCATCGGCAATCATCGGCAATCATCGGCAACTCATCGGCAATCATCGGCAATCATCGGCAATCATCGGCAAACATCGGCAATCATCGGCAATCATCGGCAATCATCGGCAATCATCGGCAATCATCGGCAATCATCGGCAATCATCGGCAAACATCGGCAATCATCGGCAATCATCGGCAATCATCGGTAATCATCGGCAATCATCGGCAACTCATCTGCAATCATCGGCAATCATCGGCAATCATCGGCAACTCATCGGCAATCATCGGCAATCATCGGCAATCATCGGCAACTCATCGGCAATCATCGGCAATCATCGGCAACTCATCGGCAATCATCGGCAATCATCGGCAATCATCGGCAATCATCGGCAAACATCGGCAATCATCGGCAATCATCGGCAATCATCGGCAAACATCGGCAATCATCGGCAATCATCGGCAATCATCGGCAATCATCGGCAATCATCGGCAATCATCGGCAATCATCGGCAATCATCGGCAATCATCGGCAATCATCGGCAATCATCGGCAATCATCGGCAATCATCGGCAACTCATCGGCAATCATCGGCAATCATCGGCAACTCATCGGCAATCATCGGCAATCATCGGCAATCATCGGCAATCATCGGCAATCATCGGCAACTCATCTGCAATCATCGGCAACTCATCGGCAATCATCGGTAATCATCGGCAATCATCGGCAACTCATCTGCAATCATCGGCAACTCATCGGCAATCATCGGCAATCATCGGCAATCATCGGTAATCATCGGCAACTCATCGGCAATCATCGGCAACCCATCGGCAATCATCGGCAACTCATCGGCAATCATCGGCAACCCATCGGCAATCATCGGCAACTCATCGGCAATCATCGGCAATCATCGGCAATCATCGGCAATCATCGGCAATCATCGGCAACTCATCGGCAATCATCGGCAATCATCGGCAATCATCGGCAATCATCGGCAATCATCGGCAATCATCGGCAATCATCGGCAATCATCGGCAATCATCGGCAAACATCGGCTATCATCGGCAATCATCGGCAATCATCGGCAATCATCGGCAATCATCGGCAATCATCGGCAATCATCGGCAATCATCGGCAATCATCGGCAACTCATCGGCAATCATCGGCAATCATCGGCAACTCATCGGCAAACATCGGCAATCATCGGCAAACATCGGCAATCATCGGCAATCATCGGCAATCATCGGCAAACATCGGCTATCATCGGCAATCATCGGCAATCATCGGCAATCATCGGCAATCATCGGCAATCATCGGCAACTCATCGGCAATCATCGGCAACTCATCGGCAATCATCGGCAATCATCGGCAATCATCGGCAATCATCGGCAATCATCGGCAATCATCGGCAATCATCGGCAAACATCGGCAATCATCGGCAATCATCGGCAATCATCGGCAAACATCGGCAATCATCGGCAATCATCGGCAATCATCGGCAATCATCGGCAATCATCGGCAATCATCGGCAACTCATCGGCAATCATCGGCAATCATCGGCAATCATCGGCAACTCATCGGCAATCATCGGCAATCATCGGCAATCATCGGCAATCATCGGCAATCATCGGCAATCATCGGCAATCATCGGCAATCATCGGCAATCATCGGCAACTCATCGGCAATCATCGGCAATCATCGGCAACTCATCGGCAAACATCGGCAATCATCGGCAAACATCGGCAATCATCGGCAATCATCGGCAATCATCGGCAAACATCGGCTATCATCGGCAATCATCGGCAATCATCGGCAATCATCGGCAATCATCGGCAATCATCGGCAACTCATCGGCAATCATCGGCAACTCATCGGCAATCATCGGCAATCATCGGCAATCATCGGCAATCATCGGCAATCATCGGCAATCATCGGCAATCATCGGCAAACATCGGCAATCATCGGCAATCATCGGCAATCATCGGCAAACATCGGCAATCATCGGCAATCATCGGCAATCATCGGCAATCATCGGCAATCATCGGCAATCATCGGCAACTCATCGGCAATCATCGGCAATCATCGGCAATCATCGGCAACTCATCGGCAATCATCGGCAATCATCGGCAATCATCGGCAACTCATCGGTAATCATCGTCAACTCATCGGCAATCATCGGCAATCATCGGCAACTCATCGGCAACTCATCGGCAACTCATCGGTAATCATCGGCAATCATCGGCAATCATCGGCAATCATCGGCAATCATCGGCAACTCATCGGCAATCATCGGCAACTCATCGGCAATCATCGGCAATCATCGGCAACTCATCGGCAACCCATCGGCAATCATCGGCAACTCATCGGCAACTCATCGGCAATCATCGGCAATCATCGGCAACTCATCGGCAACCCATCGGCAATCATCGGCAACTCATCGGCAATCATCGGCAACCCATCGGCAACTCATCGGCAATCATCGGCAACTCATCGGCAACTCATCGGCAATCATCGGCAATCATCGGCAATCATCGGCAACTCATCGGCAATCATCGGCAACTCATCGGCAATCATCGGCAATCATCGGCAATCATCGGCAATCATCGGCAATCATCGGCAATCATCGGCAATCATCGGCAAACATCGGCAATCATCGGCAATCATCGGCAATCATCGGCAAACATCGGCAATCATCGGCAATCATCGGCAATCATCGGCAATCATCGGCAATCATCGGCAATCATCGGCAATCATCGGCAACTCATCGGCAATCATCGGCAATCATCGGCAATCATCGGCAACTCATCGGCAATCATCGGCAATCATCGGCAACCCATCGGCAATCATCGGCAACTCATCGGCAATCATCGGCAACCCATCGGCAATCATCGGCAATCATCGGCAAACATCGGCAATCATCGGCAATCATCGGCAATCATCGGCAATCATCGGCAATCATCGGCAATCATCGGCAATCATCGGCAATCATCGGTAATCATCGGCAATCATCGGCAATCATCGGCAATCATCGGCAATCATCGGCAATCATCGGCAATCATCGGCAATCATCGGCAATCATCGGCAATCATCGGCAATCATCGGCAATCATCGGCAATCATCGGCAACTCATCGGCAATCATCGGCAACTCTCATCGGCAATCATCGGCAATCATCGGCAACTCATCGGCAAACATCGGCAATCATCGGCAAACATCGGCAATCATCGGCAATCATCGGCAATCATCGGCAAACATCGGCTATCATCGGCAATCATCGGCAATCATCGGCAATCATCGGCAATCATCGGCAATCATCGGCAATCATCGGCAATCATCGGCAATCATCGGCAACTCATCGGCAATCATCGGCAACTCATCGGCAATCATCGGCAATCATCGGCAATCATCGGCAACTCATCGGCAATCATCGGCAACTCATCGGCAATCATCGGCAATCATCGGCAATCATCGGCAATCATCGGCAATCATCGGCAATCATCGGCAATCATCGGCAAACATCGGCAATCATCGGCAATCATCGGCAATCATCGGCAAACATCGGCAATCATCGGCAATCATCGGCAATCATCGGCAATCATCGGCAATCATCGGCAATCATCGGCAATCATCGGCAACTCATCGGCAATCATCGGCAATCATCGGCAATCATCGGCAATCATCGGCATCTCATCGGCAATCATCGGCAATCATCGGCAACCCATCGGCAATCATCGGCAACTCATCGGCAATCATCGGCAACCCATCGGCAATCATCGGCAATCATCGGCAAACATCGGCAATCATCGGCAATCATCGGCAATCATCGGCAATCATCGGCAATCATCGGCAATCATCGGCAATCATCGGCAATCATCGGCAATCATCGGCAATCATCGGCAATCATCGGCAATCATCGGCAATCATCGGCAATCATCGGCAATCATCGGCAACTCATCGGCAATCATCGGCAACTCTCATCGGCAATCATCGGCAATCATCGGCAACTCATCGGCAAACATCGGCAATCATCGGCAAACATCGGCAATCATCGGCAACTCATCGGTAATCATCGTCAACTCATCGGCAATCATCGGCAATCATCGGCAACTCATCGGCAATCATCGGCAACTCATCGGCAATCATCGGCAACTCATCGGCAATCATCGGCAATCATCGGCAATCATCGGCAATCATCGGCAATCATCGGCAATCATCGGCAACTCATCGGCAATCATCGGCAACTCTCATCGGCAATCATCGGCAATCATCGGCAACTCATCGGCAAACATCGGCAATCATCGGCAATCATCGGCAACTCATCGGCAAACATCGGCAATCATCGGCAAACATCGGCAATCATCGGCAATCATCGGCAAACATCGGCTATCATCGGCAATCATCGGCAATCATCGGCAAACATCGGCAATCATCGGCAAACATCGGCAAACATCGGCAATCATCGGCAACTCATCGGCAAACATCGGCAATCATCGGCAATCATCGGCAACTCATCGGCAATCATCGGCAACTCATCGGCAATCATCGGCAACTCTCATCGGCAATCATCGGCAATCATCGGCAATCATCGGCAAACATCGGCAAACATCGGCAAACATCGGCAATCATCGGCAAACATCGGCAAACATCGGCAATCATCGGCAACTCATCGGCAAACATCGGCAATCATCGGCAATCATCGGCAATCATCGGCAAACATCGGCAATCATCGGCAATCATCGGCAATCATCGGCAATCATCGGCAATCATCGGCAATCATCGGCAATCATCGGCAATCATCGGCAATCATCGGCAACCCATCGGCAATCATCGGCAACTCATCGGCAATCATCGGCAATCATCGGCAAACATCGGCAATCATCGGCAATCATCGGCAATCATCGGCAATCATCGGCAATCATCGGCAATCATCGGCAATCATCGGCAATCATCGGCAATCATCGGCAATCATCGGCAATCATCGGCAATCATCGGCAATCATCGGCAATCATCGGCAATCATCGGCAATCATCGGCAATCATCGGCAATCATCGGCAATCATCGGCAATCATCGGCAATCATCGGCAATCATCGGCAATCATCGGCAACTCATCGGCAATCATCGGCAACTCTCATCGGCAATCATCGGCAATCATCGGCAACTCATCGGCAAACATCGGCAATCATCGGCAAACATCGGCAATCATCGGCAATCATCGGCAATCATCGGCAAACATCGGCTATCATCGGCAATCATCGGCAATCATCGGCAATCATCGGCAATCATCGGCAATCATCGGCAATCATCGGCAATCATCGGCAACTCATCGGCAATCATCGGCAACTCATCGGCAATCATCGGCAATCATCGGCAATCATCGGCAACTCATCGGCAATCATCGGCAACTCATCGGCAATCATCGGCAATCATCGGCAATCATCGGCAATCATCGGCAATCATCGGCAATCATCGGCAATCATCGGCAAACATCGGCAATCATCGGCAATCATCGGCAATCATCGGCAAACATCGGCAATCATCGGCAATCATCGGCAATCATCGGCAATCATCGGCAATCATCGGCAATCATCGGCAACTCATCGGCAATCATCGGCAATCATCGGCAATCATCGGCAATCATCGGCATCTCATCGGCAATCATCGGCAATCATCGGCAACCCATCGGCAATCATCGGCATCTCATCGGCAATCATCGGCAATCATCGGCAACCCATCGGCAATCATCGGCAACTCATCGGCAATCATCGGCAACCCATCGGCAATCATCGGCAATCATCGGCAAACATCGGCAATCATCGGCAATCATCGGCAATCATCGGCAATCATCGGCAATCATCGGCAATCATCGGCAATCATCGGCAATCATCGGCAATCATCGGCAATCATCGGCAATCATCGGCAATCATCGGCAATCATCGGCAACTCATCGGCAATCATCGGCAACTCTCATCGGCAATCATCGGCAACTCATCGGCAAACATCGGCAATCATCGGCAAACATCGGCAATCATCGGCAATCATCGGCTATCATCGGCAATCATCGGCAATCATCGGCAATCATCGGCAATCATCGGCAATCATCGGCAACTCATCGGCAATCATCGGCAACTCATCGGCAATCATCGGCAACTCATCGGCAATCATCGGCAATCATCGGCAATCATCGGCAATCATCGGCAATCATCGGCAATCATCGGCAACTCATCGGCAATCATCGGCAACTCTCATCGGCAATCATCGGCAATCATCGGCAACTCATCGGCAAACATCGGCAATCATCGGCAAACATCGGCAATCATCGGCAATCATCGGCAAACATCGGCTATCATCGGCAATCATCGGCAATCATCGGCAAACATCGGCAATCATCGGCAAACATCGGCAAACATCGGCAATCATCGGCAACTCATCGGCAAACATCGGCAATCATCGGCAATCATCGGCAACTCATCGGCAATCATCGGCAACTCATCGGCAATCATCGGCAACTCTCATCGGCAATCATCGGCAATCATCGGCAACTCATCGGCAAACATCGGCAATCATCGGCAAACATCGGCAATCATCGGCAATCATCGGCAAACATCGGCTATCATCGGCAATCATCGGCAATCATCGGCAAACATCGGCAATCATCGGCAAACATCGGCAAACATCGGCAATCATCGGCAACTCATCGGCAAACATCGGCAATCATCGGCAATCATCGGCAACTCATCGGCAATCATCGGCAATCATCGGCAATCATCGGCAATCATCGGCAATCATCGGCAATCATCGGCAATCATCGGCAATCATCGGCAATCATCGGCAACTCATCGGCAATCATCGGCAATCATCGGCAATCATCGGCAACTCATCGGCAATCATCGGCAATCATCGGCAACCCATCGGCAATCATCGGCAACTCATCGGCAATCATCGGCAACCCATCGGCAATCATCGGCAATCATCGGCAAACATCGGCAATCATCGGCAATCATCGGCAATCATCGGCAATCATCGGCAATCATCGGCAATCATCGGCAATCATCGGCAATCATCGGCAATCATCGGCAATCATCGGTAATCATCGGCAATCATCGGCAATCATCGGCAATCATCGGCAATCATCGGCAATCATCGGCAATCATCGGCAATCATCGGCAATCATCGGCAATCATCGGCAACTCATCGGCAATCATCGGCAATCATCGGCAATCATCGGCAACTCATCGGCAATCATCGGCAATCATCGGCAACCCATCGGCAATCATCGGCAATCATCGGCAATCATCGGCAATCATCGGCAATCATCGGCAATCATCGGCAATCATCGGCAATCATCGGCAATCATCGGCAACTCATCGGCAATCATCGGCAATCATCGGCAATCATCGGCAACTCATCGGCAATCATCGGCAAACATCGGCTATCATCGGCAATCATCGGCAAACATCGGCTATCATCGGCAATCATCGGCAATCATCGGCAATCATCGGCAATCATCGGCAATCATCGGCAACTCATCGGCAATCATCGGCAACTCATCGGCAATCATCGGCAATCATCGGCAATCATCGGCAATCATCGGCAATCATCGGCAATCATCGGCAACTCATCGGCAATCATCGGCAATCATCGGCAATCATCGGCAACTCATCGGCAATCATCGGCAACTCTCATCGGCAATCATCGGCAATCATCGGCAACTCATCGGCAATCATCGGCAATCATCGGCAAACATCGGCAATCATCGGCAATCATCGGCAAACATCGGCTATCATCGGCAATCATCGGCAATCATCGGCAAACATCGGCAATCATCGGCAAACATCGGCAAACATCGGCAATCATCGGCAACTCATCGGCAAACATCGGTAATCATCGGCAATCATCGGCAATCATCGGCAATCATCGGCAATCATCGGCAATCATCGGCAATCATCGGCAATCATCGGCAATCATCGGCAATCATCGGCAACTCATCGGCAATCATCGGCAATCATCGGCAATCATCGGCAACTCATCGGCAATCATCGGCAACTCATCGGCAATCATCGGCAATCATCGGCAACCCATCGGCAATCATCGGCAATCATCGGCAATCATCGGCAATCATCGGCAATCATCGGCAATCATCGGCAATCATCGGCAATCATCGGCAATCATCGGCAACTCATCGGCAATCATCGGCAATCATCGGCAATCATCGGCAACTCATCGGCAATCATCGGCAAACATCGGCTATCATCGGCAATCATCGGCAATCATCGGCAATCATCGGCAATCATCGGCAATCATCGGCAACTCATCGGCAATCATCGGCAACTCATCGGCAATCATCGGCAATCATCGGCAATCATCGGCAATCATCGGCAATCATCGGCAATCATCGGCAATCATCGGCAATCATCGGCAATCATCGGCAACTCTCATCGGCAATCATCGGCAATCATCGGCAACTCATCGGCAAACATCGGCAATCATCGGCAAACATCGGCAATCATCGGCAATCATCGGCAATCATCGGCAAACATCGGCAATCATCGGCAAACATCGGCAAACATCGGCAATCATCGGCAATCATCGGCAATCATCGGCAATCATCGGCAATCATCGGCAATCATCGGCAATCATCGGCAACTCATCGGCAATCATCGGCAATCATCGGCAATCATCGGCAACTCATCGGCAATCATCGGCAATCATCGGCAACCCATCGGCAATCATCGGCAACTCATCGGCAATCATCGGCAACCCATCGGCAATCATCGGCAATCATCGGCAAACATCGGCAATCATCGGCAAACATCGGCAATCATCGGCAATCATCGGCAAACATCGGCAATCATCGGCAATCATCGGCAATCATCGGCAATCATCGGCAATCATCGGCAAACATCGGCAATCATCGGCAAACATCGGCAAACATCGGCAATCATCGGCAATCATCGGCAACTCATCGGCAATCATCGGCAATCATCGGCAACTCATCGGCAATCATCGGCAATCATCGGCAATCATCGGCAACTCATCGGCAATCATCGGCAATCATCGGCAATCATCGGCAATCATCGGCAATCATCGGCAATCATCGGCAATCATCGGCAAACATCGGCAATCATCGGCAATCATCGGCAATCATCGGCAACTCATCGGCAATCATCGGCAATCATCGGCAATCATCGGCAACTCATCGGCAATCATCGGCAATCATCGGCAACCCATCGGCAATCATCGGCAATCATCGGCAATCATCGGCAATCATCGGCAATCATCGGCAATCATCGGCAATCATCGGCAATCATCGGCAATCATCGGCAACTCATCGGCAATCATCGGCAATCATCGGCAATCATCGGCAACTCATCGGCAATCATCGGCAAACATCGGCTATCATCGGCAATCATCGGCAATCATCGGCAATCATCGGCAATCATCGGCAATCATCGGCAACTCATCGGCAATCATCGGCAACTCATCGGCAATCATCGGCAATCATCGGCAATCATCGGCAATCATCGGCAATCATCGGCAATCATCGGCAACTCATCGGCAATCATCGGCAACTCTCATCGGCAATCATCGGCAATCATCGGCAACTCATCGGCAATCATCGGCAATCATCGGCAAACATCGGCAATCATCGGCAATCATCGGCAAACATCGGCTATCATCGGCAATCATCGGCAATCATCGGCAAACATCGGCAATCATCGGCAAACATCGGCAAACATCGGCAATCATCGGCAACTCATCGGCAAACATCGGTAATCATCGGCAATCATCGGCAATCATCGGCAATCATCGGCAATCATAGGCAATCATCGGCAATCATAGGCAATCATCGGCAATCATCGGCAATCATCGGCAATCATCGGCAATCATCGGCAACTCATCGGCAATCATCGGCAATCATCGGCAATCATCGGCAACTCATCGGCAATCATCGGCAATCATCGGCAACCCATCGGCAATCATCGGCAATCATCGGCAATCATCGGCAATCATCGGCAATCATCGGCAATCATCGGCAATCATCGGCAACTCATCGGCAATCATCGGCAATCATCGGCAATCATCGGCAATCATCGGCAATCATCGGCAACTCATCGGCAATCATCGGCAACTCATCGGCAATCATCGGCAATCATCGGCAATCATCGGCAATCATCGGCAATCATCGGCAATCATCGGCAACTCATCGGCAATCATCGGCAACTCATCGGCAATCATCGGCAACTCATCGGCAATCATCGGCAATCATCGGCAATCATCGGCAATCATCGGCAATCATCGGCAATCATCGGCAATCATCGGCAATCATCGGCAATCATCGGCAATCATCGGCAATCATCGGCAATCATCGGCAACTCATCGGCAATCATCGGCAACTCTCATCGGCAATCATCGGCAATCATCGGCAACTCATCGGCAAACATCGGCAATCATCGGCAAACATCGGCAATCATCGGCAATCATCGGCAATCATCGGCAAACATCGGCAATCATCGGCAAACATCGGCAAACATCGGCAATCATCGGCAATCATCGGCAATCATCGGCAATCATCGGCAATCATCGGCAATCATCGGCAATCATCGGCAATCATCGGCAATCATCGGCAACTCATCGGCAATCATCGGCAATCATCGGCAACTCATCGGCAATCATCGGCAATCATCGGCAATCATCGGCAACTCATCGGCAATCATCGGCAATCATCGGCAACCCATCGGCAATCATCGGCAACTCATCGGCAATCATCGGCAACCCATCGGCAATCATCGGCAATCATCGGCAAACATCGGCAATCATCGGCAAACATCGGCAATCATCGGCAATCATCGGCAAACATCGGCAATCATCGGCAATCATCGGCAATCATCGGCAAACATCGGCAAACATCGGCAATCATCGGCAATCATCGGCAATCATCGGCAATCATCGGCAATCATCGGCAATCATCGGCAATCATCGGCAATCATCGGCAATCATCGGCAATCATCGGCAATCATCGGCAATCATCGGCAATCATCGGCAATCATCGGCAACTCATCGGCAATCATCGGCAACTCTCATCGGCAATCATCGGCAATCATCGGCAACTCATCGGCAAACATCGGCAATCATCGGCAAACATCGGCAATCATCGGCAATCATCGGCAATCATCGGCAAACATCGGCAATCATCGGCAAACATCGGCAAACATCGGCAATCATCGGCAATCATCGGCAATCATCGGCAATCATCGGCAATCATCGGCAATCATCGGCAATCATCGGCAATCATCGGCAATCATCGGCAATCATCGGCAATCATCGGCAATCATCGGCAACTCATCGGCAATCATCGGCAATCATCGGCAATCATCGGCAACTCATCGGCAATCATCGGCAATCATCGGCAACCCATCGGCAATCATCGGCAACTCATCGGCAATCATCGGCAACCCATCGGCAATCATCGGCAATCATCGGCAAACATCGGCAATCATCGGCAATCATCGGCAATCATCGGCAATCATCGGCAATCATCGGCAATCATCGGCAATCATCGGCAATCATCGGTAATCATCGGCAATCATCGGCAATCATCGGCAATCATCGGCAATCATCGGCAATCATCGGCAATCATCGGCAATCATCGGCAATCATCGGCAATCATCGGCAATCATCGGCAACTCATCGGCAATCATCGGCAATCATCGGCAATCATCGGCAACTCATCGGCAATCATCGGCAACTCTCATCGGCAATCATCGGCAATCATCGGCAACTCATCGGCAAACATCGGCAATCATCGGCAATCATCGGCAAACATCGGCAATCATCGGCAACTCATCGGCAAACATCGGCAATCATCGGCAATCATCGGCAACTCATCGGCAATCATCGGCAATCATCGGCAATCATCGGCAATCATCGGCAATCATCGGCAATCATCGGCAATCATCGGCAATCATCGGCAATCATCGGCAACTCATCGGCAATCATCGGCAATCATCGGCAACTCATCGGCAATCATCGGCAATCATCGGCAATCATCGGCAACTCATCGGCAATCATCGGCAATCATCGGCAACCCATCGGCAATCATCGGCAACTCATCGGCAATCATCGGCAACCCATCGGCAATCATCGGCAATCATCGGCAAACATCGGCAATCATCGGCAAACATCGGCAATCATCGGCAAACATCGGCAAACATCGGCAATCATCGGCAACTCATCGGCAAACATCGGCAATCATCGGCAATCATCGGCAACTCATCGGCAATCATCGGCAATCATCGGCAATCATCGGCAATCATCGGCAATCATCGGCAATCATCGGCAATCATCGGCAATCATCGGCAATCATCGGCAACTCATCGGCAATCATCGGCAATCATCGGCAACTCATCGGCAATCATCGGCAATCATCGGCAATCATCGGCAACTCATCGGCAATCATCGGCAATCATCGGCAACCCATCGGCAATCATCGGCAACTCATCGGCAATCATCGGCAACCCATCGGCAATCATCGGCAATCATCGGCAAACATCGGCAATCATCGGCAAACATCGGCAATCATCGGCAAACATCGGCAAACATCGGCAATCATCGGCAACTCATCGGCAAACATCGGCAATCATCGGCAATCATCGGCAACTCATCGGCAATCATCGGCAATCATCGGCAATCATCGGCAATCATCGGCAATCATCGGCAACTCATCGGCAATCATCGGCAATCATCGGCAATCATCGGCAACTCATCGGCAATCATCGGCAACTCTCATCGGCAATCATCGGCAATCATCGGCAACTCATCGGCAAACATCGGCAATCATCGGCAAACATCGGCAATCATCGGCAATCATCGGCAATCATCGGCAAACATCGGCTATCATCGGCAATCATCGGCAACTCATCGGCAACCCATCGGCAATCATCGGCAACTCATCGGCAATCATCGGCAACCCATCGGCAACTCATCGGCAACTCATCGGCAATCATCGGCAATCATCGGCAATCATCGGCAACTCATCGGCAACTCATCGGCAATCATCGGCAATCATCGGCAACTCATCGGCAATCATCGGCAATCATCGGCAATCATCGGCAATCATCGGCAATCATCGGCAATCATCGGCAATCATCGGCAACTCATCTGCAATCATCGGCAATCATCGGCAATCATCGGCAATCATCGGCAATCATCGGCAATCATCGGCAATCATCGGCAATCATCGGCAAACATCGGCAATCATCGGCAAACATCGGCAATCATCGGCAATCATCGGCAATCATCGGTAATCATCGGCAATCATCGGCAACTCATCTGCAATCATCGGCAATCATCGGCAATCATCGGCAACTCATCGGCAATCATCGGCAACTCATCGGCAATCATCGGCAATCCATCGGCAATCATCGGCAACTCATCGGCAACTCATCGGCAACCCATCGGCAATCATCGGCAATCATCGTCAAACATCGGCAATCATCGGCAATCATCGGCAATCATCGGCAATCATCGGCAATCATCGGCAATCATCGGCAATCATCGGCAACTCATCGGCAATCATCGGCAATCATCGGCAATCATCGGCAACTCATCGGCAATCATCGGCAACCCATCGGCAATCATCGGCAATCATCGGCAATCATCGGCAATCATCGGCAATCATCGGCAATCATCGGCAATCATCGGCAATCATCGGCAATCATCGGCAAACATCGGCAATCATCGGCAATCATCGGCAATCATCGGCAATCATCGGCAATCATCGGCAATCATCGGCAATCATCGGCAATCATCGGCAACTCATCGGCAATCATCGGCAATCATCGGCAACTCATCGGCAACTCATCGGCAATCATCGGCAATCATCGGCAATCATCGGCAATCATCGGCAATCATCGGCAATCATCGGCAATCATCGGCAACTCATCGGCAATCATCGGCAATCATCGGCAATCATCGGCAACTCATCGGCAATCATCGGCAACTCTCATCGGCAATCATCGGCAATCATCGGCAACTCATCGGCAAACATCGGCAATCATCGGCAAACATCGGCAATCATCGGCAATCATCGGCAATCATCGGCAAACATCGGCTATCATCGGCAATCATCGGCAACTCATCGGCAACCCATCGGCAATCATCGGCAACTCATCGGCAATCATCGGCAACCCATCGGCAACTCATCGGCAACTCATCGGCAATCATCGGCAATCATCGGCAATCATCGGCAACTCATCGGCAACTCATCGGCAATCATCGGCAATCATCGGCAACTCATCGGCAATCATCGGCAATCATCGGCAATCATCGGCAATCATCGGCAATCATCGGCAATCATCGGCAATCATCGGCAACTCATCTGCAATCATCGGCAATCATCGGCAATCATCGGCAATCATCGGCAATCATCGGCAATCATCGGCAATCATCGGCAATCATCGGCAAACATCGGCAATCATCGGCAAACATCGGCAATCATCGGCAATCATCGGCAATCATCGGTAATCATCGGCAATCATCGGCAACTCATCTGCAATCATCGGCAATCATCGGCAATCATCGGCAACTCATCGGCAATCATCGGCAACTCATCGGCAATCATCGGCAACCCATCGGCAATCATCGGCAACTCATCGGCAACTCATCGGCAACCCATCGGCAATCATCGGCAACTCATCGGCAATCATCGGCAACCCATCGGCAACTCATCGGCAACTCATCGGCAATCATCGGCAATCATCGGCAATCATCGGCAACTCATCGGCAACTCATCGGCAATCATCGGCAATCATCGGCAACTCATCGGCAATCATCGGCAATCATCGGCAATCATCGGCAATCATCGGCAATCATCGGCAATCATCGGCAACTCATCTGCAATCATCGGCAATCATCGGCAATCATCGGCAATCATCGGCAATCATCGGCAATCATCGGCAATCATCGGCAATCATCGGCAAACATCGGCAATCATCGGCAAACATCGGCAATCATCGGCAATCATCGGCAATCATCGGTAATCATCGGCAATCATCGGCAACTCATCTGCAATCATCGGCAATCATCGGCAATCATCGGCAACTCATCGGCAATCATCGGCAACTCATCGGCAATCATCGGCAACCCATCGGCAATCATCGGCAACTCATCGGCAACTCATCGGCAACCCATCGGCAATCATCGGCAATCATCGTCAAACATCGGCAATCATCGGCAATCATCGGCAATCATCGGCAATCATCGGCAATCATCGGCAATCATCGGCAATCATCGGCAACTCATCGGCAATCATCGGCAATCATCGGCAATCATCGGCAACTCATCGGCAATCATCGGCAACCCATCGGCAATCATCGGCAATCATCGGCAATCATCGGCAATCATCGGCAATCATCGGCAATCATCGGCAATCATCGGCAATCATCGGCAATCATCGGCAAACATCGGCAATCATCGGCAATCATCGGCAATCATCGGCAATCATCGGCAATCATCGGCAATCATCGGCAATCATCGGCAATCATCGGCAATCATCGGCAACTCATCGGCAATCATCGGCAATCATCGGCAACTCATCGGCAACTCATCGGCAATCATCGGCAACTCATCGGCAATCATCGGCAACTCATCGGCAATCATCGGCAACCCATCGGCAATCATCGGCAACTCATCGGCAACTCATCGGCAACCCATCGGCAATCATCGGCAATCATCGGCAAACATCGGTAATCATCGGCAATCATCGGCAACTCATCTGCAATCATCGGCAATCATCGGCAATCATCGGCAACTCATCGGCAATCATCGGCAACCCATCGGCAATCATCGGCAACTCATCGGCAACTCATCGGCAATCATCGGCAACCCATCGGCAATCATCGGCAATCATCGGCAATCATCGGCAATCATCGGCAATCATCGGCAATCATCGGCAATCATCGGCAATCATCGGCAATCATCGGCAATCATCTGCAATCATCGGCAATCATCGGCAAACATCGGCAATCATCGGCAACCCATCGGCAATCATCGGCAATAATCGGCAATCATCGGCAATCATCGGCAATCATCTGCAATCATCGGCTATCATCGGCAAACATCGGCAATCATCGGCAACCCATCGGCAATCATCGGCAACTCATCGGCAATCATCGGCAACTCATCGGCAAACATCGGCAATCATCGGCAATCATCGGCAACTCATCGGCAAACATCGGCAATCATCGGCAATCATCGGCAATCATCGGCAAACATCGGCAATCATCGGCAATCATCGGCAACTCATCGGCAATCATCGGCAATCATCGGCAATCATCGGCAATCATCGGCAATCATCGGCAACTCATCGGCAACTCATCGGTAATCATCGTCAACTCATCGGCAATCATCGGCATTCATCGGCAACTCATCGGCAACTCATCGGCGATCATCGGCAATCATCGGCAATCATCGGCAATCATCGGCAATCATCGGCAATCATCGGCAACTCATCGGCAATCATCGGCAATCATCGGCAAACATCGGCAATCATCGGCAATCATCGGCAATCATCGGTAATCATCGGCAATCATCGGCAACTCATCTGCAATCATCGGCAATCATCGGCAATCATCGGCAACTCATCGGCAATCATCGGCAATCATCGGCAATCATCGGCAACTCATCGGCAATCATCGGCAATCATCGGCAATCATCGGCAATCATCGGCAACTCATCGGCAACTCATCGGTAATCATCGTCAACTCATCGGCAATCATCGGCATTCATCGGCAACTCATCGGCAACTCATCGGCGATCATCGGCAAACATCGGCAATCATCGGCAATCATCGGCAATCATCGGCAATCATCGGCAATCATCGGCAATCATCGGCAATCATCGGCAATCATCGGCAATCATCGGCAACTCATCGGCAACTCATCGGTAATCATCGGCAACTCATCGGCAACTCATCGGCGATCATCGGCATTCATCGGCAATCATCGGCAATCATCGGCAATCATCGGCAACTCATCGGCAAACATCGGCAATCATCGGCAATCATCGGCAATCATCGGCAATCATCGGCAACTCATCGGCAACTCATCGGTAATCATCGGCAACTCATCGGCAACTCATCGGCAACTCATCGGCAACTCATCGGTAATCATCGGCAATCATCGGCAATCATCGGCAATCATCGGCAATCATCGGCAACTCATCGGCAATCATCGGCAATCATCGGCAATCATCGGCAACTCATCGGCAACTCATCGGCAACTCATCGGTAATCATCGGCAATCATCGGCAATCATCGGCAATCATCGGCAATCATCGGCAACTCATCGGCAATCATCGGCAACTCATCGGCAATCATCGGCAACTCATCGGCAACTCATCGGCAATCATCGGCAATCATCGGCAACTCATCGGCAATCATCGGCAATCATCGGCAATCATCGGCAATCATCGGCAATCATCGGCAATCATCGGCAATCATCGGCAACTCATCGGCAATCATCGGCAATCATCGGCAATCATCGGCAAACATCGGCAATCATCGGCAAACATCGGCAATCATCGGCAATCATCGGCAATCATCGGTAATCATCGGCAATCATCGGCAACTCATCTGCAATCATCGGCAATCATCGGCAATCATCGGCAACTCATCGGCAATCATCGGCAACTCATCGGCAATCATCGGCAACCCATCGGCAATCATCGGCAACTCATCGGCAATCATCGGCAACCCATCGGCAATCATCGGCAACTCATCGGCAATCATCGGCAATCATCGGCAATCATCGGCAATCATCGGCAATCATCGGCAATCATCGGCAATCATCGGCAATCATCGGCAACTCATCGGCAACTCATCGGTAATCATCGGCAACTCATCGGCAACTCATCGGCAATCATCGGCAACTCATCGGCAAACATCGGCAATCATCGGCAAACATCGGCAATCATCGGCAATCATCGGCAATCATCGGCAATCATCGGCAACTCATCGGCAATCATCGGCAATCATCGGCAATCATCGGCAATCATCGGCAACTCATCGGCAACTCATCGGTAATCATCGGCAATCATCGGCAATCATCGGCAATCATCGGCAATCATCGGCAATCATCGGCAATCATCGGCAATCATCGGCAACTCATCGGCAATCATCGGCAATCATCGGCAATCATCGGCAACTCATCGGCAATCATCGGCAACTCATCGGCAATCATCGGCATTCATCGGCAATCATCGGCAATCATCGGCAATCATCGGCAATCATCGGCAATCATCGGCAATCATCGGCAATCATCGGCAATCATCGGCAACTCATCGGCAACTCATCGGCAATCATCGGCAATCATCGGCAACTCATCGGCAATCATCGGCAATCATCGGCAATCATCGGCAATCATCGGCAATCATCGGCAATCATCGGCAACTCATCGGCAATCATCGGCAATCATCGGCAGTCATCGGCAACTCATCGGCAAACATCGGCAATCATCGGCAATCATCGGCAATCATCGGCAATCATCGGCAATCATCGGCAACTCATCGGCAACTCATCGGTAATCATCGGCAATCATCGGCAATCATCGGCAATCATCGGCAATCATCGGCAATCATCGGCAATCATCGGCAACTCATCGGCAACTCATCGGTAATCATCGGCAATCATCGGCAATCATCGGCAACTCATCGGCAACTCATCGGTAATCATCGGCAACTCATCGGCAAACATCGGCAATCATCGGCAAACATCGGCAATCATCGGCAATCATCGGCAACTCATCGGCAATCATCGGCAATCATCGGCAATCATCGGCAATCATCGGCAATCATCGGCAACTCATCGGTAATCATCGGCAATCATCGGCAATCATCGGCAATCATCGGCAATCATCGGCAATCATCGGCAATCATCGGCAACTCATCGGCAATCATCGGCAATCATCGGCAATCATCGGCAACTCATCGGCAATCATCGGCAACTCATCGGCAATCATCGGCAATCATCGGCAATCATCGGCAATCATCGGCAATCATCGGCAATCATCGGCAATCATCGGCAATCATCGGCAATCATCGGCAATCATCGGCAACTCATCGGCAACTCATCGGCAATCATCGGCAATCATCGGCAACTCATCGGCAATCATCGGCAATCATCGGCAATCATCGGCAATCATCGGCAATCATCGGCAATCATCGGCAGTCATCGGCAATCATCGGCAATCATCGGCAATCATCGGCAATCATCGGCAATCATCGGCAATCATCGGCAACTCATCGGCAACTCATCGGTAATCATCGGCAACTCATCGGTAATCATCGGCAACTCATCGGCAATCATCGGCAATCATCGGCAATCATCGGCAATCATCGGCAATCATCGGCAATCATCGGTAATCATCGGCAACTCATCGGCAATCATCGGCAATCATCGGCAATCATCGGCAATCATCGGCAATCATCGGCAATCATCGGCAATCATCGGCAACTCATCGGCAATCATCGGCAACTCATCGGCAATCATCGGCAAACATCGGCAATCATCGGCAATCATCGGCAACTCATCGGCAATCATCGGCAATCATCGGCAATCATCGGCAATCATCGGCAATCATCGGCAACTCATCGGCAATCATCGGCAATCATCGGCAATCATCGGCAACTCATCGGCAATCATCGGCAACTCATCGGCAATCATCGGCAATCATCGGCAATCATCGGCAATCATCGGCAATCATCGGCAATCATCGGCAATCATCGGCAATCATCGGCAATCATCGGCAACTCATCGGCAACTCATCGGCAATCATCGGCAATCATCGGCAACTCATCGGCAATCATCGGCAATCATCGGCAATCATCGGCAATCATCGGCAATCATCGGCAATCATCGGCAACTCATCGGCAATCATCGGCAATCATCGGCAGTCATCGGCAACTCATCGGCAAACATCGGCAATCATCGGCAATCATCGGCAATCATCGGCAATCATCGGCAATCATCGGCAACTCATCGGCAACTCATCGGTAATCATCGGCAATCATCGGCAATCATCGGCAATCATCGGCAATCATCGGCAATCATCGGCAATCATCGGCAATCATCGGCAATCATCGGCAACTCATCGGCAACTCATCGGTAATCATCGGCAACTCATCGGCAACTCATCGGCAACTCATCGGCAACTCATCGGCAATCATCGGCAACTCATCGGCAATCATCGGCAATCATCGGCAGTCATCGGCAATCATCGGCAATCATCGGCAATCATCGGCAGTCATCGGCAATCATCGGCAGTCATCGGCAATCATCGGCAACTCATCGGCAATCATCGGCAATCATCGGCAATCATCGGCAATCATCGGCAATCATCGGCAACTCATCGGCAATCATCGGCAATCATCGGCAATCATCGGCAACTCATCGGCAATCATCGGCAACTCATCGGCAACTCATCGGCAATCATCGGCAATCATCGGCAATCATCGGCAATCATCGGCAATCATCGGCAATCATCGGCAATCATCGGCAATCATCGGCAACTCATCGGCAACTCATCGGCAATCATCGGCAATCATCGGCAACTCATCGGCAATCATCGGCAATCATCGGCAATCATCGGCAATCATCGGCAATCATCGGCAATCATCGGCAACTCATCGGCAATCATCGGCAATCATCGGCAGTCATCGGCAACTCATCGGCAAACATCGGCAATCATCGGCAATCATCGGCAATCATCGGCAATCATCGGCAATCATCGGCAACTCATCGGCAACTCATCGGTAATCATCGGCAATCATCGGCAATCATCGGCAATCATCGGCAATCATCGGCAATCATCGGCAATCATCGGCAATCATCGGCAATCATCGGCAACTCATCGGCAACTCATCGGTAATCATCGGCAACTCATCGGCAACTCATCGGCAACTCATCGGCAACTCATCGGCAATCATCGGCAACTCATCGGCAATCATCGGCAATCATCGGCAATCATCGGCAACTCATCGGCAATCATCGGCAACTCATCGGCAATCATCGGCAATCATCGGCAATCATCGGCAATCATCGGCAATCATCGGCAATCATCGGCAATCATCGGCAATCATCGGCAATCATCGGCAACTCATCGGCAACTCATCGGCAATCATCGGCAATCATCGGCAACTCATCGGCAATCATCGGCAATCATCGGCAATCATCGGCAATCATCGGCAATCATCGGCAATCATCGGCAACTCATCGGCAATCATCGGCAATCATCGGCAGTCATCGGCAACTCATCGGCAAACATCGGCAATCATCGGCAATCATCGGCAATCATCGGCAATCATCGGCAATCATCGGCAACTCATCGGCAACTCATCGGTAATCATCGGCAATCATCGGCAATCATCGGCAATCATCGGCAATCATCGGCAATCATCGGCAATCATCGGCAATCATCGGCAATCATCGGCAACTCATCGGCAACTCATCGGTAATCATCGGCAACTCATCGGCAACTCATCGGCAACTCATCGGCAACTCATCGGCAATCATCGGCAACTCATCGGCAATCATCGGCAATCATCGGCAGTCATCGGCAATCATCGGCAATCATCGGCAATCATCGGCAGTCATCGGCAATCATCGGCAATCATCGGCAATCATCGGCAATCATCGGCAATCATCGGCAATCATCGGCAACTCATCGGCAACTCATCGGTAATCATCGGCAACTCATCGGTAATCATCGGCAACTCATCGGCAATCATCGGCAATCATCGGCAATCATCGGCAATCATCGGCAATCATCGGCAATCATCGGTAATCATCGGCAACTCATAGGCAATCATCGGCAATCATCGGCAATCATCGGCAATCATCGGCAATCATCGGCAATCATCGGCAATCATCGGCAATCATCGGCAACTCATCGGCAATCATCGGCAACTCATCGGCAATCATCGGCAAACATCGGCAATCATCGGCAATCATCGGCAACTCATCGGCAATCATCGGCAATCATCGGCAATCATCGGCAACTCATCGGCAACTCATCGGTAATCATCGTCAACTCATCGGCAATCATCGGCAATCATCGGCAATCATCGGCAATCATCGGCAATCATCGGCAATCATCGGCAACTCATCGGCAACTCATCGGCAATCATCGGCAATCATCGGCAACTCATCGGCAACTCATCGGTAATCATCGTCAACTCATCGGCAATCATCGGCAATCATCGGCAATCATCGGCAATCATCGGCAATCATCGGCAATCATCGGCAACTCATCGGCAACTCATCGGTAATCATCGGCAACTCATCGGCAACTCATCGGCAATCATCGGCAACTCATCGGCAAACATCGGCAATCATCGGCAATCATCGGCAATCATCGGCAATCATCGGCAATCATCGGCAACTCATCGGCAACTCATCGGTAATCATCGGCAACTCATCGGCAACTCATCGGCAATCATCGGCAACTCATCGGCAAACATCGGCAATCATCGGCAATCATCGGCAATCATCGGCAATCATCGGCAATCATCGGCAAACATCGGCAATCATCGGCAACTCATCGGCAACTCATCGGTAATCATCGGCAATCATCGGCAATCATCGGCAATCATCGGCAATCATCGGCAATCATCGGCAATCATCGGCAATCATCGGCAACTCATCGGCAACTCATCGGTAATCATCGGCAACTCATCGGCAACTCATCGGCAATCATCGGCAACTCATCGGCAAACATCGGCAATCATCGGCAATCATCGGCAATCATCGGCAATCATCGGCAATCATCGGCAACTCATCGGCAACTCATCGGTAATCATCGGCAACTCATCGGCAACTCATCGGCAATCATCGGCAACTCATCGGCAAACATCGGCAATCATCGGCAATCATCGGCAATCATCGGCAATCATCGGCAATCATCGGCAAACATCGGCAATCATCGGCAACTCATCGGCAACTCATCGGTAATCATCGGCAATCATCGGCAATCATCGGCAATCATCGGCAATCATCGGCAATCATCGGCAATCATCGGCAACTCATCGGCAATCATCGGCAACTCATCGGCAATCATCGGCAACTCATCGGCAATCATCGGCAATCATCGGCAATCATCGGCAACTCATCGGTAATCATCGGCAACTCATCGGCAATCATCGGCAATCATCGGCAATCATCGGCAATCATCGGCAATCATCGGCAATCATCGGTAATCATCGGCAACTCATCGGCAATCATCGGCAATCATCGGCAATCATCGGCAATCATCGGCAATCATCGGCAATCATCGGCAATCATCGGCAATCATCGGCAACTCATCGGCAATCATCGGCAACTCATCGGCAATCATCGGCAAACATCGGCAATCATCGGCAATCATCGGCAACTCATCGGCAATCATCGGCAATCATCGGCAATCATCGGCAACTCATCGGCAACTCATCGGTAATCATCGTCAACTCATCGGCAATCATCGGCAATCATCGGCAATCATCGGCAATCATCGGCAATCATCGGCAATCATCGGCAACTCATCGGCAACTCATCGGCAATCATCGGCAATCATCGGCAACTCATCGGCAACTCATCGGTAATCATCGTCAACTCATCGGCAATCATCGGCAATCATCGGCAATCATCGGCAATCATCGGCAATCATCGGCAATCATCGGCAACTCATCGGCAACTCATCGGTAATCATCGGCAACTCATCGGCAACTCATCGGCAATCATCGGCAACTCATCGGCAAACATCGGCAATCATCGGCAATCATCGGCAATCATCGGCAATCATCGGCAATCATCGGCAACTCATCGGCAACTCATCGGTAATCATCGGCAACTCATCGGCAACTCATCGGCAATCATCGGCAACTCATCGGCAAACATCGGCAATCATCGGCAATCATCGGCAATCATCGGCAATCATCGGCAATCATCGGCAAACATCGGCAATCATCGGCAACTCATCGGCAACTCATCGGTAATCATCGGCAATCATCGGCAATCATCGGCAATCATCGGCAATCATCGGCAATCATCGGCAATCATCGGCAACTCATCGGCAATCATCGGCAACTCATCGGCAATCATCGGCAACTCATCGGCAATCATCGGCAATCATCGGCAATCATCGGCAACTCATCGGCAATCATCGGCAATCATCGGCAATCATCGGCAACTCATCGGCAATCATCGGCAACTCATCGGCAATCATCGGCAATCATCGGCAACTCATCGGCAATCATCGGCAACTCATCGGCAACTCATCGGTAATCATCGGCAATCATCGGCAATCATCGGCAATCATCGGCAATCATCGGCAATCATCGGCAATCATCGGCAACTCATCGGCAATCATCGGCAACTCATCGGCAATCATCGGCAACTCATCGGCAATCATCGGCAATCATCGGCAATCATCGGCAACTCATCGGCAATCATCGGCAATCATCGGCAATCATCGGCAACTCATCGGCAATCATCGGCAACTCATCGGCAATCATCGGCAATCATCGGCAATCATCGGCAATCATCGGCAATCATCGGCAATCATCGGCAACTCATCGGCAACTCATCGGCAATCATCGGCAATCATCGGCAACTCATCGGCAATCATCGGCAATCATCGGCAATCATCGGCAATCATCGGCAATCATCGGCAATCATCGGCAATCATCGGCAATCATCGGCAACTCATCGGCAACTCATCGGCAACTCATCGGCAACTCATCGGAAACTCATCGGCAATCATCGGCAATCATCGGCAATCATCGACAATCATCGGCAACTCATCGGCAATCATCGGCAATCATCGGCAACTCATCGGCAATCATCGGCAATCATCGGCAATCATCGGCAACTCATCGGCAACTCATCGGTAATCAACGGCAATCATCGGCAACTCATCGGCAATCATCGGCAACTCATCGGCAAACATCGGCAATCATCGGCAATCATCGGCAATCATCGGCAATCATCGGCAAACATCGGCAATCATCGGCAATCATCGGCAACTCATCGGCAATCATCGGCAATCATCGGCAACTCATCGGCAATCATCGGCAATCATCGGCAACTCATCGGCAACTCATCGGTAATCATCGGCAACTCATCGGCAACTCATCGGCAATCATCGGCAACTCATCGGCAACTCATCGGCAATCATCGGCAACTCATCGGCAATCATCGGCAACTCATCGGCAAACATCGGCAATCATCGGCAAACATCGGCAATCATCGGCAATCATCGGCAATCATCGGCATTCATCGGCAATCATCGGCAATCATCGGCAATCATCGGCAACTCATCGGCAAACATCGGCAATCATCGGCAATCTACGGCAACTCATCGGCAATCATCGGCAATCATCGGCAACTCATAGGCAATCATCGGCAATCATCGGCAATCATCGGCAATCATCGCAATCATCGGCAATCATCGGCAATCATCGGCAACTCATCGGCAATCATCGGCAATCATCGGCAATCATCGGCAATCATCGGCAATCATCGGCAAAAATCGGCAATCATTGGCAATCATCGGCAATCATCGGCAATCATCGGCAATCATTGGCAATCATCGGCAATCATCGGCAATCATCGGCAATCATCGGCAATCATCGGCAACTCATCGGCGATCATCGGCAATCATCGGCAACTCATCGGCGATCATCGGCAATCATCGGCAATCATCGGCAATCATCGGCAATCATCGGCAATCATCGGCAATCATCGGCAACTCATCGGCAATCATCGGCAATCATCGGCAATCATCGGCAACTCATCGGCAATCATCGGCAACTCATCGGCAATCATCGGCAACTCATCGGCAAACATCGGCAATCATCGGCAAACATCGGCAATCATCGGCAATCATCGGCAATCATCGGCATTCATCGGCAATCATCGGCAATCATCGGCAATCATCGGCAACTCATCGGCAAACATCGGCAATCATCGGCAATCTACGGCAACTCATCGGCAATCATCGGCAATCATCGGCAACTCATAGGCAATCATCGGCAATCATCGGCAATCATCGGCAATCATCGCAATCATCGGCAATCATCGGCAATCATCGGCAACTCATCGGCAATCATCGGCAATCATCGGCAATCATCGGCAATCATCGGCAATCATCGGCAAAAATCGGCAATCATTGGCAATCATCGGCAATCATCGGCAATCATCGGCAATCATTGGCAATCATCGGCAATCATCGGCAATCATCGGCAATCATCGGCAATCATCGGCAACTCATCGGCGATCATCGGCAATCATCGGCAACTCATCGGCGATCATCGGCAATCATCGGCAATCATCGGCAATCATCGGCAATCATCGGCAATCATCGGCAATCATCGGCAACTCATCGGCAATCATCGGCAATCATCGGCAATCATCGGCAACTCATCGGCAATCATCGGCAACTCATCGGCAATCATCGGCAATCATCGGCAATCATCGGCAATCATCGGCAATCATCGGCAATCATCGGCAACTCATCGGCAACTCATCGGCAATCATCGGCAATCATCGGCAACTCATCGGCAATCATCGGCAATCATCGGCAATCATCGGCAATCATCGGCAATCATCGGCAACTCATCGGCAAACATCGGCAATCATCGGCAATCATCGGCAATCATCGGCAGTCATCGGCAATCATCGGCAATCATCGGCAATCATCGGCAATCATCGGCAATCATCGGCAATCATCGGCAATCATCGGCAATCATCGGCAATCATCGGCAACTCATCGGCAACTCATCGGCAACTCATCGGCAACTCATCGGAAACTCATCGGCAATCATCGGCAATCATCGGCAATCATCGACAATCATCGGCAACTCATCGGCAATCATCGGCAATCATCGGCAACTCATCGGCAATCATCGGCAATCATCGGCAATCATCGGCAACTCATCGGCAACTCATCGGTAATCAACGGCAATCATCGGCAACTCATCGGCAATCATCGGCAACTCATCGGCAAACATCGGCAATCATCGGCAATCATCGGCAATCATCGGCAATCATCGGCAATCATCGGCAATCATCGGCAATCATCGGCAAACATCGGCAATCATCGGCAATCATCGGCAACTCATCGGCAATCATCGGCAATCATCGGCAACTCATCGGCAATCATCGGCAATCATCGGCAACTCATCGGCAACTCATCGGTAATCATCGGCAACTCATCGGCAACTCATCGGCAATCATCGGCAACTCATCGGCAACTCATCGGCAATCATCGGCAACTCATCGGCAAACATCGGCAATCATCGGCAAACATCGGCAATCATCGGCAATCATCGGCAATCATCGGCATTCATCGGCAATCATCGGCAATCATCGGCAATCATCGGCAACTCATCGGCAAACATCGGCAATCATCGGCAATCTACGGCAACTCATCGGCAATCATCGGCAATCATCGGCAACTCATAGGCAATCATCGGCAATCATCGGCAATCATCGGCAATCATCGCAATCATCGGCAATCATCGGCAATCATCGGCAATCATTGGCAATCATCGGCAATCATCGGCAATCATCGGCAATCATCGGCAATCATCGGCAACTCATCGGCGATCATCGGCAATCATCGGCAATCATCGGCAATCATCGGCAATCATCGGCAATCATCGGCAATCATCGGCAATCATCGGCAATCATCGGCAACTCATCGGCAACTCATCGGCAATCATCGGCAATCATCGGCAACTCATCGGCAATCATCGGCAATCATCGGCAATCATCGGCAATCATCGGCAATCATCGGCAACTCATCGGCAAACATCGGCAATCATCGGCAATCATCGGCAATCATCGGCAGTCATCGGCAATCATCGGCAATCATCGGCAATCATCGGCAATCATCGGCAATCATCGGCAATCATCGGCAATCATCGGCAATCATCGGCAATCATCGGCAACTCATCGGCAACTCATCGGCAACTCATCGGCAACTCATCGGCAACTCATCGGCAATCATCGGCAATCATCGGCAATCATCGGCAACTCATCGGCAATCATCGGCAATCATCGGCAATCATCGGCAACTCATCGGCAATCATCGGCAATCATCGGCAACTCATCGGCAATCATCGGCAATCATCGGCAATCATCGGCAATCATCGGCAATCATCGGCAATCATCGGCAATCATCGGCAACTCATCGGCAATCATCGGCAATCATCGGCAACTCATCGGCAATCATCGGCAATCATCGGCAATCATCGGCAACTCATCGGCAACTCATCGGTAATCATCGGCAACTCATCGGCAATCATCGGCAATCATCGGCAATCATCGGCAACTCATCGGCAACTCATCGGTAATCATCGGCAACTCATCGGCAATCATCGGCAATCATCGGCAATCATCGGCAATCATCGGCAATCATCGGCAATCATCAGCAATCATCGGCAATCATCGGCAATCATCGGCAATCATCGGCAACTCATCGGCAATCATCGGCAACTCATCGGCAATCATCGGCAATCATCGGCAATCATCGGCAATCATCGGCAACTCATCGGCAAACATCGGCAATCATCGGCAAACATCGGCAATCATCGGCAATCATCGGCAATCATCGGCATTCATCGGCAATCATCGGCAATCATCGGCAATCATCGGCAACTCATCGGCAAACATCGGCAATCATCGGCAATCTACGGCAACTCATCGGCAATCATCGGCAATCATCGGCAACTCATAGGCAATCATCGGCAATCATCGGCAATCATCGGCAATCATCGCAATCATCGGCAATCATCGGCAATCATCGGCAACTCATCGGCAATCATCGGCAATCATCGGCAATCATCGGCAATCATCGGCAATCATCGGCAAAAATCGGCAATCATTGGCAATCATCGGCAATCATCGGCAATCATCGGCAATCATCGGCAATCATCGGCAACTCATCGGCGATCATCGGCAATCATCGGCAATCATCGGCAATCATCGGCAATCATCGGCAATCATCGGCAATCATCGGCAATCATCGGCAACTCATCGGCAACTCATCGGTAATCATCGGCAACTCATCGGCAATCATCGGCAATCATCGGCAATCATCGGCAACTCATCGGCAACTCATCGGTAATCATCGGCAACTCATCGGCAACTCATCGGCAATCATCGGCAACTCATCGGCAACTCATCGGCAATCATCGGCAACTCATCGGCAAACATCGGCAATCATCGGCAAACATCGGCAATCATCGGCAATCATCGGCAATCATCGGCATTCATCGGCAATCATCGGCAATCATCGGCAATCATCGGCAACTCATCGGCAAACATCGGCAATCATCGGCAATCTACGGCAACTCATCGGCAATCATCGGCAATCATCGGCAACTCATAGGCAATCATCGGCAATCATCGGCAATCATCGGCAATCATCGCAATCATCGGCAATCATCGGCAATCATCGGCAATCATTGGCAATCATCGGCAATCATCGGCAATCATCGGCAATCATCGGCAATCATCGGCAACTCATCGGCGATCATCGGCAATCATCGGCAATCATCGGCAATCATCGGCAATCATCGGCAATCATCGGCAATCATCGGCAATCATCGGCAATCATCGGCAACTCATCGGCAACTCATCGGCAATCATCGGCAATCATCGGCAACTCATCGGCAATCATCGGCAATCATCGGCAATCATCGGCAATCATCGGCAATCATCGGCAACTCATCGGCAAACATCGGCAATCATCGGCAATCATCGGCAATCATCGGCAGTCATCGGCAATCATCGGCAATCATCGGCAATCATCGGCAATCATCGGCAATCATCGGCAATCATCGGCAATCATCGGCAATCATCGGCAATCATCGGCAACTCATCGGCAACTCATCGGCAACTCATCGGCAACTCATCGGCAACTCATCGGCAATCATCGGCAATCATCGGCAATCATCGGCAACTCATCGGCAATCATCGGCAATCATCGGCAATCATCGGCAATCATCGGCAATCATCGGCAATCATCGGCAACTCATCGGCAATCATCGGCAATCATCGGCAATCATCGGCAATCATCGGCAATCATCGGCAATCATCGGCAATCATCGGCAACTCATCGGCAATCATCGGCAATCATCGGCAACTCATCGGCAATCATCGGCAATCATCGGCAATCATCGGCAACTCATCGGCAACTCATCGGTAATCATCGGCAACTCATCGGCAATCATCGGCAATCATCGGCAATCATCGGCAACTCATCGGCAACTCATCGGTAATCATCGGCAACTCATCGGCAATCATCGGCAATCATCGGCAATCATCGGCAATCATCGGCAATCATCGGCAATCATCAGCAATCATCGGCAATCATCGGCAATCATCGGCAATCATCGGCAACTCATCGGCAATCATCGGCAACTCATCGGCAATCATCGGCAATCATCGGCAATCATCGGCAATCATCGGCAACTCATCGGCAAACATCGGCAATCATCGGCAAACATCGGCAATCATCGGCAATCATCGGCAATCATCGGCATTCATCGGCAATCATCGGCAATCATCGGCAATCATCGGCAACTCATCGGCAAACATCGGCAATCATCGGCAATCTACGGCAACTCATCGGCAATCATCGGCAATCATCGGCAACTCATAGGCAATCATCGGCAATCATCGGCAATCATCGGCAATCATCGCAATCATCGGCAATCATCGGCAATCATCGGCAACTCATCGGCAATCATCGGCAATCATCGGCAATCATCGGCAATCATCGGCAATCATCGGCAAAAATCGGCAATCATTGGCAATCATCGGCAATCATCGGCAATCATCGGCAATCATCGGCAATCATCGGCAACTCATCGGCGATCATCGGCAATCATCGGCAATCATCGGCAATCATCGGCAATCATCGGCAATCATCGGCAATCATCGGCAATCATCGGCAACTCATCGGCAACTCATCGGTAATCATCGGCAACTCATCGGCAATCATCGGCAATCATCGGCAATCATCGGCAACTCATCGGCAACTCATCGGTAATCATCGGCAATCATCGGCAACTCATCGGCAAACATCGGCAATCATCGGCAATCATCGGCAATCATCGGCAATCATCGGCAATCATCGGCAATCATCGGCATTCATCGGCAATCATCGGCAATCATCGGCAATCATCGGCAACTCATCGGCAAACATCGGCAAACATCGGCAATCATCGGCAACTCATCGGCAATCATCGGCAATCATCGGCAACTCATCGGCAATCATCGGCAATCATCGGCAATCATCGGCAATCATCGGCAATCATCGGCAATCATCGCAATCATCGGCAATTATCGGCAATCATCGGCAACTCATCGGCAATCATCGGCAATCATCGGCAATCATCGGCAATCATCGGCAATCATCGGCAAAAATCGGCAATCATTGGCAATCATCGGCAATCATCGGCAATCATCGGCAATCATCGGCAATTATCGGCAACTCATCGGCGATCATCGGCAATCATCGGCAATCATCGGCAATCATCGGCAATCATCGGCAATCATCGGCAATCATCGGCAATCATCGGCAACTCATCGGCAACTCATCGGTAATCATCGGCAACTCATCGGCAATCATCGGCAATCATCGGCAATCATCGGCAACTCATCGGCAACTCATCGGTAATCATCGGCAACTCATCGGCAATCATCGGCAATCATCGGCAATCATCGGCAATCATCGGCAATCATCGGCAATCATCGGCAATCATCGGCAATCATCGGCAATCATCGGCAATCATCGGCAACTCATCGGCAATCATCGGCAACTCATCGGCAATCATCGGCAATCATCGGCAATCATCGGCAATCATCGGCAATCATCGGCAATCATCGGCAACTCATCGGCAAACATCGGCAATCATCGGCAAACATCGGCAATCATCGGCAATCATCGGCAATCATCGGCATTCATCGGCAATCATCGGCAATCATCGGCAATCATCGCAATCATCGGCAATCATCGGCAATCATCGGCAACTCATCGGCAATCATCGGCAATCATCGGCAAAAATCGGCAATCATCGGCAATCATCGGCAAAAATCGGCAATCATCGGCAATCATCGGCAAAAATCGGCAATCATCGGCAATCATCGGCAATCATCGGCAATCATCGGCAATCATCGGCAAACATCGGCAATCATCGGCAATCATCGGCAACTCATCGGCAATCATCGGCAATCATCGGCAATCATCGGCAATCATCGGCAACTCATCGGCAACTCATCGGTAATCATCGGCAATCATCGGCAACTCATCGGCAAACATCGGCAATCATCGGCAATCATCGGCAACTCATCGGCAATCATCGGCAATCATCGGCAATCATCGGCATTCATCGGCAATCATCGGCAATCATCGGCAATCATCGGCAACTCATCGGCAAACATCGGCAATCATCGGCAATCATCGGCAACTCATCGGCAATCATCGGCAATCATCGGCAACTCATCGGCAATCATCGGCAATCATCGGCAATCATCGGCAATCATCGGCAATCATCGGCAATCATCGCAATCATCGGCAATTATCGGCAATCATCGGCAACTCATCGGCAACTCATCGGCAACTCATCGGCAATCATCGGCAATCATCGGCAATCATCGGCAATCATCGGCAATCATCGGCAATCATCGGCAATCATCGGCAATCATCGGCAACTCATCGGCAACTCATCGGTAATCATCGGCAACTCATCGGCAATCATCGGCGAAAATCGGCAATCATCGGCAATCATCGGCAATCATCGGCAATCATCGGCAATCATCGGCAGTCATCGGCGAAAATCGGCAATCATCGGCAAAAATCGGCAATCATCGGCGAAAATCGGCAATCATCGGCAAAAATCGGCAATCATCGGCAATCATCGGCGAAAATCGGCAATCATCGGCAATCATCGGCAATCATCGGCAATCATCGGCAATCATCGGCAATCATCGGTAATCATCGGCAACTCATCGGCAACTCATCGGCAATCATCGGCAATCATCGGCAACTCATCGGCAACTCATCGGCAACTCATCGGCAACTCATCGGTAATCATCGGCAATCATCGGCAACTCATCGGCAAACATCGGCAATCATCGGCAATCATCGGCAACTCATCGGCAATCATCGGCAATCATCGGCAATCATCGGCATTCATCGGCAATCATCGGCAACTCATCGGCAACTCATCGGCAATCATCGGCAATCATCGGCAACTCATCGGCAACTCATCGGCAATCATCGGCAATCATCGGCAAACATCGGCAATCATCGGCAACTCATCGGCAATCATCGGCAAACATCGGCAATCATCGGCAATCATCGGCAATCATCGGCAATCATCGGCAAACATCGGCAATCATCGGCAATCATCGCAATCATCGGCAATCATCGGCAATCATCGGCAGTCATCGGCGAAAATCGGCAATCATCGGCAAAAATCGGCAATCATCGGCGAAAATCGGCAATCATCGGCAAAAATCGGCAATCATCGGCAATCATCGGCGAAAATCGGCAATCATCGGCAATCATCGGCAATCATCGGCATTCATCGGCAATCATCGGCAATCATCGGCAATCATCGGCAACTCATCGGCAAACATCGGCAATCATCGGCAATCATCGGCAACTCATCGGCAATCATCGGCAATCATCGGCAACTCATCGGCAATCATCGGCAATCATCGGCAATCATCGGCAATCATCGGCAATCATCGGCAATCATCGCAATCATCGGCAATTATCGGCAATCATCGGCAACTCATCGGCAACTCATCGGCAACTCATCGGCAATCATCGGCAATCATCGGCAATCATCGGCAATCATCGGCAATCATCGGCAATCATCGGCAATCATCGGCAATCATCGGCAACTCATCGGCAACTCATCGGTAATCATCGGCAACTCATCGGCAATCATCGGCGAAAATCGGCAATCATCGGCAATCATCGGCAATCATCGGCAATCATCGGCAATCATCGGCAGTCATCGGCGAAAATCGGCAATCATCGGCAAAAATCGGCAATCATCGGCGAAAATCGGCAATCATCGGCAAAAATCGGCAATCATCGGCAATCATCGGCGAAAATCGGCAATCATCGGCAATCATCGGCAATCATCGGCAATCATCGGCAATCATCGGCAATCATCGGTAATCATCGGCAACTCATCGGCAACTCATCGGCAATCATCGGCAATCATCGGCAACTCATCGGCAACTCATCGGCAACTCATCGGCAACTCATCGGTAATCATCGGCAATCATCGGCAACTCATCGGCAAACATCGGCAATCATCGGCAATCATCGGCAACTCATCGGCAATCATCGGCAATCATCGGCAATCATCGGCATTCATCGGCAATCATCGGCAACTCATCGGCAACTCATCGGCAATCATCGGCAATCATCGGCAACTCATCGGCAACTCATCGGCAATCATCGGCAATCATCGGCAAACATCGGCAATCATCGGCAACTCATCGGCAATCATCGGCAAACATCGGCAATCATCGGCAATCATCGGCAATCATCGGCAATCATCGGCAAACATCGGCAATCATCGGCAATCATCGCAATCATCGGCAATCATCGGCAATCATCGGCAGTCATCGGCGAAAATCGGCAATCATCGGCAAAAATCGGCAATCATCGGCGAAAATCGGCAATCATCGGCAAAAATCGGCAATCATCGGCAATCATCGGCGAAAATCGGCAATCATCGGCAATCATCGGCAATCATCGGCAATCATCGGCAATCATCGGCAATCATCGGCAACTCATCGGCAACTCATCGGTAATCATCGGCAACTCATCGGCAATCATCGGCAATCATCGGCAATCATCGGCAACTCATCGGCAACTCATCGGTAATCATCGGCAATCATCGGCAACTCATCGGCAAACATCGGCAATCATCGGCAATCATCGGCAACTCATCGGCAATCATCGGCAATCATCGGCAATCATCGGCATTCATCGGCAATCATCGGCAATCATCGGCAATCATCGGCAACTCATCGGCAAACATCGGCAATCATCGGCAATCATCGGCAACTCATCGGCAATCATCGGCAATCATCGGCAACTCATCGGCAATCATCGGCAATCATCGGCAATCATCGGCAATCATCGGCAATCATCGGCAATCATCGCAATCATCGGCAATTATCGGCAATCATCGGCAACTCATCGGCAATCATCGGCAATCATCGGCAATCATCGGCAATCATCGGCAATCATCGGCAAAAATCGGCAATCATTGGCAATCATCGGCAATCATCGGCAATCATCGGCAACTCATCGGCGATCATCGGCAATCATCGGCAATCATCGGCAATCATCGGCAATCATCGGCAATCATCGGCAATCATCGGCAACTCATCGGCAACTCATCGGTAATCATCGGCAACTCATCGGCAATCATCGGCAATCATCGGCAAAAATCGGCAATCATCGGCAACTCATCGGCAACTCATCGGCAATCATCGGCAATCATCGGCAACTCATCGGCAACTCATCGGCAATCATCGGCAATCATCGGCAAACATCGGCAATCATCGGCAACTCATCGGCAATCATCGGCAAACATCGGCAATCATCGGCAATCATCGGCAATCATCGGCAATCATCGGCAAACATCGGCAATCATCGGCAATCATCGCAATCATCGGCAATCATCGGCAATCATCGGCAGTCATCGGCGAAAATCGGCAATCATCGGCAAAAATCGGCAATCATCGGCGAAAATCGGCAATCATCGGCAAAAATCGGCAATCATCGGCAATCATCGGCGAAAATCGGCAATCATCGGCAATCATCGGCAATCATCGGCAATCATCGGCAATCATCGGCAATCATCGGCAACTCATCGGCAACTCATCGGTAATCATCGGCAACTCATCGGCAATCATCGGCAATCATCGGCAATCATCGGCAACTCATCGGCAACTCATCGGTAATCATCGGCAATCATCGGCAACTCATCGGCAAACATCGGCAATCATCGGCAATCATCGGCAACTCATCGGCAATCATCGGCAATCATCGGCAATCATCGGCATTCATCGGCAATCATCGGCAATCATCGGCAATCATCGGCAACTCATCGGCAAACATCGGCAATCATCGGCAATCATCGGCAATCATCGGCAATCATCGGCAACTCATCGGCAACTCATCGGTAATCATCGGCAACTCATCGGCAATCATCGGCAATCATCGGCAATCATCGGCAACTCATCGGCAACTCATCGGTAATCATCGGCAATCATCGGCAACTCATCGGCAAACATCGGCAATCATCGGCAATCATCGGCAACTCATCGGCAATCATCGGCAATCATCGGCAATCATCGGCATTCATCGGCAATCATCGGCAATCATCGGCAATCATCGGCAACTCATCGGCAAACATCGGCAATCATCGGCAATCATCGGCAACTCATCGGCAATCATCGGCAATCATCGGCAACTCATCGGCAATCATCGGCAATCATCGGCAATCATCGGCAATCATCGGCAATCATCGGCAATCATCGCAATCATCGGCAATTATCGGCAATCATCGGCAACTCATCGGCAATCATCGGCAATCATCGGCAATCATCGGCAATCATCGGCAATCATCGGCAAAAATCGGCAATCATTGGCAATCATCGGCAATCATCGGCAATCATCGGCAATCATCGGCAATCATCGGCAACTCATCGGCGATCATCGGCAATCATCGGCAATCATCGGCAATCATCGGCAATCATCGGCAATCATCGGCAATCATCGGCAATCATCGGCAACTCATCGGCAACTCATCGGTAATCATCGGCAACTCATCGGCAATCATCGGCAATCATCGGCAATCATCGGCAACTCATCGGCAACTCATCGGTAATCATCGGCAACTCATCGGCAATCATCGGCAATCATCGGCAATCATCGGCAATCATCGGCAATCATCGGCAATCATCGGCAATCATCGGCAATCATCGGCAATCATCGGCAATCATCGGCAACTCATCGGCAATCATCGGCAACTCATCGGCAATCATCGGCAATCATCGGCAATCATCGGCAATCATCGGCAATCATCGGCAATCATCGGCAACTCATCGGCAAACATCGGCAATCATCGGCAATCATCGGCAATCATCGCAATCATCGGCAATCATCGGCAATCATCGGCAACTCATCGGCAATCATCGGCAATCATCGGCAAAAATCGGCAATCATCGGCAATCATCGGCAAAAATCGGCAATCATCGGCAATCATCGGCAAAAATCGGCAATCATCGGCAATCATCGGCAATCATCGGCAATCATCGGCAATCATCGGCAATCATCGGCAATCATCGGCAACTCATCGGCAATCATCGGCAATCATCGGCAATCATCGGCAATCATCGGCAATCATCGGCAATCATCGGCAATCATCGGCAATCATCGGCAACTCATCGGCAAACATCGGCAATCATCGGCAATCATCGGCAATCATCGGCAATCATCGGCAATCATCGGCAATCATCGGCAAACATCGGCAATCATCGGCAATCATCGGCAACTCATCGGCAATCATCGGCAATCATCGGCAATCATCGGCAATCATCGGCAATCATCGGCAATCATCGGCAATCATCGGCAATCATCGCAATCATCGGCAATCATCGGCAATCATCGGCAACTCATCGGCAATCATCGGCAATCATCGGCAATCATCGGCAATCATCGGCAATCATCGGCAATCATCGGCAATCATCGGCAATCATCGCAATCATCGGCAATCATCGGCAATCATCGGCAATCATCGGCAACTCATCGGCAATCATCGGCAACCCATCGGCAATCATCGGCAATCATCGGCAATCATCGGCAATCATCGGCAATCATCGGCAATCATCGGCAATCATCGGCAATCATCGGCAATCATCGGCAGTCATCGGCAATCATCGGCAGTCATCGGCAATCATCGGCAATCATCGGCAACTCATCGGCAATCATCGGCAATCATCGGCAATCATCGCAATCATCGGCAATCATCGGCAATCATCGGCAGTCATCGGCAATCATCGGCAATCATCGGCAACTCATCGGCAACTCATCGGCAATCATCGGCGAAAATCGGCAATCATCGGCAATCATCGGCAATCATCGGCAATCATCGGCAATCATCGGCAACTCATCGGCAAACATCGGCAATCATCGGCAATCATCGCAATCATCGGCAATCATCGGCAATCATCGGCAGTCATCGGCGAAAATCGGCAATCATCGGCAAAAATCGGCAATCATCGGCGAAAATCGGCAATCATCGGCAAAAATCGGCAATCATCGGCAATCATCGGCGAAAATCGGCAATCATCGGCAATCATCGGCAATCATCGGCAATCATCGGCAATCATCGGCAATCATCGGTAATCATCGGCAACTCATCGGCAACTCATCGGCAATCATCGGCAATCATCGGCAACTCATCGGCAACTCATCGGCAACTCATCGGCAACTCATCGGTAATCATCGGCAATCATCGGCAACTCATCGGCAAACATCGGCAATCATCGGCAATCATCGGCAACTCATCGGCAATCATCGGCAATCATCGGCAATCATCGGCATTCATCGGCAATCATCGGCAACTCATCGGCAACTCATCGGCAATCATCGGCAATCATCGGCAATCATCGGCAATCATCGGCAATCATCGGCAATCATCGGCAAACATCGGCAATCATCGGCAACTCATCGGCAATCATCGGCAAACATCGGCAATCATCGGCAATCATCGGCAATCATCGGCAATCATCGGCAAACATCGGCAATCATCGGCAATCATCGCAATCATCGGCAATCATCGGCAATCATCGGCAGTCATCGGCGAAAATCGGCAATCATCGGCAAAAATCGGCAATCATCGGCGAAAATCGGCAATCATCGGCAAAAATCGGCAATCATCGGCAATCATCGGCGAAAATCGGCAATCATCGGCAATCATCGGCAATCATCGGCAATCATCGGCAATCATCGGCAATCATCGGCAACTCATCGGCAACTCATCGGTAATCATCGGCAACTCATCGGCAATCATCGGCAATCATCGGCAATCATCGGCAACTCATCGGCAACTCATCGGTAATCATCGGCAATCATCGGCAACTCATCGGCAAACATCGGCAATCATCGGCAATCATCGGCAACTCATCGGCAATCATCGGCAATCATCGGCAATCATCGGCATTCATCGGCAATCATCGGCAATCATCGGCAATCATCGGCAACTCATCGGCAAACATCGGCAATCATCGGCAATCATCGGCAACTCATCGGCAATCATCGGCAATCATCGGCAACTCATCGGCAATCATCGGCAATCATCGGCAATCATCGGCAATCATCGGCAATCATCGGCAATCATCGCAATCATCGGCAATTATCGGCAATCATCGGCAACTCATCGGCAATCATCGGCAATCATCGGCAATCATCGGCAATCATCGGCAATCATCGGCAAAAATCGGCAATCATTGGCAATCATCGGCAATCATCGGCAATCATCGGCAATCATCGGCAATCATCGGCAACTCATCGGCGATCATCGGCAATCATCGGCAATCATCGGCAATCATCGGCAATCATCGGCAATCATCGGCAATCATCGGCAATCATCGGCAACTCATCGGCAACTCATCGGTAATCATCGGCAACTCATCGGCAATCATCGGCAATCATCGGCAAAAATCGGCAATCATCGGCAACTCATCGGCAACTCATCGGCAATCATCGGCAATCATCGGCAACTCATCGGCAACTCATCGGCAATCATCGGCAATCATCGGCAAACATCGGCAATCATCGGCAACTCATCGGCAATCATCGGCAAACATCGGCAATCATCGGCAATCATCGGCAATCATCGGCAATCATCGGCAAACATCGGCAATCATCGGCAATCATCGCAATCATCGGCAATCATCGGCAAAAATCGGCAATCATCGGCAACTCATCGGCAACTCATCGGTAATCATCGGCAACTCATCGGCAATCATCGGCAATCATCGGCAAAAATCGGCAATCATCGGCAACTCATCGGCAACTCATCGGCAATCATCGGCAATCATCGGCAACTCATCGGCAACTCATCGGCAATCATCGGCAATCATCGGCAAACATCGGCAATCATCGGCAACTCATCGGCAATCATCGGCAAACATCGGCAATCATCGGCAATCATCGGCAATCATCGGCAATCATCGGCAAACATCGGCAATCATCGGCAATCATCGCAATCATCGGCAATCATCGGCAATCATCGGCAGTCATCGGCGAAAATCGGCAATCATCGGCAAAAATCGGCAATCATCGGCGAAAATCGGCAATCATCGGCAAAAATCGGCAATCATCGGCAATCATCGGCGAAAATCGGCAATCATCGGCAATCATCGGCAATCATCGGCAATCATCGGCAATCATCGGCAATCATCGGCAATCATCGGCAACTCATCGGCAACTCATCGGTAATCATCGGCAACTCATCGGCAATCATCGGCAATCATCGGCAATCATCGGCAACTCATCGGCAACTCATCGGTAATCATCGGCAATCATCGGCAACTCATCGGCAAACATCGGCAATCATCGGCAATCATCGGCAACTCATCGGCAATCATCGGCAATCATCGGCAATCATCGGCATTCATCGGCAATCATCGGCAATCATCGGCAATCATCGGCAATCATCGGCAATCATCGGCAACTCATCGGCAATCATCGGCAATCATCGGCAATCATCGGCAATCATCGGCAATCATCGGCAATCATCGGCAATCATCGGCAATCATCGCAATCATCGGCAATCATCGGCAATCATCGGCAATCATCGGCAACTCATCGGCAATCATCGGCAATCATCGGCAATCATCGGCAATCATCGGCAATCATCGGCAATCATCGGCAATCATCGGCAATCATCGGCAATCATCGGCAATCATCGGCAATCATCGGCAATCATCGGCAATCATCGGCAACCCATCGGCAATCATCGGCAATCATCGGCAATCATCGGCAATCATCGGCAATCATCGGCAATCATCGGCAATCATCGGCAATCATCGGCAATCATCGGCAATCATCGGCAATCATCGGCAATCATCGGCAGTCATCGGCAATCATCGGCAGTCATCGGCAGTCATCGGCAATCATCGGCAATCATCGGCAATCATCGGCAATCATCGGCAATCATCGGCAATCATCGGCAATCATCGGCAATCATCGGCAGTCATCGGCAATCATCGGCAGTCATCGGCAATCATCGGCGAAAATCGGCACTCATCGGCAATCATCGGCAATCATCGGCAATCATCGGCAACTCATCGGCAAACATCGGCAATCATCGGCAATCATCGGCAATCATCGCAATCATCGGCAATCATCGGCAATCGTCGGCAGTCATCGGCAATCATCGGCAATCATCGGCAATCATCGGCAACTCATCGGCAATCATCGCAATCATCGGCAATCATCGGCAATCATCGGCAGTCATCGGCAATCATCGGCAATCATCGGCAATCATCGGCAATCATCGGCAATCATCGGCAATCATCGCAATCATCGGCAATCATCGGCAATCATCGGCAATCATCGGCAACTCATCGGCAATCATCGGCAATCATCGGCAATCATCGGCAATCATCGGCAATCATCGGCAATCATCGGCAATCATCGGCAATCATCGGCAATCATCGGCAATCATCGGCAATCATCGGCAATCATCGGCAATCATCGGCAACCCATCGGCAATCATCGGCAATCATCGGCAATCATCGGCAATCATCGGCAATCATCGGCAATCATCGGCAATCATCGGCAATCATCGGCAATCATCGGCAATCATCGGCAATCATCGGCAGTCATCGGCAATCATCGGCAGTCATCGGCAATCATCGGCAGTCATCGGCAATCATCGGCAATCATCGGCAATCATCGGCAATCATCGGCAGTCATCGGCAATCATCGGCAAAAATCGGCAATCATCGGCAGTCATCGGCAATCATCGGCAAAAATAGGCAATCATCGGCAACTCATCGGCAACTCATCGGCAATCATCGGCAATCATCGGCAACTCATCGGCAACTCATCGGCAATCATCGGCAATCATCGGCAAACATCGGCAATCATCGGCAACTCATCGGCAATCATCGGCAAACATCGGCAATCATCGGCAATCATCGGCAATCATCGGCAATCATCGGCAAACATCGGCAATCATCGGCAAACATCGGCAATCATCGGCAATCATCGCAATCATCGGCAATCATCGGCAAAAATCGGCAATCATCGGCAACTCATCGGCAACTCATCGGTAATCATCGGCAACTCATCGGCAATCATCGGCAATCATCGGCAAAAATCGGCAATCATCGGCAACTCATCGGCAACTCATCGGCAATCATCGGCAATCATCGGCAACTCATCGGCAACTCATCGGCAATCATCGGCAATCATCGGCAAACATCGGCAATCATCGGCAACTCATCGGCAATCATCGGCAAACATCGGCAATCATCGGCAATCATCGGCAATCATCGGCAATCATCGGCAAACATCGGCAATCATCGGCAATCATCGCAATCATCGGCAATCATCGGCAATCATCGGCAGTCATCGGCGAAAATCGGCAATCATCGGCAAAAATCGGCAATCATCGGCGAAAATCGGCAATCATCGGCAAAAATCGGCAATCATCGGCAATCATCGGCGAAAATCGGCAATCATCGGCAATCATCGGCAATCATCGGCAATCATCGGCAATCATCGGCAATCATCGGCAGTCATCGGCAATCATCGGCAAAAATCGGCAATCATCGGCAATCATCGGCAATCATCGGCAATCATCGGCAATCATCGGCAATCATCGGCAATCATCGGCAGTCATCGGCAATCATCGGCAGTCATCGGCAATCATCGGCGAAAATCGGCACTCATCGGCAATCATCGGCAATCATCGGCAATCATCGGCAACTCATCGGCAAACATCGGCAATCATCGGCAATCATCGGCAATCATCGCAATCATCGGCAATCATCGGCAATCGTCGGCAGTCATCGGCAATCATCGGCAATCATCGGCAATCATCGGCAACTCATCGGCAATCATCGCAATCATCGGCAATCATCGGCAATCATCGGCAGTCATCGGCAATCATCGGCAATCATCGGCAATCATCGGCAATCATCGGCAATCATCGGCAATCATCGCAATCATCGGCAATCATCGGCAATCATCGGCAATCATCGGCAACTCATCGGCAATCATCGGCAATCATCGGCAATCATCGGCAATCATCGGCAATCATCGGCAATCATCGGCAATCATCGGCAATCATCGGCAATCATCGGCAATCATCGGCAATCATCGGCAATCATCGGCAATCATCGGCAACCCATCGGCAATCATCGGCAATCATCGGCAATCATCGGCAATCATCGGCAATCATCGGCAATCATCGGCAATCATCGGCAATCATCGGCAATCATCGGCAATCATCGGCAATCATCGGCAGTCATCGGCAATCATCGGCAGTCATCGGCAATCATCGGCAGTCATCGGCAATCATCGGCAATCATCGGCAATCATCGGCAATCATCGGCAGTCATCGGCAATCATCGGCAAAAATCGGCAATCATCGGCAGTCATCGGCAATCATCGGCAAAAATCGGCAATCATCGGCAACTCATCGGCAACTCATCGGCAATCATCGGCAATCATCGGCAACTCATCGGCAACTCATCGGCAATCATCGGCAATCATCGGCAAACATCGGCAATCATCGGCAACTCATCGGCAATCATCGGCAAACATCGGCAATCATCGGCAATCATCGGCAATCATCGGCAATCATCGGCAAACATCGGCAATCATCGGCAAACATCGGCAATCATCGGCAATCATCGCAATCATCGGCAATCATCGGCAAAAATCGGCAATCATCGGCAACTCATCGGCAACTCATCGGTAATCATCGGCAACTCATCGGCAATCATCGGCAATCATCGGCAAAAATCGGCAATCATCGGCAACTCATCGGCAACTCATCGGCAATCATCGGCAATCATCGGCAACTCATCGGCAACTCATCGGCAATCATCGGCAATCATCGGCAAACATCGGCAATCATCGGCAACTCATCGGCAATCATCGGCAAACATCGGCAATCATCGGCAATCATCGGCAATCATCGGCAATCATCGGCAAACATCGGCAATCATCGGCAATCATCGCAATCATCGGCAATCATCGGCAATCATCGGCAGTCATCGGCGAAAATCGGCAATCATCGGCAAAAATCGGCAATCATCGGCGAAAATCGGCAATCATCGGCAAAAATCGGCAATCATCGGCAATCATCGGCGAAAATCGGCAATCATCGGCAATCATCGGCAATCATCGGCAATCATCGGCAATCATCGGCAATCATCGGCAATCATCGGCAACTCATCGGCAACTCATCGGCAATCATCGGCAATCATCGGCAAACATCGGCAATCATCGGCAACTCATCGGCAATCATCGGCAAACATCGGCAATCATCGGCAATCATCGGCAATCATCGGCAATCATCGGCAAACATCGGCAATCATCGGAAATCTTCGCAATCATCGGCAATCATCGGCAAAAATCGGCAATCATCGGCAACTCATCGGCAACTCATCGGTAATCATCGGCAACTCATCGGCAATCATCGCAATCATCGGCAATCATCGGCAATCATCGGCAATCATCGGCAATCATCGGCAATCATCGGCAACTCATCGGCAACTCATCGGTAATCATCGGCAACTCATCGGCAATCATCGGCAATCATCGGCAATCATCGGCAACTCATCGGCAATCATCGGCAATCATCGGCAATCATCGGCATTCATCGGCAATCATCGGCAATCATCGGCAATCATCGGCAACTCATCGGCAAACATCGGCAATCATCGGCAATCATCGGCAACTCATCGGCAATCATCGGCAATCATCGGCAACTCATCGGCAATCATCGGCAATCATCGGCAATCATCGGCAATCATCGGCAATCATCGGCAATCATCGCAATCATCGGCAATCATCGGCAACTCATCGGCAACTCATCGGCAACTCATCGGCAATCATCGGCAATCATCGGCAATCATCGGCAATCATCGCAATCATCGGCAATCATCGGCAATCATCGGCAACTCATCGGCAATCATCGGCAATCATCGGCAAAAATCGGCAATCATCGGCAATCATCGGCAAAAATCGGCAATCATCGGCAATCATCGGCAAAAATCGGCAATCATCGGCAATCATCGGCAATCATCGGCAATCATCGGCAATCATCGGCAATCATCGGCAATCATCGGCAACTCATCGGCAATCATCGGCAATCATCGGCAATCATCGGCAATCATCGGCAATCATCGGCAATCATCGGCAATCATCGGCAATCATCGGCAATCATCGGCAACTCATCGGCAAACATCGGCAATCATCGGCAATCATCGGCAATCATCGGCAATCATCGGCAATCATCGGCAAACATCGGCAATCATCGGCAATCATCGGCAATCATCGGCAATCATCGGCAATCATCGGCAATCATCGGCAATCATCGGCAACTCATCGGCAATCATCGGCAATCATCGGCAATCATCGGCAATCATCGGCAATCATCGGCAATCATCGGCAATCATCGGCAATCATCGGCAATCATCGGCAACTCATCGGCAAACATCGGCAATCATCGGCAATCATCGGCAAACATCGGCAATCATCGGCAATCATCGGCAACTCATCGGCAATCATCGGCAATCATCGGCAATCATCGGCAATCATCGGCAATCATCGGCAATCATCGGCAATCATCGGCAATCATCGGCAATCATCGGCAATCATCGGCAATCATCGGCAATCATCGGCAGTCATCGGCAATCATCGGCAGTCATCGGCAGTCATCGGCAATCATCGGCAGTCATCGGCAATCATCGGCAATCATCGGCAATCATCGGCAATCATCGGCAGTCATCGGCAATCATCGGCGAAAATCGGCACTCATCGGCAATCATCGGCAATCATCGGCAGTCATCGGCAATCATCGGCGAAAATCGGCACTCATCGGCAATCATCGGCAATCATCGGCAATCATCGGCAACTCATCGGCAAACATCGGCAATCATCGGCAATCATCGGCAATCATCGCAATCATCGGCAATCATCGGCAATCATCGGCAGTCATCGGCAATCATCGGCAATCATCGGCAATCATCGGCAACTCATCGGCAATCATCGCAATCATCGGCAATCATCGGCAATCATCGGCAGTCATCGGCAATCATCGGCAATCATCGGCAATCATCGGCAATCATCGGCAATCATCGGCAATCATCGCAATCATCGGCAATCATCGGCAATCATCGGCAATCATCGGCAACTCATCGGCAATCATCGGCAATCATCGGCAATCATCGGCAATCATCGGCAATCATCGGCAATCATCGGCAATCATCGGCAATCATCGGCAATCATCGGCAATCATCGGCAATCATCGGCAATCATCGGCAATCATCGGCAATCATCGGCAACCCATCGGCAATCATCGGCAATCATCGGCAATCATCGGCAATCATCGGCAATCATCGGCAATCATCGGCAATCATCGGCAATCATCGGCAATCATCGGCAATCATCGGCAATCATCGGCAGTCATCGGCAATCATCGGCAGTCATCGGCAATCATCGGCAGTCATCGGCAATCATCGGCAATCATCGGCAATCATCGGCAATCATCGGCAGTCATCGGCAATCATCGGCAAAAATCGGCAATCATCGGCAACTCATCGGCAACTCATCGGCAATCATCGGCAATCATCGGCAACTCATCGGCAACTCATCGGCAATCATCGGCAATCATCGGCAAACATCGGCAATCATCGGCAACTCATCGGCAATCATCGGCAAACATCGGCAATCATCGGCAATCATCGGCAATCATCGGCAATCATCGGCAAACATCGGCAATCATCGGCAATCATCGCAATCATCGGCAATCATCGGCAAAAATCGGCAATCATCGGCAACTCATCGGCAACTCATCGGTAATCATCGGCAACTCATCGGCAATCATCGGCAATCATCGGCAAAAATCGGCAATCATCGGCAACTCATCGGCAACTCATCGGCAATCATCGGCAATCATCGGCAACTCATCGGCAACTCATCGGCAATCATCGGCAATCATCGGCAAACATCGGCAATCATCGGCAACTCATCGGCAATCATCGGCAAACATCGGCAATCATCGGCAATCATCGGCAATCATCGGCAATCATCGGCAAACATCGGCAATCATCGGCAATCATCGCAATCATCGGCAATCATCGGCAATCATCGGCAGTCATCGGCGAAAATCGGCAATCATCGGCAAAAATCGGCAATCATCGGCGAAAATCGGCAATCATCGGCAAAAATCGGCAATCATCGGCAATCATCGGCGAAAATCGGCAATCATCGGCAATCATCGGCAATCATCGGCAATCATCGGCAATCATCGGCAATCATCGGCAATCATCGGCAACTCATCGGCAACTCATCGGTAATCATCGGCAACTCATCGGCAATCATCGGCAATCATCGGCAATCATCGGCAACTCATCGGCAACTCATCGGTAATCATCGGCAATCATCGGCAACTCATCGGCAAACATCGGCAATCATCGGCAATCATCGGCAACTCATCGGCAATCATCGGCAATCATCGGCAATCATCGGCATTCATCGGCAATCATCGGCAATCATCGGCAATCATCGGCAACTCATCGGCAAAAATCGGCAATCATCGGCAATCATCGGCAACTCATCGGCAAAAATCGGCAATCATCGGCAATCATCGGCAACTCATCGGCAATCATCGGCAATCATCGGCAATCATCGGCAATCATCGGCAATCATCGCAATCATCGGCAATCATCGGCAACTCATCGGCAACTCATCGGCAACTCATCGGCAATCATCGGCAATCATCGGCAATCATCGGCAATCATCGCAATCATCGGCAATCATCGGCAATCATCGGCAACTCATCGGCAATCATCGGCAATCATCGGCAATCATCGGCAACTCATCGGCAATCATCGGCAATCATCGGCAATCATCGGCAATCATCGGCAATCATCGGCAAACATCGGCAATCATCGGCAATCATCGGCAATCATCGGCAGTCATCGGCGAAAATCGGCAATCATCGGCAAAAATCGGCAATCATCGGCAATCATCGGCGAAAATCGGCAATCATCGGCAATCATCGGCAATCATCGGCAATCATCGGCAATCATCGGCAATCATCGGCAATCATCGGCAACTCATCGGCAACTCATCGGTAATCATCGGCAACTCATCGGCAACTCATCGGCAACTCATCGGTAATCATCGGCAACTCATCGGCAATCATCGGCAATCATCGGCAATCATCGGCAACTCATCGGCAACTCATCGGTAATCATCGGCAATCATCGGCAACTCATCGGCAAACATCGGCAATCATCGGCAATCATCGGCAACTCATCGGCAATCATCGGCAATCATCGGCAATCATCGGCATTCATCGGCAATCATCGGCAATCATCGGCAATCATCGGCAACTCATCGGCAAACATCGGCAATCATCGGCAATCATCGGCAACTCATCGGCAATCATCGGCAATCATCGGCAACTCATCGGCAATCATCGGCAATCATCGGCAATCATCGGCAATCATCGGCAATCATCGGCAATCATCGCAATCATCGGCAATCATCGGCAACTCATCGGCAACTCATCGGCAACTCATCGGCAATCATCGGCAATCATCGGCAATCATCGGCAATCATCGCAATCATCGGCAATCATCGGCAATCATCGGCAACTCATCGGCAATCATCGGCAATCATCGGCAAAAATCGGCAATCATCGGCAATCATCGGCAAAAATCGGCAATCATCGGCAATCATCGGCAAAAATCGGCAATCATCGGCAATCATCGGCAATCATCGGCAATCATCGGCAATCATCGGCAATCATCGGCAATCATCGGCAACTCATCGGCAATCATCGGCAATCATCGGCAATCATCGGCAATCATCGGCAATCATCGGCAATCATCGGCAAACATCGGCAATCATCGGCAATCATCGCAATCATCGGCAATCATCGGCAATCATCGGCAGTCATCGGCGAAAATCGGCAATCATCGGCAAAAATCGGCAATCATCGGCGAAAATCGGCAATCATCGGCAAAAATCGGCAATCATCGGCAATCATCGGCGAAAATCGGCAATCATCGGCAATCATCGGCAATCATCGGCAATCATCGGCAATCATCGGCAATCATCGGCAATCATCGGCAACTCATCGGCAACTCATCGGTAATCATCGGCAACTCATCGGCAATCATCGGCAATCATCGGCAATCATCGGCAACTCATAGGCAACTCATCGGTAATCATCGGCAATCATCGGCAACTCATCGGCAAACATCGGCAATCATCGGCAATCATCGGCAACTCATCGGCAATCATCGGCAATCATCGGCAATCATCGCAATCATCGGCAATCATCGGCAACTCATCGGCAACTCATCGGCAACTCATCGGCAATCATCGGCAATCATCGGCAATCATCGGCAATCATCGCAATCATCGGCAATCATCGGCAATCATCGGCAACTCATCGGCAATCATCGGCAATCATCGGCAAAAATCGGCAATCATCGGCAATCATCGGCAAAAATCGGCAATCATCGGCAATCATCGGCAAAAATCGGCAATCATCGGCAATCATCGGCAATCATCGGCAATCATCGGCAATCATCGGCAATCATCGGCAATCATCGGCAACTCATCGGCAATCATCGGCAATCATCGGCAATCATCGGCAATCATCGGCAATCATCGGCAATCATCGGCAAACATCGGCAATCATCGGCAATCATCGCAATCATCGGCAATCATCGGCAATCATCGGCAGTCATCGGCGAAAATCGGCAATCATCGGCAAAAATCGGCAATCATCGGCGAAAATCGGCAATCATCGGCAAAAATCGGCAATCATCGGCAATCATCGGCGAAAATCGGCAATCATCGGCAATCATCGGCAATCATCGGCAATCATCGGCAATCATCGGCAATCATCGGCAATCATCGGCAACTCATCGGCAACTCATCGGTAATCATCGGCAACTCATCGGCAATCATCGGCAATCATCGGCAATCATCGGCAACTCATCGGCAACTCATCGGTAATCATCGGCAATCATCGGCAATCATCGGCAATCATCGGCAATCATCGGCAATCATCGGCAATCATCGGCAATCATCGGCAACTCATCGGCAACTCATCGGTAATCATCGGCAACTCATCGGCAATCATCGGCAATCATCGGCAATCATCGGCAAACATCGGCAATCATCGGCAATCATCGGCAACTCATCGGCAATCATCGGCAATCATCGGCAACTCATCGGCAATCATCGGCAATCATCGGCAATCATCGGCAATCATCGGCAATCATCGGCAATCATCGCAATCATCGGCAATCATCGGCAACTCATCGGCAACTCATCGGCAACTCATCGGCAATCATCGGCAATCATCGGCAATCATCGGCAATCATCGCAATCATCGGCAATCATCGGCAATCATCGGCAACTCATCGGCAATCATCGGCAATCATCGGCAAAAATCGGCAATCATCGGCAATCATCGGCAAAAATCGGCAATCATCGGCAATCATCGGCAAAAATCGGCAATCATCGGCAATCATCGGCAATCATCGGCAATCATCGGCAATCATCGGCAATCATCGGCAATCATCGGCAACTCATCGGCAACTCATCGGCAATCATCGGCAATCATCGGCAATCATCGGCAATCATCGGCAATCATCGGCAATCATCGGCAATCATCGGCAATCATCGGCAACTCATCGGCAACTCATCGGCAAACATCGGCAATCATCGGCAATCATCGGCAACTCATCGGCAATCATCGGCAATCATCGGCAATCATCGGCAATCATCGCAATCATCGGCAATCATCGGTAATCATCGGCAACTCATCGGCAGTCATCGGCGAAAATCGGCAATCATCGGCAAAAATCGGCAATCATCGGCGAAAATCGGCAATCATCGGCAAAAATCGGCAATCATCGGCAATCATCGGCGAAAATCGGCAATCATCGGCAATCATCGGCAATCATCGGCAATCATCGGCAATCATCGGCAATCATCGGCAATCATCGGCAACTCATCGGCAACTCATCGGTAATCATCGGCAACTCATCGGCAATCATCGGCAATCATCGGCAATCATCGGCAACTCATCGGCAACTCATCGGTAATCATCGGCAATCATCGGCAACTCATCGGCAAACATCGGCAATCATCGGCAATCATCGGCAACTCATCGGCAATCATCGGCAATCATCGGCAATCATCGGCATTCATCGGCAATCATCGGCAATCATCGGCAATCATCGGCAACTCATCGGCAAACATCGGCAATCATCGGCAATCATCGGCAACTCATCGGCAATCATCGGCAATCATCGGCAACTCATCGGCAATCATCGGCAATCATCGGCAATCATCGGCAATCATCGGCAATCATCGGCAATCATCGCAATCATCGGCAATCATCGGCAACTCATCGGCAACTCATCGGCAACTCATCGGCAATCATCGGCAATCATCGGCAATCATCGGCAATCATCGCAATCATCGGCAATCATCGGCAATCATCGGCAACTCATCGGCAATCATCGGCAATCATCGGCAAAAATCGGCAATCATCGGCAATCATCGGCAAAAATCGGCAATCATCGGCAATCATCGGCAAAAATCGGCAATCATCGGCAATCATCGGCAATCATCGGCAATCATCGGCAATCATCGGCAATCATCGGCAATCATCGGCAACTCATCGGCAATCATCGGCAATCATCGGCAATCATCGGCAATCATCGGCAATCATCGGCAATCATCGGCAATCATCGGCAATCATCGGCAATCATCGGCAACTCATCGGCAAACATCGGCAATCATCGGCAATCATCGGCAATCATCGGCAATCATCGGCAATCATCGGCAATCATCGGCAAACATCGGCAATCATCGGCAATCATCGGCAATCATCGGCAATCATCGGCAATCATCGGCAATCATCGGCAACTCATCGGCAATCATCGGCAATCATCGGCAATCATCGGCAATCATCGGCAATCATCGGCAATCATCGGCAATCATCGGCAATCATCGGCAATCATCGGCAATCATCGGCAATCATCGGCAATCATCGGCAATCATCGGCAATCATCGGCAATCATCGGCAATCATCGGCAATCATCGGCAATCATCGGCAGTCATCGGCAATCATCGGCAGTCATCGGCAATCATCGGCAATCATCGGCAATCATCGGCAATCATCGGCAGTCATCGGCAATCATCGGCAGTCATCGGCAATCATCGGCGAAAATCGGCAATCATCGGCAATCATCGGCAATCATCGGCAATCATCGGCAACTCATCGGCAATCATCGGCAGTCATCGGCAATCATCGGCGAAAATCGGCAATCATCGGCAATCATCGGCAATCATCGGCAATCATCGGCAACTCATCGGCAAACATCGGCAATCATCGGCAATCATCGGCAATCATCGCAATCATCGGCAATCATCGGCAATCATCGGCAGTCATCGGCAATCATCGGCAATCATCGGCAATCATCGGCAACTCATCGGCAATCATCGCAATCATCGGCAATCATCGGCAATCATCGGCAGTCATCGGCAATCATCGGCAATCATCGGCAATCATCGGCAATCATCGGCAATCATCGGCAATCATCGCAATCATCGGCAATCATCGGCAATCATCGGCAATCATCGGCAACTCATCGGCAATCATCGGCAATCATCGGCAATCATCGGCAATCATCGGCAATCATCGGCAATCATCGGCAATCATCGGCAATCATCGGCAATCATCGGCAATCATCGGCAATCATCGGCAATCATCGGCAATCATCGGCAATCATCGGCAATCATCGGCAATCATCGGCAACCCATCGGCAATCATCGGCAATCATCGGCAATCATCGGCAATCATCGGCAATCATCGGCAATCATCGGCAATCATCGGCAATCATCGGCAATCATCGGCAATCATCGGCAATCATCGGCAGTCATCGGCAATCATCGGCAGTCATCGGCAATCATCGGCAATCATCGGCAATCATCGGCAATCATCGGCAGTCATCGGCAATCATCGGCAGTCATCGGCAATCATCGGCGAAAATCGGCAATCATCGGCAATCATCGGCAATCATCGGCAATCATCGGCAACTCATCGGCAAACATCGGCAATCATCGGCAATCATCGGCAATCATCGCAATCATCGGCAATCATCGGCAATCATCGGCAGTCATCGGCAATCATCGGCAATCATCGGCAATCATCGGCAACTCATCGGCAATCATCGCAATCATCGGCAATCATCGGCAATCATCGGCAGTCATCGGCAATCATCGGCAATCATCGGCAACTCATCGGCAATCATCGGCAATCATCGGCAACTCATCGGCAATCATCGGCAATCATCGGCAATCATCGGCAATCATCGGCAATCATCGCAATCATCGGCAATCATCGGCAATCATCGGCAGTCATCGGCAATCATCGGCAATCATCGGCAACTCATCGGCAATCATCGGCGAAAATCGGCAATCATCGGCAATCATCGGCAATCATCGGCAATCATCGGCAAAAATCGGCAATCATCGGCAATCATCGGCAATCATCGGCAATCATCGGCAATCATCGGCAACTCATCGGCAATCATCGGCAATCATCGGCAATCATCGGCAATCATCGGCAACTCATCGGCAATCATCGGCAACTCATCGGCAATCATCGGCAATCATCGGCAATCATCGGCAATCATCGGCAATCATCGGCAATCATCGGCAATCATCGGCAATCATCGGCAATCATCGGCAATCATCGCAATCATCGGCAATCATCGGCAATCATCGGCAGTCATCGGCAATCATCGGCGAAAATCGGCAATCATCGGCAATCATCGGCAACTCATCGGCAAACATCGGCAATCATCGGCAATCATCGGCAACTCATCGGCAATCATCGGCAATCATCGGCAACTCATCGGCAATCATCGGCAATCATCGGCAATCATCGGCAATCATCGGCAATCATCGGCAATCATCGGCAAAAATCGGCAATCATCGGCAATCATCGGCAGTCATCGGCAATTATCGGCAATCATCGGCAACTCATCGGCAATCATCGGCGAAAATCGGCAATCATCGGCAAAAATCGGCAAAAATCGGCAATCATCGGCAATCATCGGCAAAAATCGGCAATCATCGGCAATCATCGGCAAAAATCGGCAATCATCGGCAATCATCGGCAACTCATCGGCAATCATCGGCAATCATCGGCAATCATCGGCAATCATCGGCAATCATCGGCAATCATCGGCAACTCATCGGCAACTCATCGGCAATCATCGGCAATCATCGGCAACTCATCGGCAACTCATCGGCAATCATCGGCAACTCATCGGCAATCATCGGCAATCATCGGCAATCATCGGCAACTCATCGGCAATCATCGGCAATCATCGGCAATCGTCGGCAATCATCGGCAATCATCGGCAACTCATCGGCAATCATCGGCAATCATCGGCAACTCATCGGCAACTCATCGGCAATCATCGGCAATCATCGGCAACTCATCGGCAATCATCGGCAATCATCGGCAATCATCGGCAATCATCGGCAATCATCGGCAATCATCGGCAATCATCGGCAACTCATCGGCATCTCATCGGCAATCATCGGCAATCATCGGCAACTCATCGGCAACTCATCGGCAATCATCGGCAATCATCGGCAATCGTCGGCAATCATCGGCAATCATCGGCAATCATCGGCAATCATCGGCAATCATCGGCAATCATCGGCATCTCATCGGCAATCATCGGCAATCATCGGCAACTCATCGGCAACTCATCGGCAATCATCGGCAATCATCGGCAATCATCGGCAATCATCGGCAATCATCGGCAATCATCGGCAATCATCGGCAATCATCGGCAACTCATCGGCAATCATCGGCAACTCATCGGCAACTCATCGGCAATCATCGGCAATCATCGGCAATCGTCGGCAATCATCGGCAATCATCGGCAACTCATCGGCAATCATCGGCAACTCATCGGCAACTCATCGGCAATCATCGGCAATCATCGGCAATCGTCGGCAATCATCGGCAATCATCGGCAATCATCGGCAACTCATCGGCATCTCATCGGCAATCATCGGCAATCATCGGCAACTCATCGGCAACTCATCGGCAACTCATCGGCAACTCATCGGCAATCATCGGCAATCATCGGCAATCATCGGCAATCATCGGCAATCATCGGCAACTCATCGGCAATCATCGGCAATCATCGGCAATCATCGGCAATCATCGGCAATCATCGGCAATCATCGGCAATCATCGGGAATCATCGGGAATCATCGGGAATCATCGGCAACTCATCGGCAAACATCGGCAATCATCGGCAATCATCGGCAATCATCGGCAACTCATCGGCAATCATCGGCAACTCATCGGCAACTCATCGGCAAACATCGGCAATCATCGGCAATCATCGGCAAACATCGGCAATCATCGGCAATCATCGGCAACTCATCGGCAATCATCGGCAATCATCGGCAACTCATCGGCAATCATCGGAAATCATCGGCAACTCATCGGCAATCATCGGCAATCATCGGCAATCATCGGCAATCATCGCAATCATCGGCAATCATCGGCAATCATCGGCAGTCATCGGCAATCATCGGCAATCATCGGCAACTCATCGGCAATCATCGGCGAAAATCGGCAATCATCGGCAATCATCGGCAATCATCGGCAATCATCGGCAACTCATCGGCAAACATCGGCAATCATCGGCAATCATCGGCAATCATCGGCAATCATCGGCAATCATCGGCAATCATCGGCAATCATCGGCAACTCATCGGCAACTCATCGGCAATCATCGGCAATCATCGGCAATCGTCGGCAATCATCGGCAATCATCGGCAATCATCGGCAACTCATGGGCAATCATCGGCAATCATCGGCAATCATCGGCAATCATTGGCAATCATCGGCAACTCATCGGCAATCATCGGCAATCATCGGCAATCATCGGCAACTCATGGGCAATCACCGGCAATCATCGGCAAAAATCGGCAATCATCGGCAATCATCGGCAATCATCGGCAATCATTGGCAATCATCGGCAACTCATCGGCAAAAATCGGCAATCATCGGCAACTCATCGGCAACTCATCGGCAATCATCGGCAACTCATCGGCAATCATCGGCAATCATCGGCAATCATCGGCAATCATCGGCAACTCATCGGCAATCATCGGCAATCATCGGCAATCATCGGCAATCATCGGCAATCATCGGCAATCATCGGCAATCATCGGGAATCATCGGGAATCATCGGGAATCATCGGCAACTCATCGGCAAACATCGGCAATCATCGGCAATCATCGGCAATCATCGGCAACTCATCGGCAATCATCGGCAACTCATCGGCAACTCATCGGCAAACATCGGCAATCATCGGCAATCATCGGCAAACATCGGCAATCATCGGCAATCATCGGCAACTCATCGGCAATCATCGGCAATCATCGGCAACTCATCGGCAATCATCGGAAATCATCGGCAACTCATCGGCAATCATCGGCAATCATCGGCAATCATCGGCAATCATCGCAATCATCGGCAATCATCGGCAATCATCGGCAGTCATCGGCAATCATCGGCAATCATCGGCAACTCATCGGCAATCATCGGCGAAAATCGGCAATCATCGGCAATCATCGGCAATCATCGGCAATCATCGGCAACTCATCGGCAAACATCGGCAATCATCGGCAATCATCGGCAATCATCGGCAATCATCGGCAATCATCGGCAATCATCGGCAATCATCGGCAACTCATCGGCAACTCATCGGCAATCATCGGCAATCATCGGCAATCGTCGGCAATCATCGGCAATCATCGGCAATCATCGGCAACTCATGGGCAATCATCGGCAATCATCGGCAATCATCGGCAATCATTGGCAATCATCGGCAACTCATCGGCAATCATCGGCAATCATCGGCAATCATCGGCAACTCATGGGCAATCACCGGCAATCATCGGCAAAAATCGGCAATCATCGGCAATCATCGGCAATCATCGGCAATCATTGGCAATCATCGGCAACTCATCGGCAAAAATCGGCAATCATCGGCAACTCATCGGCAACTCATCGGCAATCATCGGCAACTCATCGGCAATCATCGGCAATCATCGGCAATCATCGGCAATCATCGGCAATCATCGGCAATCATCGGCAATCATCGGCAACTCATCGGCAATCATCGGCAATCATCGGGAATCATCGGGAATCATCGGGAATCATCGGCAACTCATCGGCAAACATCGGCAATCATCGGCAATCATCGGCAATCATCGGCAACTCATCGGCAATCATCGGCAACTCATCGGCAACTCATCGGCAATCATCGGCAATCATCGGCAATCATCGGCAATCATCGGCAATCATCGGCAACTCATCGGCAAACATCGGCAATCATCGGCAAACATCGGCAATCATCGGCAATCATCGGCAACTCATCGGCAATCATCGGCAATCATCGGCAACTCATCGGCAATCATCGGCAATCATCGGCAACTCATCGGCAATCATCGGCAATCATCGGCAATCATCGGCAATCATCGCAATCATCGGCAATCATCGGCAATCATCGGCAGTCATCGGCAATCATCGGCAATCATCGGCAACTCATCGGCAATCATCGGCGAAAATCGGCAATCATCGGCAATCATCGGCAATCATCGGCAATCATCGGCAACTCATCGGCAAACATCGGCAATCATCGGCAATCATCGGCAATCATCGGCAATCATCGGCAATCATCGGCAATCATCGGCAATCATCGGCAACTCATCGGCAATCATCGGCAATCATCGGCAATCATCGGCAATCATCGGCAATCATCGGCAATCATCGGCAATCATCGGCAACTCATCGGCAATCATCGGCAATCATCGGCAACTCATCGGCAATCATCGGCAATCATCGGCAATCATCGGCAATCATCGGCAATCATCGGCAATCATCGCAATCATCGGCAATCATCGGCAATCATCGGCAATCATCGGCAACTCATCGGCAATCATCGGCAATCATCGGCAATCATCGGCAATCATCGGCAATCATCGCAATCATCGGCAATCATCGGCAACTCATCGGCAAACATCGGCAATCATCGGCAATCATCGGCAATCATCGGCAATCATCGGCAAATCATCGGCAATCATCGGCAATCATCGGCAATCATCGGCAAATCATCGGCAATCATCGGCAATCATCGGCAATCATCGGCAACTCATCGGCAAACATCGGCAATCATCGGCAATCATCGGCAACTCATCGGCAACTCATCGGCAATCATCGGCAATCATCGGCAACTCATCGGCAATCATCGGCAATCATCGGCAATCATCGGCAATCATCGGCAATCATCGGCAATCATCGCAATCATCGGCAATCATCGGCAATCATCGGCAATCATCGGCAACTCATCGGCAATCATCGGCAATCATCGGCAATCATCGGCAATCATCGGCAATCATCGCAATCATCGGCAATCATCGGCAACTCATCGGCAAACATCGGCAATCATCGGCAATCATCGGCAATCATCGGCAATCATCGGCAAATCATCGGCAATCATCGGCAATCATCGGCAATCATCGGCAAATCATCGGCAATCATCGGCAATCATCGGCAATCATCGGCAACTCATCGGCAAACATCGGCAATCATCGGCAATCATCGGCAACTCATCGGCAATCATCGGCAATCATCGGCAACTCATCGGCAATCATCGGCAATCATCGGCAATCATCGGCAATCATCGGCAATCATCGGCAATCATCGGCAATCATCGCAATCATCGGCAATCATCGGCAATCATCGGCAGTCATCGGCAATCATCGGCAATCATCGGCAACTCATCGGCAATCATCGGCAACTCATCGGCAAACATCGGCAATCATCGGCAATCATCGGCAATCATCGGCAATCATCGGCAATCATCGGCAACTCATCGGCAATCATCGGCAATCATCGGCAACTCATCGGCAATCATCGGCAATCATCGGCAATCATCGGCAATCATCGCAATCACCGGCAATCATCGGCAATCATCGGCAGTCATCGGCAATCATCGGCAATCATCGGCAACTCATCGGCAATCATCGGCAACTCTTCGGCAATCATCGCAATCATCGGCAATCATCGGCAATCATCGGCAGTCATCGGCAATCATCGGCAATCATCGGCAACTCATCGGCAATCATCGGCAATCATCGGCAGTCATCGGCAATCATCGGCAATCATCGGCAACTCATCGGCAATCATCGGCAATCATCGGCAATCATCGGCAATCATCGGCAATCATCGGCAATCATCGGCAACTCATCGGCAAACATCGGCAATCATCGGCAACTCATCGGCAAACATCGGCAACTCATCGGCAAACATCGGCAATCATCGGCAATCATCGGCAACTCATCGGCAATCATCGGCAATCATCGGCAATCATCGGCAATCATCGGCAATCATCGGCAACTCATCGGCAATCATCGGCAATCATCGGCAATCATCGGCAATCATCGGCAATCATCGCAATCATCGGCAATCATCGGCAATCATCGGCAATCATCGGCAATCATCGGCAATCATCGGCAATCATCGGCAACTCATCGGCAATCATCGGCAATCATCGGCAATCATCGGCAATCATCGGCAATCATCGCAATCATCGGCAATCATCGGCAATCATCGGCAGTCATCGGCAATCATCGGCAATCATCGGCAACTCATCGGCAATCATCGGCGAAAATCGGCAATCATCGGCAATCATCGGCAATCATCGGCAATCATCGGCAACTCATCGGCAACTCATCGGCAATCATCGGCAATCATCGGCAACTCATCGGCAATCATCGGCAATCATCGGCAATCATCGGCAATCATCGGCAACTCATCGGCAACTCATCGGCAATCATCGGCAATCATCGGCAACTCATCGGCAATCATCGGCAATCATCGGCAATCATCGGCAACTCATCGGCAACTCATCGGCAATCATCGGCAATCATCGGCAATCATCGGCAATCATCGGCAACTCATCGGCAATCATCGGCAATCATCGGCAATCATCGGCAATCATCGGCAATCATCGGCAACTCATCGGCAAACATCGGCAATCATCGGCAATCATCGGCAATCATCGGCAATCATCGGCAATCATCGGCAATCATCGGCAACTCATCGGCAATCATCGGCGAAAATCGGCAATCATCGGCAAAAATCGGCAATCATCGGCAATCATCGGCAATCATCGGCAATCATCGGCAATCATCGGCAATCATCGGCAAATCATCGGCAATCATCGGCAATCATCGGCAATCATCGGCAATCATCGGCAATCATCGGCAATCATCGGCAATCATCGCAATCATCGGCAATCATCGGCAATCATCGGCAGTCATCGGCAATCATCGGCAATCATCGGCAACTCATCGGCAATCATCGGCAATCATCGGCAACTCATCGGCAATCATCGGCAACTCATCGGCAAACATCGGCAATCATCGGCAATCATCGGCAATCATCGGCAATCATCGGCAATCATCGGCAACTCATCGGCAATCATCGGCAATCATCGGCAACTCATCGGCAATCATCGGCAATCATCGGCAATCATCGGCAATCATCGCAATCACCGGCAATCATCGGCAATCATCGGCAATCATCGGCAACTCATCGGCAGTCATCGGCAATCATCGGCAATCATCGGCAACTCATCGGCAATCATCGGCAATCATCGGCAATCATCGGCAATCATCGGCAATCATCGGCAATCATCGGCAACTCATCGGCAAACATCGGCAATCATCGGCAACTCATCGGCAAACATCGGCAACTCATCGGCAAACATCGGCAATCATCGGCAATCATCGGCAACTCATCGGCAATCATCGGCAATCATCGGCAATCATCGGCAATCATCGGCAATCATCGGCAACTCATCGGCAATCATCGGCAATCATCGGCAATCATCGGCAGTCATCGGCAATCATCGGCAATCATCGGCAACTCATCGGCAATCATCGGCGAAAATCGGCAATCATCGGCAATCATCGGCAATCATCGGCAATCATCGGCAACTCATCGGCAACTCATCGGCAATCATCGGCAATCATCGGCAACTCATCGGCAATCATCGGCAATCATCGGCAATCATCGGCAATCATCGGCAACTCATCGGCAACTCATCGGCAATCATCGGCAATCATCGGCAACTCATCGGCAATCATCGGCAATCATCGGCAATCATCGGCAACTCATCGGCAACTCATCGGCAATCATCGGCAATCATCGGCAATCATCGGCAATCATCGGCAACTCATCGGCAATCATCGGCAACTCATCGGCAAACATCGGCAATCATCGGCAATCATCGGCAATCATCGGCAATCATCGGCAATCATCGGCAATCATCGGCAACTCATCGGCAATCATCGGCAACTCATCGGCAAACATCGGCAATCATCGGCAATCATCGGCAATCATCGGCAACTCATCGGCAATCATCGGCAATCATCGGCAATCATCGGCAACTCATCGGCAATCATCGGCAACTCATCGGCAAACATCGGCAATCATCGGCAATCATCGGCAATCATCGGCAACTCATCGGCAATCATCGGCAATCATCGGCAATCATCGGCAACTCATCGGCAACTCATCGGCAATCATCGGCAATCATCGGCAACTCATCGGCAATCATCGGCAATCATCGGCAATCATCGGCAACTCATCGGCAACTCATCGGCAATCATCGGCAATCATCGGCAAACATCGGCAATCATCGGCAATCATCGGCAATCATCGGCAATCATCGGCAACTCATCGGCAATCATCGGCGAAAATCGGCAATCATCGGCAAAAATCGGCAATCATCGGCAAAAATCGGCAATCATCGGCAAAAATCGGCAATCATCGGCAAAAATCGGCAATCATCGGCAATCATCGGCAAAAATCGGCAATCATCGGCAATCATCGGCAATCATCGGCAATCATCGGCAATCATCGGCAATCATCGGCAATCATCGGCAACTCATCGGCAATCATCGGCAATCATCGGCAATCATCGGCAATCATCGGCAATCATCGGCAATCATCGGCAATCATCGGCAATCATCGGCAATCATCGGTAATCATCGGTAATCATCGGCAATCATCGGCAATCATCGGCAACTCATCGGCAATCATCGGCAATCATCGGCAACTCATCGGCAATCATCGGCAATCATCGGTAATCATCGGCAATCATCGGCAATCATCGGTAATCATCGGTAATCATCGGCAATCATCGGCAATCATCGGCAACTCATCGGCAATCATCGGCAATCATCGGCAATCATCGGCAATCATCGGCAACTCATCGGCAATCATCGGCAATCATCGGCAATCATCGGCAATCATCGGCAATCATCGGCAATCATCGGCAATCATCGGCAATCATCGGTAATCATCGGCAATCATCGGTAATCATCGGTAATCATCGGCAATCATCGGCAATCATCGGCAACTCATCGGCAATCATCGGCAATCATCGGCAACTCATCGGCAACTCATCGGTAATCATCGGCAACTCATCGGCAATCATCGGCAATCATCGGCAATCATCGGCAATCATCGGCAACTCATCGGCAATCATCGGCAATCATCGGCAAAAATCGGCAATCATCGGCAATCATCGGCAATCATCGGCGAAAATCGGCAATCATCGGCAAAAATCGGCAATCATCGGAAATCATCGGCAACTCATCGGCAATCATCGGCAATCATCGGCAATCATCGGCAATCATCGGCAATCATCGGCAATCATCGGCAATCATCGGCAATCATCGGCAATCATCGGCAATCATCGGCAACTCATCGGCAATCATCGGCAATCATCGGCAATCATCGGCAATCATCGGCAACTCATCGGCAATCATCGGCAATCATCGGCAATCATCGGCAATCATCGGCAATCATCGGCAATCATCGGCAATCATCGGTAATCATCGGTAATCATCGGCAATCATCGGCAATCATCGGCAACTCATCGGCAATCATCGGCAACTCATCGGCAATCATCGGCAATCATCGGCAACTCATCGGCAACTCATCGGTAATCATCGGCAATCATCGGCAATCATCGGCAATCATCGGCAATCATCGGCAATCATCGGCAAAAATCGGCAATCATCGGCAAAAATCGGCAATCATCGGCAATCATCGGCAAAAATCGGCAATCATCGGCAATCATCGGCAATCATCGGCAATCATCGGCAATCATCGGCAACTCATCGGCAATCATCGGCAATCATCGGCAATCATCGGCAACTCATCGGCAACTCATCGGCAATCATCGGCAATCATCGGCAATCATCGGCAATCATCGGCAATCATCGGCAACTCATCGGCAACTCATCGGCAATCATCGGCAATCATCGGCAACTCATCGGCAATCATCGGCAACTCATCGGCAATCATCGGCAATCATCGGCAATCATCGGCAACTCATCGGCAACTCATCGGCAATCATCGGCAATCATCGGCAATCATCGGCAATCATCGGCAACTCATCGGCAATCATCGGCAATCATCGGCAATCATCGGCAAACATCGGCAATCATCGGCAATCATCGGCAATCATCGGCAATCATCGGCAATCATCGGCAATCATCGGCAACTCATCGGCAATCATCGGCGAAAATCGGCAATCATCGGCAAAAATCGGCAATCATCGGCAAAAATCGGCAATCATCGGCAAAAATCGGCAATCATCGGCAAAAATCGGCAATCATCGATCGGCAATCATCGGCAAAAATCGGCAATCATCGGCAATCATCGGCAATCATCGGCAATCATCGGCAATCATCGGCAACTCATCGGCAATCATCGGCAATCATCGGCAATCATCGGCAATCATCGGCAATCATCGGCAACTCATCGGCAATCATCGGCAATCATCGGCAATCATCGGCAATCATCGGCAATCATCGGCAATCATCGGCAATCATCGGCAATCATCGGCAATCATCGGCAACTCATCGGCAATCATCGGCAATCATCGGCAATCATCGGCAATCATCGGCAATCATCGGCAATCATCGGCAATCATCGGCAATCATCGGCAATCATCGGCAATCATCGGCAACTCATCGGCAATCATCGGCAATCATCGGCAATCATCGGCAATCATCGGCAACTCATCGGCAACTCATCGGCAATCATCGGCAATCATCGGCAATCATCGGCAATCATCGGCAACTCATCGGCAATCATCGGCAATCATCGGCAAAAATCGGCAATCATCGGCAACTCATCGGCAATCATCGGCAATCATCGGCAAAAATCGGCAATCATCGGCAATCATCGGCAATCATCGGCGAAAATCGGCAATCATCGGCAAAAATCGGCAAAAATCGGCAATCATCGGCAATCATCGGCAATCATCGGCAATCATCGGCAATCATCGGCAATCATCGGCAATCATCGGCAATCATCGGTAATCATCGGCAATCATCGGTAATCATCGGTAATCATCGGCAATCATCGGCAATCATCGGCAACTCATCGGCAATCATCGGCAATCATCGGCAACTCATCGGCAACTCATCGGTAATCATCGGCAACTCATCGGCAATCATCGGCAATCATCGGCAATCATCGGCAATCATCGGCAACTCATCGGCAATCATCGGCAATCATCGGCAAAAATCGGCAATCATCGGCAATCATCGGCAATCATCGGCGAAAATCGGCAATCATCGGCAAAAATCGGCAATCATCGGAAATCATCGGCAACTCATCGGCAATCATCGGCAATCATCGGCAATCATCGGCAATCATCGGCAATCATCGGCAATCATCGGCAATCATCGGCAATCATCGGCAATCATCGGCAATCATCGGCAACTCATCGGCAATCATCGGCAATCATCGGCAATCATCGGCAATCATCGGCAACTCATCGGCAATCATCGGCAATCATCGGCAATCATCGGCAATCATCGGCAATCATCGGCAATCATCGGCAATCATCGGTAATCATCGGTAATCATCGGCAATCATCGGCAATCATCGGCAACTCATCGGCAATCATCGGCAACTCATCGGCAATCATCGGCAATCATCGGCAACTCATCGGCAACTCATCGGTAATCATCGGCAATCATCGGCAATCATCGGCAATCATCGGCAATCATCGGCAATCATCGGCAAAAATCGGCAATCATCGGCAAAAATCGGCAATCATCGGCAATCATCGGCAAAAATCGGCAATCATCGGCAATCATCGGCAATCATCGGCAATCATCGGCAATCATCGGCAACTCATCGGCAATCATCGGCAATCATCGGCAATCATCGGCAACTCATCGGCAACTCATCGGCAATCATCGGCAACTCATCGGCAATCATCGGCAATCATCGGCAATCATCGGCAATCATCGGCAACTCATCGGCAACTCATCGGCAATCATCGGCAATCATCGGCAACTCATCGGCAATCATCGGCAATCATCGGCAATCATCGGCAACTCATCGGCAACTCATCGGCAATCATCGGCAATCATCGGCAATCATCGGCAATCATCGGCAACTCATCGGCAATCATCGGCAATCATCGGCAATCATCGGCAATCATCGGCAATCATCGGCAACTCATCGGCAAACATCGGCAATCATCGGCAATCATCGGCAATCATCGGCAATCATCGGCAATCATCGGCAATCATCGGCAACTCATCGGCAATCATCGGCGAAAATCGGCAATCATCGGCAAAAATCGGCAATCATCGGCAAAAATCGGCAATCATCGGCAAAAATCGGCAATCATCGGCAAAAATCGGCAATCATCGATCGGCAATCATCGGCAAAAATCGGCAATCATCGGCAATCATCGGCAATCATCGGCAATCATCGGCAATCATCGGCAACTCATCGGCAATCATCGGCAATCATCGGCAATCATCGGCAATCATCGGCAATCATCGGCAACTCATCGGCAATCATCGGCAATCATCGGCAATCATCGGCAATCATCGGCAATCATCGGCAATCATCGGCAATCATCGGCAATCATCGGCAATCATCGGCAATCATCGGCAACTCATCGGCAATCATCGGCAATCATCGGCAATCATCGGCAATCATCGGCAACTCATCGGCAACTCATCGGCAATCATCGGCAATCATCGGCAATCATCGGCAATCATCGGCAACTCATCGGCAATCATCGGCAATCATCGGCAAAAATCGGCAATCATCGGCAACTCATCGGCAATCATCGGCAATCATCGGCAAAAATCGGCAATCATCGGCAATCATCGGCAATCATCGGCGAAAATCGGCAATCATCGGCAAAAATCGGCAATCATCGGAAATCATCTCGGCAATCATCGGCGAAAATCGGCAATCATCGGCAAAAATCGGCAATCATCGGAAATCATCTCGGCAATCATCGGCAATCATCGGTGAGTTGCCGATGATTGCCGATGATTGCCGATGATTGCCGATGATTGCCGATGAGTTGCCGATGATTACCGATGAGTTGCCGATGAGTTGCCGATGATTGCCGATGATTGCCGATGAGTTGCCGATGATTGCCGATGATTGCCGATGATTACCGATGATTACCGATGATTGCCGATGATTGCCGATGATTGCCGATGATTGCCGATGATTGCCGATGATTGCCGATGATTGCCGATGATTGCCGATGATTGCCGATGATTATCGGCAAAAATCGGCAATCATCGGCAATTATCGGCGAAAATCGGCAATCATCGGCAAAAATCGGCAATCATCGGAAATCATCGGCAACTCATCGGCAATCATCGGCAATCATCGGCAATCATCGGCAATCATCGGCAATCATCGGCAATCATCGGCAATCATCGGCAATCATCGGCAATCATCGGCAATCATCGGCAACTCATCGGCAATCATCGGCAATCATCGGCAATCATCGGCAATCATCGGCAACTCATCGGCAATCATCGGCAATCATCGGCAATCATCGGCAATCATCGGCAATCATCGGCAATCATCGGCAATCATCGGCAATCATCGGCAACTCATCGGCAATCATCGGCAACTCATCGGCAATCATCGGCAATCATCGGCAACTCATCGGCAACTCATCGGTAATCATCGGCAATCATCGGCAATCATCGGCAATCATCGGCAATCATCGGCAATCATCGGCAAAAATCGGCAATCATCGGCAAAAATCGGCAATCATCGGCAATCATCGGCAAAAATCGGCAATCATCGGCAATCATCGGCAATCATCGGCAATCATCGGCAATCATCGGCAACTCATCGGCAATCATCGGCAATCATCGGCAATCATCGGCAACTCATCGGCAATCATCGGCAATCATCGGCAATCATCGGCAATCATCGGCAATCATCGGCAATCATCGGCAATCATCGGCAATCATCGGCAATCATCGGCAATCATCGGCAATCATCGGCAATCATCGGCAATCATCGGCAATCATCGGCAACTCATCGGCAATCATCGGCAATCATCGGCAACTCATCGGCAATCATCGGCAACTCATCGGCAATCATCGGCAATCATCGGCAATCATCGGCAATCATCGGCAAACATCGGCAATCATCGGCAGTCATCGGCAACTCATCGGCAATCATCGGCAATCATCGGCAATCATCGGCAATCATCGGCAATCATCGGCAATCATCGGCAATCATCGGCAATCATCGGCAACTCATCGGTAATCATCGGCAACTCATCGGCAATCATCGGCAACTCATCGGTAATCATCGGCAACTCATCGGCAATCATCGGCAACTCATCGGCAATCATCGGCAATCATCGGCAACTCATCGGCAATCATCGGCAATCATCGGCAATCATCGGAAATCATCGGCAACTCATCGGCAATCATCGGCAATCATCGGCAATCATCGGCAATCATCGGCAATCATCGGCAAAAATCGGCAATCATCGGCAAAAATCGGCAATCATCGGCAATCATCGGCAAAAATCGGCAATCATCGGCAATCATCGGCAATCATCGGCAATCATCGGCAATCATCGGCAACTCATCGGCAATCATCGGCAATCATCGGCAATCATCGGCAACTCATCGGCAATCATCGGCAATCATCGGCAATCATCGGCAATCATCGGCAATCATCGGCAATCATCGGCAATCATCGGCAATCATCGGCAATCATCGGTAATCATCGGTAATCATCGGCAATCATCGGCAATCATCGGTAATCATCGGCAACTCATCGGCAATCATCGGCAATCATCGGCAATCATCGGCAATCATCGGCAATCATCGGCAATCATCGGCAATCATCGGCAAAAATCGGCAATCATCGGCAATCATCGGCAATCATCGGCAATCATCGGCAATCATCGGCAAAAATCGGCAATCATCGGCAAAAATCGGCAATCATCGGCAATCATCGGCAATCATCGGCGAAAATCGGCAATCATCGGCAAAAATCGGCAATCATCGGAAATCATCGGCAACTCATCGGCAATCATCGGCAATCATCGGCAATCATCGGCAATCATCGGCAATCATCGGCAATCATCGGCAATCATCGGCAATCATCGGCAATCATCGGCAATCATCGGCAATCATCGGCAATCATCGGCAACTCATCGGCAATCATCGGCAATCATCGGCAACTCATCGGCAATCATCGGCAATCATCGGCAATCATCGGCAATCATCGGCAAACATCGGCAATCATCGGCAAACATCGGCAATCATCGGCAGTCATCGGCAACTCATCGGCAATCATCGGCAATCATCGGCAATCATCGGCAATCATCGGCAATCATCGGCAATCATCGGCAATCATCGGCAATCATCGGCAACTCATCGGTAATCATCGGCAACTCATCGGCAATCATCGGCAACTCATCGGTAATCATCGGCAACTCATCGGCAATCATCGGCAACTCATCGGCAATCATCGGCAATCATCGGCAACTCATCGGCAATCATCGGCAATCATCGGCAATCATCGGAAATCATCGGCAACTCATCGGCAATCATCGGCAATCATCGGCAATCATCGGCAATCATCGGCAATCATCGGCAATCATCGGCAATCATCGGTAATCATCGGTAATCATCGGCAATCATCGGCAATCATCGGCAATCATCGGCAATCATCGGCAATCATCGGCAACTCATCGGCAACTCATCGGCAATCATCGGCAATCATCGGCAACTCATCGGCAATCATCGGCAATCATCGGCAATCATCGGCAACTCATCGGCAACTCATCGGCAATCATCGGCAATCATCGGCAACTCATCGGCAATCATCGGCAATCATCGGCAATCATCGGCAACTCATCGGCAATCATCGGCAATCATCGGCAATCATCGGCAACTCATCGGCAATCATCGGCAATCATCGGCAATCATCGGCAATCATCGGCAACTCATCGGCAATCATCGGCAATCATCGGCAATCATCGGCAACTCATCGGCAATCATTGGCAATCATCGGCAATCATCGGCAACTCATCGGCAATCATCGGCAATCATCGGCAATCATCGGAAATCATCGGCAACTCATCGGCAATCATCGGCAATCATCGGCAATCATCGGCAACTCATCGGCAATCATCGGCAATCATCGGCAATCATCGGCAACTCATCGGCAATCATCGGCGAAAATCGGCAATCATTGCAAAAATCGGCAATCATTGCAAAAATCGGCAATCATCGGCAAAAATCGGCAATCATCGGCAAAAATCGGCAATCATCGGCAAAAATCGGCAATCATCGGCAATCATCGGCAATCATCGGCAATCATCGGCAATCATCGGCAATCATCGGCAATCATCGGCAACTCATCGGCAACTCATCGGCAATCATCGGCAATCATCGGCAATCATCGGCAATCATCGGCAATCATCGGCAATCATCGGCAATCATCGGCAATCATCGGCAATCATCGGCAATCATCGGTAATCATCGGTAATCATCGGCAACTCATCGGCAATCATCGGCAATCATCGGCAATCATCGGCAATCATCGGCAATCATCGGCAATCATCGGCAATCATCGGTAATCATCGGTAATCATCGGCAATCATCGGCAATCATCGGCAACTCATCGGCAATCATCGGCAATCATCGGCAATCATCGGCAACTCATCGGCAATCATCGGCAATCATCGGCAATCATCGGCAATCATCGGCAATCATCGGCAATCATCGGCAATCATCGGCAATCATCGGCAATCATCGGTAATCATCGGCAATCATCGGTAATCATCGGTAATCATCGGCAATCATCGGCAATCATCGGCAACTCATCGGCAATCATCGGCAATCATCGGCAACTCATCGGCAACTCATCGGTAATCATCGGCAACTCATCGGCAATCATCGGCAATCATCGGCAATCATCGGCAATCATCGGCAACTCATCGGCAATCATCGGCAATCATCGGAAATCATCGGCAACTCATCGGCAATCATCGGCAATCATCGGCAATCATCGGCAATCATCGGCAATCATCGGTAATCATCGGCAATCATCGGCAATCATCGGCAATCATCGGCAATCATCGGCAATCATCGGCAATCATCGGCAATCATCGGTAATCATCGGTAATCATCGGCAATCATCGGCAATCATCGGCAACTCATCGGCAATCATCGGCAATCATCGGCAATCATCGGCAACTCATCGGCAATCATCGGCAATCATCGGCAATCATCGGCAATCATCGGCAATCATCGGCAATCATCGGCAATCATCGGCAATCATCGGCAATCATCGGTAATCATCGGCAATCATCGGTAATCATCGGTAATCATCGGCAATCATCGGCAATCATCGGCAACTCATCGGCAATCATCGGCAATCATCGGCAACTCATCGGCAACTCATCGGTAATCATCGGCAACTCATCGGCAATCATCGGCAATCATCGGCAATCATCGGCAATCATCGGCAACTCATCGGCAATCATCGGCAATCATCGGCAAAAATCGGCAATCATCGGCAATCATCGGCAATCATCGGCGAAAATCGGCAATCATCGGCAAAAATCGGCAATCATCGGAAATCATCGGCAACTCATCGGCAATCATCGGCAATCATCGGCAATCATCGGCAATCATCGGCAATCATCGGCAATCATCGGCAATCATCGGCAATCATCGGCAATCATCGGCAATCATCGGCAACTCATCGGCAATCATCGGCAATCATCGGCAATCATCGGCAATCATCGGCAACTCATCGGCAATCATCGGCAATCATCGGCAATCATCGGCAATCATCGGCAATCATCGGCAATCATCGGCAATCATCGGCAATCATCGGCAATCATCGGCAAAAATCGGCAATCATCGGCAATCATCGGCAATCATCGGCAACTCATCGGCAACTCATCGGTAATCATCGGCAATCATCGGCAATCATCGGCAATCATCGGCAATCATCGGCAATCATCGGCAATCATCGGCAATCATCGGCAAAAATCGGCAATCATCGGCAATCATCGGCAATCATCGGCAACTCATCGGCAATCATCGGCAATCATCGGAAATCATCGGCAATCATCGGCAATCATCGGCAATCATCGGCAATCATCGGCAACTCATCGGCAATCATCGGCAACTCATCGGCAATCATCGGCAATCATCGGCAACTCATCGGCAACTCATCGGTAATCATCGGCAATCATCGGCAATCATCGGCAATCATCGGCAATCATCGGCAATCATCGGCAATCATCGGCAATCATCGGCAAAAATCGGCAATCATCGGCAATCATCGGCAATCATCGGCAACTCATCGGCAATCATCGGCAATCATCGGAAATCATCGGCAACTCATCGGCAATCATCGGCAATCATCGGCAATCATCGGCAATCATCGGCAATCATCGGTAATCATCGGCAATCATCGGCAATCATCGGCAATCATCGGCAATCATCGGCAATCATCGGCAATCATCGGCAATCATCGGTAATCATCGGTAATCATCGGCAATCATCGGCAATCATCGGCAACTCATCGGCAATCATCGGCAATCATCGGCAATCATCGGCAACTCATCGGCAATCATCGGCAATCATCGGCAATCATCGGCAATCATCGGCAATCATCGGCAATCATCGGCAATCATCGGCAATCATCGGCAATCATCGGTAATCATCGGCAATCATCGGTAATCATCGGTAATCATCGGCAATCATCGGCAATCATCGGCAACTCATCGGCAATCATCGGCAATCATCGGCAACTCATCGGCAACTCATCGGTAATCATCGGCAACTCATCGGCAATCATCGGCAATCATCGGCAATCATCGGCAATCATCGGCAACTCATCGGCAATCATCGGCAATCATCGGCAAAAATCGGCAATCATCGGCAATCATCGGCAATCATCGGCGAAAATCGGCAATCATCGGCAAAAATCGGCAATCATCGGAAATCATCGGCAACTCATCGGCAATCATCGGCAATCATCGGCAATCATCGGCAATCATCGGCAATCATCGGCAATCATCGGCAATCATCGGCAATCATCGGCAATCATCGGCAATCATCGGCAACTCATCGGCAATCATCGGCAATCATCGGCAATCATCGGCAATCATCGGCAACTCATCGGCAATCATCGGCAATCATCGGCAATCATCGGCAATCATCGGCAATCATCGGCAATCATCGGCAATCATCGGCAATCATCGGCAACTCATCGGCAATCATCGGCAACTCATCGGCAATCATCGGCAATCATCGGCAACTCATCGGCAACTCATCGGTAATCATCGGCAATCATCGGCAATCATCGGCAATCATCGGCAATCATCGGCAATCATCGGCAATCATCGGCAATCATCGGCAAAAATCGGCAATCATCGGCAAAAATCGGCAATCATCGGCAATCATCGGCAAAAATCGGCAATCATCGGCAATCATCGGCAATCATCGGCAATCATCGGCAATCATCGGCAACTCATCGGCAATCATCGGCAATCATCGGCAATCATCGGCAACTCATCGGCAATCATCGGCAATCATCGGCAATCATCGGCAATCATCGGCAATCATCGGCAATCATCGGCAATCATCGGCAATCATCGGTAATCATCGGTAATCATCGGCAATCATCGGCAATCATCGGCAACTCATCGGCAATCATCGGCAATCATCGGCAACTCATCGGCAACTCATCGGTAATCATCGGCAACTCATCGGCAATCATCGGCAATCATCGGCAATCATCGGCAATCATCGGCAACTCATCGGCAATCATCGGCAATCATCGGCAAAAATCGGCAATCATCGGCAATCATCGGCAATCATCGGCGAAAATCGGCAATCATCGGCAAAAATCGGCAATCATCGGAAATCATCGGCAACTCATCGGCAATCATCGGCAATCATCGGCAATCATCGGCAATCATCGGCAATCATCGGCAATCATCGGCAATCATCGGCAATCATCGGCAATCATCGGCAATCATCGGCAATCATCGGCAATCATCGGCAATCATCGGCAACTCATCGGCAATCATCGGCAATCATCGGCAACTCATCGGCAATCATCGGCAACTCATCGGCAATCATCGGCAATCATCGGCAATCATCGGCAATCATCGGCAAACATCGGCAATCATCGGCAGTCATCGGCAACTCATCGGCAATCATCGGCAATCATCGGCAATCATCGGCAATCATCGGCAACTCATCGGCAATCATCGGCAATCATCGGCAACTCATCGGCAATCATCGGCAATCATCGGCAATCATCGGCAACTCATCGGCAACTCATCGGCAATCATCGGCAATCATCGGCAACTCATCGGCAATCATCGGCAATCATCGGCAATCATCGGCAATCATCGGCAACTCATCGGCAATCATCGGCAATCATCGGCAATCATCGGCAACTCATCGGCAATCATCGGCAATCATCGGCAATCATCGGCAACTCATCGGCAATCATCGGCAATCATCGGCAATCATCGGCAACTCATCGGCAATCATTGGCAATCATCGGCAATCATCGGCAACTCATCGGCAATCATCGGCAATCATCGGCAATCATCGGAAATCATCGGCAACTCATCGGCAATCATCGGCAATCATCGGCAATCATCGGCAACTCATCGGCAATCATCGGCAATCATCGGCAATCATCGGCAACTCATCGGCAATCATCGGCGAAAATCGGCAATCATTGCAAAAATCGGCAATCATTGCAAAAATCGGCAATCATCGGCAAAAATCGGCAATCATCGGCAAAAATCGGCAATCATCGGCAATCATCGGCAATCATCGGCAATCATCGGCAATCATCGGCAATCATCGGCAATCATCGGCAACTCATCGGCAACTCATCGGGAATCATCGGCAATCATCGGCAACTCATCGGCAATCATCGGCAATCATCGGCAATCATCGGCAATCATCGGCAACTCATCGGCAACTCATCGGCAATCATCGGCAATCATCGGCAACTCATCGGCAATCATCGGCAATCATCGGCAATCATCGGCAATCATCGGCAACTCATCGGCAATCATCGGCAACTCATCGGCAATCATCGGCAATCATCGGCAATCATCGGCAACTCATCGGCAATCATCGGCAATCATCGGCAATCATCGGCAACTCATCGGCAATCATCGGCAATCATCGGCAATCATCGGCAATCATCGGCAATCATCGGAAATCATCGGCAATTCATCGGCAATCATCGGCAATCATCGGCAATCATCGGCAACTCATCGGCAATCATCGGCGAAAATCGGCAATCATCGGCAAAAATCGGCAATCATCGGCAAAAATCGGCAATCATCGGCAATCATCGGCAAAAATCGGCAATCATCGGCAATCATCGGCAATCATCGGCAATCATCGGCAATCATCGGCAACTCATCGGCAATCATCGGCAATCATCGGCAATCATCGGCAATCATCGGCAACTCATCGGCAATCATCGGCAACTCATCGGCAATCATCGGCAACTCATCGGCAATCATCGGCAACTCATCGGCAATCATCGGCAATCATCGGCAATCATCGGCAACTCATCGGCAATCATCGGCAATCATCGGCAATCATCGGCAACTCATCGGCAATCATCGGCAATCATCGGCAATCATCGGCAACTCATCGGCAATCATCGGCAATCATCGGCAATCATCGGAAATCATCGGCAATCATCGGCAATCATCGGCAATCATCGGCAATCATCGGCAATCATCGGCAATCATCGGTAATCATCGGTAATCATCGGCAATCATCGGCAATCATCGGCAATCATCGGCAATCATCGGCAATCATCGGCAATCATCGGCAATCATCGGCAACTCATCGGCAACTCATCGGCAATCATCGGCAATCATCGGCAACTCATCGGCAATCATCGGCAATCATCGGCAATCATCGGCAATCATCGGCAACTCATCGGCAACTCATCGGCAATCATCGGCAATCATCGGCAATCATCGGCAACTCATCGGCAATCATCGGCAATCATCGGCAATCATCGGCAATCATCGGCAATCATCGGCAATCATCGGCAATCATCGGCAATCATCGGCAACTCATCGGCAATCATCGGCAATCATCGGCAATCATCGGCAATCATCGGCAATCATCGGAAATCATCGGCAATTCATCGGCAATCATCGGCAATCATCGGCAATCATCGGCAACTCATCGGCAATCATCGGCGAAAATCGGCAATCATCGGCAAAAATCGGCAATCATCGGCAAAAATCGGCAATCATCGGCAATCATCGGCAAAAATCGGCAATCATCGGCAATCATCGGCAATCATCGGCAATCATCGGCAATCATCGGCAACTCATCGGCAATCATCGGCAATCATCGGCAATCATCGGCAATCATCGGCAACTCATCGGCAATCATCGGCAACTCATCGGCAATCATCGGCAACTCATCGGCAATCATCGGCAACTCATCGGCAATCATCGGCAATCATCGGCAATCATCGGCAACTCATCGGCAATCATCGGCAATCATCGGCAATCATCGGCAACTCATCGGCAATCATCGGCAATCATCGGCAATCATCGGCAACTCATCGGCAATCATCGGCAATCATCGGCAATCATCGGAAATCATCGGCAATCATCGGCAATCATCGGCAATCATCGGCAATCATCGGCAATCATCGGCAATCATCGGTAATCATCGGTAATCATCGGCAATCATCGGCAATCATCGGCAATCATCGGCAATCATCGGCAATCATCGGCAATCATCGGCAATCATCGGCAACTCATCGGCAACTCATCGGCAATCATCGGCAATCATCGGCAACTCATCGGCAATCATCGGCAATCATCGGCAATCATCGGCAATCATCGGCAACTCATCGGCAACTCATCGGCAATCATCGGCAATCATCGGCAACTCATCGGCAATCATCGGCAATCATCGGCAATCATCGGCAATCATCGGCAATCATCGGCAATCATCGGCAATCATCGGCAACTCATCGGCAACTCATCGGCAATCATCGGCAATCATCGGCAATCATCGGCAATCATCGGCAACTCATCGGCAATCATCGGCAATCATCGGCAATCATCGGCAATCATCGGCAATCATCGGCAACTCATCGGCAATCATCGGCAATCATCGGCAATCATCGGCAACTCATGGGCAATCATCGGCAATCATCGGCAAAAATCGGCAATCATCGGCAATCATCGGCAATCATCGGCGAAAATCGGCAATCATCGGCAAAAATCGGCAATCATCGGCAAAAATCGGCAATCATCGGCAATCATCGGCAAAAATCGGCAATCATCGGCAATCATCGGCAATCATCGGCAATCATCGGCAATCATCGGCAACTCATCGGCAATCATCGGCAATCATCGGCAATCATCGGCAATCATCGGCAATCATCGGCAACTCATCGGCAACTCATCGGCAATCATCGGCAATCATCGGCAATCATCGGCAATCATCGGCAACACATCGGCAATCATCGGCAATCATCGGCAATCATCGGCAATCATCGGCAACTCATCGGCAATCATCGGCAATCATCGGCAATCATCGGTAATCATCGGTAATCATCGGCAATCATCGGCAATCATCGGCAATCATCGGCAATCATCGGCAACTCATCGGCAACTCATCGGCAATCATCGGCAATCATCGGCAATCATCGGCAACTCATCGGCAACTCATCGGCAATCATCGGCAATCATCGGCAATCATCGGCAATCATCGGCAATCATCGGCAATCATCGGCAACTCATCGGCAATCATCGGCAATCATCGGCATTCATCGGCAATCATCGGCAATCATCGGCAATCATCGGCAATCATCGGCAATCATCGGCAATCATCGGCAATCATCGGCAATCATCGGCAATCATCGGCAATCATCGGCAATCATCGGCAACTCATCGGCAATCATCGGCAATCATCGGCAATCATCGGCAATCATCGGCAATCATCGGCAATCATCGGCAACTCATCGGCAACTCATCGGCAATCATCGGCAACTCATCGGCAATCATCGGCAATCATCGGCAATCATCGGCAATCATCGGCAATCATCGGCAATCATCGGCAATCATCGGCAATCATCGGCAATCATCGGCAATCATCGGCAATCATCGGCAATCATCGGCAATCATCGGTAATCATCGGTAATCATCGGTAATCATCGGTAATCATCGGCAATCATCGGCAATCATCGGCAATCATCGGCAATCATCGGCAATCATCGGCAATCATCGGCAATCATTGGCAACTCATCGGCAACTCATCGGGAATCATCGGCAATCATCGGCAACTCATCGGCAATCATCGGCAATCATCGGCAATCATCGGCAATCATCGGCAACTCATCGGCAACTCATCGGCAATCATCGGCAATCATCGGCAACTCATCGGCAATCATCGGCAATCATCGGCAATCATCGGCAATCATCGGCAACTCATCGGCAATCATCGGCAACTCATCGGCAATCATCGGCAATCATCGGCAATCATCGGCAACTCATCGGCAATCATCGGCAATCATCGGCAATCATCGGCAACTCATCGGCAATCATCGGCAATCATCGGCAATCATCGGCAACTCATCGGCAATCATCGGCAACTCATCGGCAATCATCGGCAATCATCGGCAATCATCGGCAAACATCGGCAAACATCGGCAATCATCGGCAATCATCGGCAATCATCGGCAACTCATCGGCAATCATCGGCAATCATCGGCAACTCATCGGCAATCATCGGCAATCATCGGCAATCATCGGCAATCATCGGCAATCATCGGCAATCATCGGTAATTATCGGCAATCATCGGCAATCATCGGCAATCATCGGCAATCATCGGCAATCATCGGCAATCATCGGCAATCATCGGCAATCATCGGCAATCATCGGCAATCATCGGCAATCATCGGTAATCATCGGTAATCATCGGCAATCATCGGCAATCATCGGCAATCATCGGCAATCATCGGCAATCATCGGCAATCATCGGCAATCATCGGCAATCATCGGCAATCATCGGCAATCATCGGCAATCATCGGCAATCATCGGCAATCATCGGTAATCATCGGTAATCATCGGCAATCATCGGCAATCATCGGCAATCATCGGCAATCATCGGCAACTCATCGGCAACTCATCGGCAATCATCGGCAATCATCAGCAATCATCGGCAACTCATCGGCAACTCATCGGCAATCATCGGCAATCATCGGCAATCATCGGCAATCATCGGCAATCATCGGCAATCATCGGCAATCATCGGCAATCATCGGCAATCATCGGCAATCATCGGCAACTCATCGGCAATCATCGGCAACTCATCGGCAATCATCGGCAATCATCGGCAATCATCGGCAATCATCGGCAATCATCGGCAATCATCGGCAACTCATCGTCAATCATCGGCAATCATCGGCAATCATCGGCAATCATCGGCAATCATCGGCAATCATCGGCAATCATCGGCAATCATCGGCAACTCATCGGCAATCATCGGCAATCATCGGCAATCATCGGCAATCATCGGCAATCATCGGCAACTCATCGGCAACTCATCGGCAATCATCGGCAACTCATCGGCAATCATCGGCAATCATCGGCAATCATCGGCAATCATCGGCAATCATCGGCAATCATCGGCAATCATCGGCAATCATCGGCAATCATCGGCAATCATCGGCAATCATCGGCAATCATCGGTAATCATCGGTAATCATCGGCAATCATCGGTAATCATCGGCAATCATCGGCAATCATCGGCAATCATCGGCAATCATCGGCAATCATCGGCAATCATCGGCAATCATCGGCAATCATCGGCAATCATCGGCAATCATCGGCAATCATCGGCAATCATCGGCAATCATCGGCAATCATCGGCAACTCATCGGCAATCATCGGCAATCATCGGCAATCATCGGCAATCATCGGCAACTCATCGGCAATCATCGGCAATCATCGGCAATCATCGGCAATCATCGGCAATCATCGGCAATCATCGGCAACTCATCGGCAACTCATCGGCAATCATCGGCAACTCATCGGCAATCATCGGCAATCATCGGCAATCATCGGCAATCATCGGCAATCATCGGCAATCATCGGCAATCATCGGCAATCATCGGCAATCATCGGCAATCATCGGCAATCATCGGCAATCATCGGCAATCATCGGCAATCATCGGCAATCATCGGTAATCATCGGTAATCATCGGTAATCATCGGTAATCATCGGCAATCATCGGCAATCATCGGCAATCATCGGCAATCATCGGCAATCATCGGCAATCATCGGCAACTCATCGGCAATCATCGGCAATCATCGGCAACTCATCGGCAACTCATCGGGAATCATCGGCAATCATCGGCAACTCATCGGCAATCATCGGCAATCATCGGCAATCATCGGCAATCATCGGCAATCATCGGCAACTCATCGGCAATCATCGGCAATCATCGGCAATCATCGGCAATCATCGGCAACTCATCGGCAATCATCGGCAATCATCGGCAACTCATCGGCAATCATCGGCAATCATCGGCAATCATCGGAAATCATCGGCAATCATCGGCGAAAATCGGCAATCATCGGCAAAAATCGGCAATCATCGGCAAAAATCGGCAATCATCGGCAAAAATCGGCAATCATCGGCAAAAATCGGCAATCATCGGCAATCATCGGCAATCATCGGCAAAAATCGGCAATCATCGGCAATCATCGGCAATCATCGGCAATCATCGGCAATCATCGGCAACTCATCGGCAATCATCGGCAATCATCGGCAATCATCGGCAATCATCGGCAATCATCGGCAACTCATCGGCAATCATCGGCAATCATCGGCAATCATCGGCAATCATCGGCAACTCATCGGCAATCATCGGCAACTCATCGGCAATCATCGGCAATCATCGGCAATCATCGGCAACTCATCGGCAATCATCGGCAATCATCGGCAATCATCGGCAATCATCGGCAACTCATCGGCAATCATCGGCAATCATCGGCAATCATCGGCAACTCATCGGCAATCATCGGCAATCATCGGCAATCATCGGAAATCATCGGCAATCATCGGCAATCATCGGCAATCATCGGCAATCATCGGCAATCATCGGCAATCATCGGTAATCATCGGCAACTCATCGGCAATCATCGGCAATCATCGGCAATCATCGGCAATCATCGGCAATCATCGGCAATCATCGGCAATCATCGGCAACTCATCGGCAATCATCGGCAATCATCGGCAACTCATCGGCAACTCATCGGGAATCATCGGCAATCATCGGCAACTCATCGGCAATCATCGGCAATCATCGGCAATCATCGGCAATCATCGGCAATCATCGGCAACTCATCGGCAATCATCGGCAATCATCGGCAATCATCGGCAATCATCGGTAATTATCGGCAATCATCGGCAATCATCGGCAATCATCGGCAATCATCGGCAATCATCGGCAATCATCGGCAATCATCGGCAATCATCGGCAATCATCGGCAATCATCGGCAATCATCGGTAATCATCGGTAATCATCGGCAATCATCGGCAATCATCGGCAATCATCGGCAATCATCGGCAATCATCGGCAATCATCGGCAATCATCGGCAATCATCGGCAATCATCGGCAATCATCGGCAATCATCGGCAATCATCGGCAATCATCGGTAATCATCGGTAATCATCGGCAATCATCGGCAATCATCGGCAATCATCGGCAATCATCGGCAACTCATCGGCAACTCATCGGCAATCATCGGCAATCATCAGCAATCATCGGCAACTCATCGGCAACTCATCGGCAATCATCGGCAATCATCGGCAATCATCGGCAATCATCGGCAATCATCGGCAATCATCGGCAATCATCGGCAACTCATCGTCAATCATCGGCAATCATCGGCAATCATCGGCAATCATCGGCAATCATCGGCAATCATCGGCAATCATCGGCAATCATCGGCAATCATCGGCAACTCATCGGCAATCATCGGCAATCATCGGCAATCATCGGCAATCATCGGCAATCATCGGCAATCATCGGCAACTCATCGGCAACTCATCGGCAATCATCGGCAACTCATCGGCAATCATCGGCAATCATCGGCAATCATCGGCAATCATCGGCAATCATCGGCAATCATCGGCAATCATCGGCAATCATCGGCAATCATCGGCAATCATCGGCAATCATCGGCAATCATCGGTAATCATCGGTAATCATCGGCAATCATCGGTAATCATCGGCAATCATCGGCAATCATCGGCAATCATCGGCAATCATCGGCAATCATCGGCAATCATCGGCAATCATCGGCAATCATCGGCAATCATCGGCAACTCATCGGCAATCATCGGCAATCATCGGCAATCATCGGCAACTCATCGGCAATCATCGGCAATCATCGGCAATCATCGGCAATCATCGGCAATCATCGGCAATCATCGGCAACTCATCGTCAATCATCGTCAATCATCGGCAATCATCGGCAATCATCGGCAATCATCGGCAATCATCGGCAATCATCGGCAATCATCGGCAATCATCGGCAACTCATCGGCAATCATCGGCAATCATCGGCAATCATCGGCAATCATCGGCAATCATCGGCAATCATCGGCAACTCATCGGCAACTCATCGGCAATCATCGGCAACTCATCGGCAATCATCGGCAATCATCGGCAATCATCGGCAATCATCGGCAATCATCGGCAATCATCGGCAATCATCGGCAATCATCGGCAATCATCGGCAATCATCGGCAATCATCGGCAATCATCGGCAATCATCGGTAATCATCGGTAATCATCGGTAATCATCGGTAATCATCGGCAATCATCGGCAATCATCGGCAATCATCGGCAATCATCGGCAATCATCGGCAATCATCGGCAACTCATCGGCAATCATCGGCAATCATCGGCAACTCATCGGCAATCATCGGCAATCATCGGCAATCATCGGAAATCATCGGCAATCATCGGCGAAAATCGGCAATCATCGGCAAAAATCGGCAATCATCGGCAAAAATCGGCAATCATCGGCAAAAATCGGCAATCATCGGCAATCATCGGCAATCATCGGCAAAAATCGGCAATCATCGGCAATCATCGGCAATCATCGGCAATCATCGGCAATCATCGGCAACTCATCGGCAATCATCGGCAATCATCGGCAATCATCGGCAATCATCGGCAATCATCGGCAACTCATCGGCAATCATCGGCAATCATCGGCAATCATCGGCAATCATCGGCAACTCATCGGCAATCATCGGCAACTCATCGGCAATCATCGGCAATCATCGGCAATCATCGGCAACTCATCGGCAATCATCGGCAATCATCGGCAATCATCGGCAATCATCGGCAACTCATCGGCAATCATCGGCAATCATCGGCAATCATCGGCAACTCATCGGCAATCATCGGCAATCATCGGCAATCATCGGAAATCATCGGCAATCATCGGCAATCATCGGCAATCATCGGCAATCATCGGCAATCATCGGCAATCATCGGTAATCATCGGTAATCATCGGCAATCATCGGCAATCATCGGCAATCATCGGCAATCATCGGCAATCATCGGCAATCATCGGCAATCATCGGCAACTCATCGGCAACTCATCGGCAATCATCGGCAATCATCGGCAACTCATCGGCAATCATCGGCAATCATCGGCAATCATCGGCAATCATCGGCAACTCATCGGCAACTCATCGGCAATCATCGGCAATCATCGGCAACTCATCGGCAATCATCGGCAATCATCGGCAATCATCGGCAATCATCGGCAATCATCGGCAATCATCGGCAATCATCGGCAACTCATCGGCAACTCATCGGCAATCATCGGCAATCATCGGCAATCAACGGCAATCATCGGCAACTCATCGGCAATCATCGGCAATCATCGGCAATCATCGGCAATCATCGGCAATCATCGGCAACTCATCGGCAATCATCGGCAATCATCGGCAATCATCGGCAACTCATGGGCAATCATCGGCAATCATCGGCAAAAATCGGCAATCATCGGCAATCATCGGCAATCATCGGCAACTCATCGGCAATCATCGGCAATCATCGGCAATCATCGGCAAAAATCGGCAATCATCGGCAATCATCGGCAATCATCGGCAACTCATCGGCAATCATCGGCAATCATCGGCAACTCATCGGCAACTCATCGGTAATCATCGGCAACTCATCGGCAATCATCGGCAATCATCGGCAATCATCGGAAATCATCGGCAACTCATCGGCAATCATCGGCAATCATCGGCAATCATCGGCAATCATCGGCAATCATCGGCAATCATCGGCAATCATCGGCAATCATCGGCAATCATCGGTAATCATCGGTAATCATCGGCAATCATCGGCAATCATCGGCAATCATCGGCAATCATCGGCAATCATCGGCAATCATCGGCAATCATCGGCAATCATCGGCAATCATCGGCAATCATCGGCAATCATCGGTAATCATCGGTAATCATCGGCAATCATCGGCAATCATCGGCAATCATCGGCAATCATCGGCAATCATCGGTAATCATCGGTAATCATCGGCAATCATCGGCAATCATCGGCAATCATCGGCAATCATCGGCAACTCATCGGCAACTCATCGGCAATCATCGGCAATCATCGGCAACTCATCGGCAATCATCGGCAATCATCGGCAATCATCGGCAATCATCGGCAACTCATCGGCAACTCATCGGCAATCATCGGCAATCATCGGCAACTCATCGGCAACTCATCGGCAATCATCGGCAATCATCGGCAATCATCGGCAATCATCGGCAATCATCGGCAATCATCGGCAACTCATCGGCAATCATCGGCAATCATCGGCAATCATCGGCAATCATCGGCAATCATCGGCAATCATCGGCAATCATCGGCAATCATCGGCAATCATCGGCAATCATCGGCAATCATCGGCAATCATCGGCAATCATCGGCAATCATCGGCAATCATCGGCAACTCATCGGCAATCATCGGCAATCATCGGCAATCATCGGCAATCATCGGCAACTCATCGGCAACTCATCGGCAATCATCGGCAATCATCGGCAACTCATCGGCAATCATCGGCAATCATCGGCAACTCATCGGCAATCATCGGCAATCATCGGCAATCATCGGCAATCATCGGCAATCATCGGCAATCATCGGCAATCATCGGCAATCATCGGCAATCATCGGCAATCATCGGCAACTCATCGGCAATCATCGGCAATCATCGGCAATCATCGGCAATCATCGGCAACTCATCGGCAACTCATCGGCAATCATCGGCAATCATCGGCAACTCATCGGCAACTCATGGGCAATCATCGGCAATCATCGGCAAAAATCGGCAATCATCGGCAATCATCGGCAATCATCGGCAACTAATCGGCAACTCATCGGCAATCATCGGCAATCATCGGCAATCATCGGCAAAAATCGGCAATCATCGGCAATCATCGGCAATCATCGGCAACTCATGGGCAATCATCGGCAATCATCGGCAACTCATGGGCAATCATCGGCAATCATCGGCAATCATCGGCAAAAATCGGCAATCATCGGCAATCATCGGCAATCATCGGCAATCATCGGCAACTCATCGGCAATCATCGGCAACTCATCGGCAACTCATCGGCAATCATCGGCAATCATCGGCAATCATCGGCAATCATCGGCAATCATCGGCAATCATCGGCAATCATCGGCAATCATCGGCAATCATCGGCAATCATCGGCAATCATCGGCAATCATCGGCAATCATCGGCAACTCATCGGCAACTCATCGGCAATCATCGGCAATCATCGGCAAAAATCGGCAATCATCGGCAATCATCGGCAATCATCGGCAATCATCGGCAATCATCGGCAATCATCGGCAATCATCGGCAATCATCGGCAATCATCGGCAATCATCGGCAATCATCGGCAACTCATGGGCAATCATCGGCAATCATCGGCAACTCATGGGCAATCATCGGCAATCATCGGCAATCATCGGCAATCATCGGCAATCATCGGCAATCATCGGCAATCATCGGCAATCATCGGCAATCATCGGCAATCATCGGCAATCATCGGCAATCATCGGCAATCATCGGCAATCATCGGCAATCATCGGCAACTCATGGGCAATCATCGGCAATCATCGGCAATCATCGGCAATCATCGGCAATCATCGGCAACTCATGGGCAATCATCGGCAATCATCGGCAACTCATGGGCAATCATCGGCAATCATCGGCAACTCATGGGCAATCATCGGCAATCATCGGCAACTCATGGGCAATCATCGGCAATCATCGGCAAAAATCGGCAATCATCGGCAATCATCGGCAATCATCGGCAACTCATCGGCAACTCATCGGCAATCATCGGCAATCATCGGCAACTCATCGGCAATCATCGGCAATCATCGGCAATCATCGGCAATCATCGGCAATCATCGGCAATCATCGGCAATCATCGGCAACTCATGGGCAATCATCGGCAATCATCGGCAAAAATCGGCAATCATCGGCAATCATCGGCAATCATCGGCAACTCATGGGCAATCATCGGCAATCATCGGCAAAAATCGGCAATCATCGGCAATCATCGGCAATCATCGGCAAAAATCGGCAATCATCGGCAATCATCGGCAATCATCGGCAATCATCGGCAACTCATGGGCAATCATCGGCAATCATCGGCAAAAATCGGCAATCATCGGCAATCATCGGCAATCATCGGCAACTCATCGGCAATCATCGGCAATCATCGGCAATCATCGGCAATCATCGGCAATCATCGGCAATCATCGGCAATCATCGGCAATCATCGGCAATCATCGGCAATCATCGGCAATCATCGGCAATCATCGGCAACTCATCGGCAACTCATCGGCAATCATCGGCAATCATCGGCAATCATCGGCAATCATCGGCAACACATCGGCAATCATCGGCAATCATCGGCAATCATCGGCAATCATCGGCAATCATCGGCAACTCATGGGCAATCATCGGCAATCATCGGCAAAAATCGGCAATCATCGGCAATCATCGGCAATCATCGGCAACTCATCGGCAATCATCGGCAATCATCGGCAATCATCGGCAATCATCGGCAATCATCGGCAATCATCGGCAATCATCGGCAACTCATCGGCAACTCATCGGCAATCATCGGCAATCATCGGCAATCATCGGCAATCATCGGCAACTCATCGGCAATCATCGGCAATCATCGGCAATCATCGGCAATCATCGGCAACTCATCGGCAATCATCGGCAATCATCGGCAATCATCGGCAATCATCGGCAACTCATCGGCAATCATCGGCAATCATCGGCAATCATCGGCAATCATCGGCAATCATCGGCAACTCATCGGCAATCATCGGCAATCATCGGCAATCATCGGCAACTCATGGGCAATCATCGGCAATCATCGGCAAAAATCGGCAATCATCGGCAATCATCGGCAATCATCGGCAAAAATCGGCAATCATCGGCAATCATCGGCAATCATCGGCAACTCATGGGCAATCATCGGCAATCATCGGCAAAAATCGGCAATCATCGGCAATCATCGGCAATCATCGGCAACTCATCGGCAATCATCGGCAATCATCGGCAATCATCGGCAATCATCGGCAATCATCGGCAATCATCGGCAATCATCGGCAATCATCGGCAATCATCGGCAATCATCGGCAATCATCGGCAATCATCGGCAACTCATCGGCAACTCATCGGCAATCATCGGCAATCATCGGCAATCATCGGCAATCATCGGCAACACATCGGCAATCATCGGCAATCATCGGCAATCATCGGCAATCATCGGCAACTCATCGGCAATCATCGGCAATCATCGGCAATCATCGGCAACTCATGGGCAATCATCGGCAATCATCGGCAACTCATGGGCAATCATCGGCAATCATCGGCAACTCATCGGCAATCATCGGCAATCATCGGCAATCATCGGCAACTCATGGGCAATCATCGGCAATCATCGGCAAAAATCGGCAATCATCGGCAATCATCGGCAATCATCGGCAACTCATGGGCAATCATCGGCAATCATCGGCAAAAATCGGCAATCATCGGCAATCATCGGCAATCATCGGCAAAAATCGGCAATCATCGGCAATCATCGGCAATCATCGGCAATCATCGGCAACTCATGGGCAATCATCGGCAATCATCGGCAAAAATCGGCAATCATCGGCAATCATCGGCAATCATCGGCAACTCATCGGCAATCATCGGCAATCATCGGCAATCATCGGCAATCATCGGCAATCATCGGCAATCATCGGCAATCATCGGCAATCATCGGCAATCATCGGCAATCATCGGCAATCATCGGCAATCATCGGCAATCATCGGCAACTCATCGGCAACTCATCGGCAATCATCGGCAATCATCGGCAATCATCGGCAATCATCGGCAACACATCGGCAATCATCGGCAATCATCGGCAATCATCGGCAATCATCGGCAATCATCGGCAATCATCGGCAACTCATGGGCAATCATCGGCAATCATCGGCAAAAATCGGCAATCATCGGCAATCATCGGCAATCATCGGCGAAAATCGGCAATCATCGGCAATCATCGGCAACTCATCGGCAACTCATCGGCAATCATCGGCAATCATCGGCAATCATCGGCAATCATCGGCAACTCATCGGCAATCATCGGCAATCATCGGCAATCATCGGCAATCATCGGCAACTCATCGGCAATCATCGGCAATCATCGGCAATCATCGGCAATCATCGGCAACTCATCGGCAATCATCGGCAATCATCGGCAATCATCGGCAATCATCGGCAATCATCGGCAACTCATCGGCAATCATCGGCAATCATCGGCAATCATCGGCAACTCATGGGCAATCATCGGCAATCATCGGCAAAAATCGGCAATCATCGGCAATCATCGGCAATCATCGGCAAAAATCGGCAATCATCGGCAATCATCGGCAATCATCGGCAACTCATGGGCAATCATCGGCAATCATCGGCAAAAATCGGCAATCATCGGCAATCATCGGCAATCATCGGCAACTCATCGGCAATCATCGGCAATCATCGGCAATCATCGGCAATCATCGGCAATCATCGGCAATCATCGGCAATCATCGGCAATCATCGGCAATCATCGGCAATCATCGGCAATCATCGGCAATCATCGGCAACTCATCGGCAACTCATCGGCAATCATCGGCAATCATCGGCAATCATCGGCAATCATCGGCAACACATCGGCAATCATCGGCAATCATCGGCAATCATCGGCAATCATCGGCAACTCATCGGCAATCATCGGCAATCATCGGCAATCATCGGCAACTCATGGGCAATCATCGGCAATCATCGGCAAAAATCGGCAATCATCGGCAATCATCGGCAATCATCGGCAACTCATGGGCTATCATCGGCAATCGTCGGCAAAAATCGGCAATCATCGGCAATCATCGGCAATCATCGGCAAAAATCGGCAATCATCGGCAAAAATCGGCAATCATCGGCAATCATCGGCAACTCATGGGCAATCATCGGCAATCATCGGCAAAAATCGGCAATCATCGGCAATCATCGGCAATCATCGGCAACTCATCGGCAATCATCGGCAATCATCGGCAATCATCGGCAATCATCGGCAATCATCGGCAATCATCGGCAATCATCGGCAATCATCGGCAATCATCGGCAATCATCGGCAATCATCGGCAATCATCGGCAACTCATCGGCAACTCATCGGCAATCATCGGCAATCATCGGCAATCATCGGCAATCATCGGCAACACATCGGCAATCATCGGCAATCATCGGCAATCATCGGCAATCATCGGCAACTCATCGGCAATCATCGGCAACTCATCGGCAATCATCGGCAATCATCGGCAATCATCGGCAACTCATGGGCAATCATCGGCAATCATCGGCAAAAATCGGCAATCATCGGCAATCATCGGCAAAAATCGGCAATCATCGGCAATCATCGGCAATCATCGGCGAAAATCGGCAATCATCGGCAACTCATCGGCAATCATCGGCAATCATCGGCAATCATCGGCAATCATCGGCAACTCATCGGCAATCATCGGCAATCATCGGCAATCATCGGCAATCATCGGCAACTCATCGGCAATCATCGGCAATCATCGGCAATCATCGGCAATCATCGGCAATCATCGGCAACTCATCGGCAATCATCGGCAATCATCGGCAATCATCGGCAACTCATGGGCAATCATCGGCAATCATCGGCAAAAATCGGCAATCATCGGCAATCATCGGCAATCATCGGCAAAAATCGGCAATCATCGGCAATCATCGGCAATCATCGGCAACTCATGGGCAATCATCGGCAATCATCGGCAAAAATCGGCAATCATCGGCAATCATCGGCAATCATCGGCAACTCATCGGCAATCATCGGCAATCATCGGCAATCATCGGCAATCATCGGCAATCATCGGCAATCATCGGCAATCATCGGCAATCATCGGCAATCATCGGCAATCATCGGCAATCATCGGCAATCATCGGCAACTCATCGGCAACTCATCGGCAATCATCGGCAATCATCGGCAATCATCGGCAATCATCGGCAACACATCGGCAATCATCGGCAATCATCGGCAATCATCGGCAATCATCGGCAACTCATCGGCAATCATCGGCAATCATCGGCAATCATCGGCAACTCATGGGCAATCATCGGCAATCATCGGCAAAAATCGGCAATCATCGGCAATCATCGGCAATCATCGGCAACTCATGGGCTATCATCGGCAATCGTCGGCAAAAATCGGCAATCATCGGCAATCATCGGCAATCATCGGCAAAAATCGGCAATCATCGGCAAAAATCGGCAATCATCGGCAATCATCGGCAACTCATGGGCAATCATCGGCAATCATCGGCAAAAATCGGCAATCATCGGCAATCATCGGCAATCATCGGCAACTCATCGGCAATCATCGGCAATCATCGGCAATCATCGGCAATCATCGGCAATCATCGGCAATCATCGGCAATCATCGGCAATCATCGGCAATCATCGGCAATCATCGGCAATCATCGGCAATCATCGGCAACTCATCGGCAACTCATCGGCAATCATCGGCAATCATCGGCAATCATCGGCAATCATCGGCAACACATCGGCAATCATCGGCAATCATCGGCAATCATCGGCAATCATCGGCAACTCATCGGCAATCATCGGCAACTCATCGGCAATCATCGGCAATCATCGGCAATCATCGGCAACTCATGGGCAATCATCGGCAATCATCGGCAAAAATCGGCAATCATCGGCAATCATCGGCAAAAATCGGCAATCATCGGCAATCATCGGCAATCATCGGCGAAAATCGGCAATCATCGGCAATCATCGGCAACTCATCGGCAATCATCGGCAATCATCGGCAATCATCGGCAATCATCGGCAATCATCGGCAATCATCGGCAACTCATCGGCAATCATCGGCAACTCATCGGCAATCATCGGCAATCATCGGCAATCATCGGCAAACATCGGCAAACATCGGCAATCATCGGCAGTCATCGGCAACTCATCGGCAATCATCGGCAATCATCGGCAATCATCGGCAATCATCGGCAACTCATCGGCAATCATCGGCAATCATCGGCAACTCATCGGCAATCATCGGCAATCATCGGCAACTCATCGGCAACTCATCGGTAATCATCGGCAACTCATCGGCAATCATCGGCAATCATCGGCAATCATCGGCAATCATCGGAAATCATCGGCAACTCATCGGCAATCATCGGCAATCATCGGCAATCATCGGCAATCATCGGCAATCATCGGCAATCATCGGCAATCATCGGCAATCATCGGCAATCATCGGCAATCATCGGCAATCATCGGCAATCATCGGTAATCATCGGTAATCATCGGCAATCATCGGCAATCATCGGCAATCATCGGCAATCATCGGCAATCATCGGCAATCATCGGCAATCATCGGCAATCATCGGCAATCATCGGCAATCATCGGCAATCATCGGCAATCATCGGTAATCATCGGCAATCATCGGCAATCATCGGCAATCATCGGCAATCATCGGCAATCATCGGTAATCATCGGTAATCATCGGCAATCATCGGCAATCATCGGCAATCATCGGCAATCATCGGCAATCATCGGCAATCATCGGCAACTCATCGGCAACTCATCGGCAATCATCGGCAATCATCGGCAATCATCGGCAATCATCGGCAATCATCGGCAATCATCGGCAATCATCGGCAATCATCGGCAATCATCGGCAACTCATCGGCAATCATCGGCAATCATCGGCAATCATCGGCAACTCATCGGCAATCATCGGCAATCATCGGCAATCATCGGCAATCATCGGCAATCATCGGCAATCATCGGCAATCATCGGCAATCATCGGCAACTCATCGGCAATCATCGGCAATCATCGGCAATCATCGGCAATCATCGGCAACTCATCGGCAATCATCGGCAACTCATCGGCAATCATCGGCAATCATCGGCAATCATCGGCAACTCATCGGCAATCATCGGCAATCATCGGCAATCATCGGAAATCATCGGCAATCATCGGAAATCATCGGCAATCATCGGCAATCATCGGCAATCATCGGCAATCATCGGCAATCATCGGCAATCATCGGCAACTCATCGGCAATCATCGGCAATCATCGGCAATCATCGGCAACTCATCGGCAATCATCGGCAATCATCGGCAATCATCGGCAACTCATCGGCAATCATCGGCAATCATCGGCAATCATCGGCAACTCATCGGCAATCATCGGCAATCATCGGCAATCATCGGCAATCATCGGCAATCATCGGCAATCATCGGTAATCATCGGTAATCATCGGCAATCATCGGCAATCATCGGTAATCATCGGTAATCATCGGCAATCATCGGCAATCATCGGCAATCATCGGCAACTCATCGGCAACTCATCGGCAATCATCGGCAATCATCGGCAACTCATCGGCAATCATCGGCAATCATCGGCAATCATCGGCAATCATCGGCAACTCATCGGCAACTCATCGGCAATCATCGGCAATCATCGGCAACTCATCGGCAATCATCGGCAACTCATCGGCAATCATCGGCAATCATCGGCAACTCATCGGCAATCATCGGCAATCATCGGCAATCATCGGCAATCATCGGCAACTCATCGGCAATCATCGGCAACTCATCGGCAATCATCGGCAACTCATCGGCAATCATCGGCAATCATCGGCAATCATCGGCAATCATCGGCAACTCATCGGCAATCATCGGCAATCATCGGCAATCATCGGCAACTCATCGGCAATCATCGGCAATCATCGGCAATCATCGGCAACTCATCGGCAATCATCGGCAATCATCGGCAATCATCGGAAATCATCGGCAATCATCGGAAATCATCGGCAATCATCGGCAATCATCGGCAATCATCGGCAATCATCGGCAATCATCGGCAATCATCGGCAACTCATCGGCAATCATCGGCAATCATCGGCAACTCATCGGCAATCATCGGCAACTCATCGGCAATCATCGGCAACTCATCGGCAATCATCGGCAATCATCGGCAACTCATCGGCAATCATCGGCAATCATCGGCAATCATCGGCAATCATCGGCAACTCATCGGCAATCATCGGCAACTCATCGGCAATCATCGGCAATCATCGGCAATCATCGGCAACTCATCGGCAATCATCGGCAACTCATCGGCAATCATCGGCAACTCATCGGCAATCATCGGCAATCATCGGCAACTCATCGGCAATCATCGGCAATCATCGGCAATCATCGGCAATCATCGGCAACTCATCGGCAATCATCGGCAACTCATCGGCAATCATCGGCAATCATCGGCAATCATCGGCAACTCATCGGCAATCATCGGCAATCATCGGCAATCATCGGCAATCATCGGCAATCATCGGCAATCATCGGCAACTCATCGGCAATCATCGGCAACTCATCGGCAATCATCGGCAATCATCGGCAATCATCGGCAATCATCGGCAATCATCGGCAATCATCGGCAATCATCGGCAATCATCGGCAATCATCGGTAATCATCGGTAATCATCGGCAATCATCGGCAACTCATCGGCAATCATCGGCAATCATCGGCAATCATCGGCAATCATCGGCAACTCATCGGCAATCATCGGCAATCATCGGCAATCATCGGCAATCATCGGCAATCATCGGCAATCATCGGCAATCATCGGCAATCATCGGCGAAAATCGGCAATCATCGGCAAAAATCGGCAATCATCGGCAATCATCGGCAAAAATCGGCAATCATCGGCAATCATCGGCAATCATCGGCAATCATCGGCAATCATCGGCAACTCATCGGCAATCATCGGCAATCATCGGCAATCATCGGCAATCATCGGCAATCATCGGCAATCATCGGCAACTCATCGGCAATCATCGGCAACTCATCGGCAATCATCGGCAATCATCGGCAATCATCGGCAAACATCGGCAAACATCGGCAATCATCGGCAGTCATCGGCAACTCATCGGCAATCATCGGCAATCATCGGCAATCATCGGCAATCATCGGCAACTCATCGGCAATCATCGGCAATCATCGGCAACTCATCGGCAATCATCGGCAATCATCGGCAACTCATCGGCAACTCATCGGTAATCATCGGCAACTCATCGGCAATCATCGGCAATCATCGGCAATCATCGGAAATCATCGGCAACTCATCGGCAATCATCGGCAATCATCGGCAATCATCGGAAATCATCGGCAATCATCGGCAATCATCGGCAATCATCGGCAATCATCGGCAATCATCGGCAATCATCGGCAATCATCGGCAATCATCGGCAATCATCGGCAATCATCGGCAATCATCGGCAATCATCGGCGAAAATCGGCAATCATCGGCAAAAATCGGCAATCATCGGCAATCATCGGCAAAAATCGGCAATCATCGGCAATCATCGGCAATCATCGGCAATCATCGGCAATCATCGGCAACTCATCGGCAATCATCGGCAATCATCGGCAATCATCGGCAATCATCGGCAATCATCGGCAATCATCGGCAACTCATCGGCAATCATCGGCAACTCATCGGCAATCATCGGCAATCATCGGCAATCATCGGCAAACATCGGCAAACATCGGCAATCATCGGCAGTCATCGGCAACTCATCGGCAATCATCGGCAATCATCGGCAATCATCGGCAATCATCGGCAACTCATCGGCAATCATCGGCAATCATCGGCAACTCATCGGCAATCATCGGCAATCATCGGCAACTCATCGGCAACTCATCGGTAATCATCGGCAACTCATCGGCAATCATCGGCAATCATCGGCAATCATCGGAAATCATCGGCAACTCATCGGCAATCATCGGCAATCATCGGCAATCATCGGAAATCATCGGCAATCATCGGCAATCATCGGCAATCATCGGCAATCATCGGCAATCATCGGCAATCATCGGTAATCATCGGTAATCATCGGCAATCATCGGCAATCATCGGCAATCATCGGCAATCATCGGCAACTCATCGGCAACTCATCGGCAATCATCGGCAATCATCGGCAACTCATCGGCAATCATCGGCAATCATCGGCAATCATCGGCAATCATCGGCAACTCATCGGCAACTCATCGGCAATCATCGGCAATCATCGGCAACTCATCGGCAATCATCGGCAATCATCGGCAATCATCGGCAATCATCGGCAATCATCGGCAACTCATCGGCAACTCATCGTCAATCATCGGCAATCATCGGCAATCATCGGCAATCATCGGCAACTCATCGGCAATCATCGGCAATCATCGGCAATCATCGGCAATCATCGGCAATCATCGGCAACTCATCGGCAATCATCGGCAATCATCGGCAACTCATCGGCAATCATCGGCAACTCATCGGCAATCATCGGCAATCATCGGCAACTCATCGGCAATCATCGGCAACTCATCGGCAATCATCGGCAATCATCGGCAACTCATCGGCAATCATCGGCAACTCATCGGCAATCATCGGCAATCATCGGCAACTCATCGGCAATCATCGGCAACTCATCGGCAATCATCGGCAATCATCGGCAATCATCGGCAATCATCGGCAATCATCGGCAATCATCGGCAATCATCGGCAATCATCGGCAATCATCGGTAATCATCGGTAATCATCGGCAATCATCGGCAATCATCGGCAACTCATCGGCAACTCATCGGCAATCATCGGCAATCATCGGCAACTCATCGGCAATCATCGGCAATCATCGGCAATCATCGGCAATCATCGGCAATCATCGGCAATCATCGGCAATCATCGGCAATCATCGGCGAAAATCGGCAATCATCGGCAAAAATCGGCAATCATCGGCAATCATCGGCAAAAATCGGCAATCATCGGCAATCATCGGCAATCATCGGCAATCATCGGCAATCATCGGCAACTCATCGGCAATCATCGGCAATCATCGGCAATCATCGGCAATCATCGGCAATCATCGGCAATCATCGGCAACTCATCGGCAATCATCGGCAACTCATCGGCAATCATCGGCAATCATCGGCAATCATCGGCAAACATCGGCAAACATCGGCAATCATCGGCAGTCATCGGCAACTCATCGGCAATCATCGGCAATCATCGGCAATCATCGGCAATCATCGGCAACTCATCGGCAATCATCGGCAATCATCGGCAACTCATCGGCAATCATCGGCAATCATCGGCAACTCATCGGCAACTCATCGGTAATCATCGGCAACTCATCGGCAATCATCGGCAATCATCGGCAATCATCGGAAATCATCGGCAACTCATCGGCAATCATCGGCAATCATCGGCAATCATCGGAAATCATCGGCAATCATCGGCAATCACCGGCAATCATCGGCAATCATCGGCAATCATCGGCAATCATCGGCAATCATCGGCAATCATCGGCAATCATCGGAAATCATCGGCAATCATCGGCAATCATCGGCAATCATCGGCAATCATCGGCAATCATCGGCAATCATCGGTAATCATCGGTAATCATCGGCAATCATCGGCAATCATCGGCAATCATCGGCAACTCATCGGCAACTCATCGGCAATCATCGGCAATCATCGGCAACTCATCGGCAATCATCGGCAATCATCGGCAATCATCGGCAATCATCGGCAACTCATCGGCAACTCATCGGCAATCATCGGCAATCATCGGCAACTCATCGGCAATCATCGGCAACTCATCGGCAATCATCGGCAATCATCGGCAACTCATCGGCAATCATCGGCAATCATCGGCAATCATCGGCAATCATCGGCAACTCATCGGCAATCATCGGCAACTCATCGGCAATCATCGGCAACTCATCGGCAATCATCGGCAATCATCGGCAATCATCGGCAATCATCGGCAACTCATCGGCAATCATCGGCAATCATCGGCAATCATCGGCAACTCATCGGCAATCATCGGCAATCATCGGCAATCATCGGCAACTCATCGGCAATCATCGGCAATCATCGGCAATCATCGGAAATCATCGGCAATCATCGGAAATCATCGGCAATCATCGGCAATCATCGGCAATCATCGGCAATCATCGGCAATCATCGGCAATCATCGGCAACTCATCGGCAATCATCGGCAATCATCGGCAACTCATCGGCAATCATCGGCAACTCATCGGCAATCATCGGCAACTCATCGGCAATCATCGGCAATCATCGGCAACTCATCGGCAATCATCGGCAATCATCGGCAATCATCGGCAATCATCGGCAACTCATCGGCAATCATCGGCAACTCATCGGCAATCATCGGCAATCATCGGCAATCATCGGCAACTCATCGGCAATCATCGGCAACTCATCGGCAATCATCGGCAACTCATCGGCAATCATCGGCAATCATCGGCAACTCATCGGCAATCATCGGCAATCATCGGCAATCATCGGCAATCATCGGCAACTCATCGGCAATCATCGGCAACTCATCGGCAATCATCGGCAATCATCGGCAATCATCGGCAACTCATCGGCAATCATCGGCAATCATCGGCAATCATCGGCAATCATCGGCAATCATCGGCAATCATCGGCAACTCATCGGCAATCATCGGCAACTCATCGGCAATCATCGGCAATCATCGGCAATCATCGGCAATCATCGGCAATCATCGGCAATCATCGGCAATCATCGGCAATCATCGGCAATCATCGGTAATCATCGGTAATCATCGGCAATCATCGGCAACTCATCGGCAATCATCGGCAATCATCGGCAATCATCGGCAATCATCGGCAACTCATCGGCAATCATCGGCAATCATCGGCAATCATCGGCAATCATCGGCAATCATCGGCAATCATCGGCAATCATCGGCAATCATCGGCGAAAATCGGCAATCATCGGCAAAAATCGGCAATCATCGGCAATCATCGGCAAAAATCGGCAATCATCGGCAATCATCGGCAATCATCGGCAATCATCGGCAATCATCGGCAACTCATCGGCAATCATCGGCAATCATCGGCAATCATCGGCAATCATCGGCAATCATCGGCAATCATCGGCAACTCATCGGCAATCATCGGCAACTCATCGGCAATCATCGGCAATCATCGGCAATCATCGGCAAACATCGGCAAACATCGGCAATCATCGGCAGTCATCGGCAACTCATCGGCAATCATCGGCAATCATCGGCAATCATCGGCAATCATCGGCAACTCATCGGCAATCATCGGCAATCATCGGCAACTCATCGGCAATCATCGGCAATCATCGGCAACTCATCGGCAACTCATCGGTAATCATCGGCAACTCATCGGCAATCATCGGCAATCATCGGCAATCATCGGAAATCATCGGCAACTCATCGGCAATCATCGGCAATCATCGGCAATCATCGGAAATCATCGGCAATCATCGGCAATCATCGGCAATCATCGGCAATCATCGGCAATCATCGGCAATCATCGGCAATCATCGGCAATCATCGGCAATCATCGGCAATCATCGGCAATCATCGGCAATCATCGGCGAAAATCGGCAATCATCGGCAAAAATCGGCAATCATCGGCAATCATCGGCAAAAATCGGCAATCATCGGCAATCATCGGCAATCATCGGCAATCATCGGCAATCATCGGCAACTCATCGGCAATCATCGGCAATCATCGGCAATCATCGGCAATCATCGGCAATCATCGGCAATCATCGGCAACTCATCGGCAATCATCGGCAACTCATCGGCAATCATCGGCAATCATCGGCAATCATCGGCAAACATCGGCAAACATCGGCAATCATCGGCAGTCATCGGCAACTCATCGGCAATCATCGGCAATCATCGGCAATCATCGGCAATCATCGGCAACTCATCGGCAATCATCGGCAATCATCGGCAACTCATCGGCAATCATCGGCAATCATCGGCAACTCATCGGCAACTCATCGGTAATCATCGGCAACTCATCGGCAATCATCGGCAATCATCGGCAATCATCGGAAATCATCGGCAACTCATCGGCAATCATCGGCAATCATCGGCAATCATCGGAAATCATCGGCAATCATCGGCAATCATCGGCAATCATCGGCAATCATCGGCAATCATCGGCAATCATCGGTAATCATCGGTAATCATCGGCAATCATCGGCAATCATCGGCAATCATCGGCAATCATCGGCAACTCATCGGCAACTCATCGGCAATCATCGGCAATCATCGGCAACTCATCGGCAATCATCGGCAATCATCGGCAATCATCGGCAATCATCGGCAATCATCGGCAATCATCGGCAACTCATCGGCAATCATCGGCAATCATCGGCAATCATCGGCAATCATCGGCAATCATCGGCAACTCATCGGCAACTCATCGTCAATCATCGGCAATCATCGGCAATCATCGGCAATCATCGGCAACTCATCGGCAATCATCGGCAACTCATCGGCAATCATCGGCAATCATCGGCAACTCATCGGCAATCATCGGCAACTCATCGGCAATCATCGGCAATCATCGGCAACTCATCGGCAATCATCGGCAACTCATCGGCAATCATCGGCAATCATCGGCAATCATCGGCAATCATCGGCAATCATCGGCAATCATCGGCAATCATCGGCAATCATCGGCAATCATCGGTAATCATCGGTAATCATCGGCAATCATCGGCAATCATCGGCAACTCATCGGCAACTCATCGGCAATCATCGGCAATCATCGGCAACTCATCGGCAATCATCGGCAATCATCGGCAATCATCGGCAATCATCGGCAATCATCGGCAATCATCGGCAATCATCGGCAATCATCGGCGAAAATCGGCAATCATCGGCAAAAATCGGCAATCATCGGCAATCATCGGCAAAAATCGGCAATCATCGGCAATCATCGGCAATCATCGGCAATCATCGGCAATCATCGGCAACTCATCGGCAATCATCGGCAATCATCGGCAATCATCGGCAATCATCGGCAATCATCGGCAATCATCGGCAACTCATCGGCAATCATCGGCAACTCATCGGCAATCATCGGCAATCATCGGCAATCATCGGCAAACATCGGCAAACATCGGCAATCATCGGCAGTCATCGGCAACTCATCGGCAATCATCGGCAATCATCGGCAATCATCGGCAATCATCGGCAACTCATCGGCAATCATCGGCAATCATCGGCAACTCATCGGCAATCATCGGCAATCATCGGCAACTCATCGGCAACTCATCGGTAATCATCGGCAACTCATCGGCAATCATCGGCAATCATCGGCAATCATCGGAAATCATCGGCAACTCATCGGCAATCATCGGCAATCATCGGCAATCATCGGAAATCATCGGCAATCATCGGCAATCATCGGCAATCATCGGCAATCATCGGCAATCATCGGCAATCATCGGCAATCATCGGCAATCATCGGCAATCATCGGCAATCATCGGCAATCATCGGCAATCATCGGCGAAAATCGGCAATCATCGGCAAAAATCGGCAATCATCGGCAATCATCGGCAAAAATCGGCAATCATCGGCAATCATCGGCAATCATCGGCAATCATCGGCAATCATCGGCAACTCATCGGCAATCATCGGCAATCATCGGCAATCATCGGCAATCATCGGCAATCATCGGCAATCATCGGCAACTCATCGGCAATCATCGGCAACTCATCGGCAATCATCGGCAATCATCGGCAATCATCGGCAAACATCGGCAAACATCGGCAATCATCGGCAGTCATCGGCAACTCATCGGCAATCATCGGCAATCATCGGCAATCATCGGCAATCATCGGCAACTCATCGGCAATCATCGGCAATCATCGGCAACTCATCGGCAATCATCGGCAATCATCGGCAACTCATCGGCAACTCATCGGTAATCATCGGCAACTCATCGGCAATCATCGGCAATCATCGGCAATCATCGGAAATCATCGGCAACTCATCGGCAATCATCGGCAATCATCGGCAATCATCGGAAATCATCGGCAATCATCGGCAATCATCGGCAATCATCGGCAATCATCGGCAATCATCGGCAATCATCGGTAATCATCGGTAATCATCGGCAATCATCGGCAATCATCGGCAATCATCGGCAATCATCGGCAACTCATCGGCAACTCATCGGCAATCATCGGCAATCATCGGCAACTCATCGGCAATCATCGGCAATCATCGGCAATCATCGGCAATCATCGGCAACTCATCGGCAACTCATCGGCAATCATCGGCAATCATCGGCAACTCATCGGCAATCATCGGCAATCATCGGCAATCATCGGCAATCATCGGCAATCATCGGCAACTCATCGGCAACTCATCGTCAATCATCGGCAATCATCGGCAATCATCGGCAATCATCGGCAACTCATCGGCAATCATCGGCAATCATCGGCAATCATCGGCAATCATCGGCAATCATCGGCAACTCATCGGCAATCATCGGCAATCATCGGCAACTCATCGGCAATCATCGGCAATCATCGGCAATCATCGGCAACTCATGGGCAATCATCGGCAATCATCGGCAAAAATCGGCAATCATCGGCAATCATCGGCAATCATCGGCAATCATCGGCAATCATCGGCAACTCATCGGCAATCATCGGCAATCATCGGCAATCATCGGCAATCATCGGCAATCATCGGCAATCATCGGCAATCATCGGCAATCATCGGCAATCATCGGCAACTCATCGGCAATCATCGGCAATCATCGGCAACTCATCGGCAATCATCGGCAATCATCGGCAACTCATCGGCAATCATCGGTAATCATCGGCAATCATCGGCAATCATCGGCAACTCATCGGCAATCATCGGCAATCATCGGCAACTCATCGGCAATCATCGGCAACTCATCGGCAATCATCGGCAACTCATCGGCAATCATCGGCAACTCATCGGCAATCATCGGCAATCATCGGCAATCATCGGCAATCATCGGCAAACATCGGCAATCATCGGCAGTCATCGGCAACTCATCGGCAATCATCGGCAATCATCGGCAATCATCGGCAATCATCGGCAACTCATCGGCAATCATCGGCAATCATCGGCGAAAATCGGCAATCATCGGCAACTCATCGGCAATCATCGGCAATCATCGGCAACTCATCGGCAATCATCGGCAATCATCGGCAATCATCGGCAATCATCTGCAACTCATCGGCAACTCATCGGCAATCATCGGCAATCATCGGCAACTCATCGGCAATCATCGGCAATCATCGGCAACTCATGGGCAATCATCGGCAATCATCGGCAAAAATCGGCAATCATCGGCAATCATCGGCAATCATCGGCAATCATCGGCAACTCATCGGCAATCATCGGCAACTCATCGGCAATCATCGGCAATCATCGGCAATCATCGGAAATCATCGGCAATCATCGGCAATCATCGGCAATCATCGGCAATCATCGGCAATCATCGGCAATCATCGGCAATCATCGGCAATCATCGGCAATCATCGGCAATCATCGGCAATCATCGGCAATCATCGGCAATCATCGGCAATCATCGGTAATCATCGGAAATCATCGGCAACTCATCGGCAATCATCGGCAATCATCGGCAATCATCGGCAATCATCGGCAATCATCGGCAATCATCGGTAATCATCGGAAATCATCGGCAACTCATCGGCAATCATCGGCAATCATCGGCAATCATCGGCAATCATCGGTAATCATCGGAAATCATCGGCAACTCATCGGCAATCATCGGCAACTCATCGGCAATCATCGGCAATCATCGGCAATCATCGGCAATCATCTGCAACTCATCGGCAACTCATCGGCAATCATCGGCAATCATCGGCAACTCATCGGCAATCATCGGCAATCATCGGCAACTCATCGGCAATCATCGGCAATCATCGGCAATCATCGGCAATCATCGGCAATCATCGGCAATCATCGGCAACTCATCGGCAATCATCGGCAACTCATCGGCAATCATCGGCAATCATCGGCAATCATCGGCAAACATCGGCAAACATCGGCAATCATCGGCAGTCATCGGCAACTCATCGGCAATCATCGGCAATCATCGGCAATCATCGGCAATCATCGGCAACTCATCGGCAATCATCGGCAATCATCGGCAACTCATCGGCAATCATCGGCAATCATCGGCAACTCATCGGCAACTCATCGGTAATCATCGGCAACTCATCGGCAATCATCGGCAATCATCGGCAATCATCGGAAATCATCGGCAACTCATCGGCAATCATCGGCAATCATCGGCAATCATCGGAAATCATCGGCAATCATCGGCAATCATCGGCAATCATCGGCAATCATCGGCAATCATCGGCAATCATCGGTAATCATCGGTAATCATCGGCAATCATCGGCAATCATCGGCAATCATCGGCAATCATCGGCAACTCATCGGCAACTCATCGGCAATCATCGGCAATCATCGGCAACTCATCGGCAATCATCGGCAATCATCGGCAATCATCGGCAATCATCGGCAACTCATCGGCAACTCATCGGCAATCATCGGCAATCATCGGCAACTCATCGGCAATCATCGGCAATCATCGGCAATCATCGGCAATCATCGGCAACTCATCGGCAACTCATCGTCAATCATCGGCAATCATCGGCAATCATCGGCAATCATCGGCAACTCATCGGCAATCATCGGCAATCATCGGCAATCATCGGCAATCATCGGCAATCATCGGCAACTCATCGGCAATCATCGGCAATCATCGGCAACTCATCGGCAATCATCGGCAATCATCGGCAATCATCGGCAACTCATGGGCAATCATCGGCAATCATCGGCAAAAATCGGCAATCATCGGCAATCATCGGCAATCATCGGCAATCATCGGCAATCATCGGCAACTCATCGGCAATCATCGGCAATCATCGGCAATCATCGGCAATCATCGGCAATCATCGGCAATCATCGGCAATCATCGGCAATCATCGGCAATCATCGGCAACTCATCGGCAATCATCGGCAATCATCGGCAACTCATCGGCAATCATCGGCAATCATCGGCAACTCATCGGCAATCATCGGCAATCATCGGCAATCATCGGCAATCATCGGCAATCATCGGCAACTCATCGGCAATCATCGGCAATCATCGGCAACTCATCGGCAATCATCGGCAACTCATCGGCAATCATCGGCAACTCATCGGCAATCATCGGCAACTCATCGGCAATCATCGGCAATCATCGGCAATCATCGGCAATCATCGGCAAACATCGGCAATCATCGGCAGTCATCGGCAACTCATCGGCAATCATCGGCAATCATCGGCAATCATCGGCAACTCATCGGCAATCATCGGCAATCATCGGCGAAAATCGGCAATCATCGGCAACTCATCGGCAATCATCGGCAATCATCGGCAACTCATCGGCAATCATCGGCAATCATCGGCAATCATCGGCAATCATCTGCAACTCATCGGCAACTCATCGGCAATCATCGGCAATCATCGGCAACTCATCGGCAATCATCGGCAATCATCGGCAACTCATGGGCAATCATCGGCAATCATCGGCAAAAATCGGCAATCATCGGCAATCATCGGCAATCATCGGCAATCATCGGCAACTCATCGGCAATCATCGGCAACTCATCGGCAATCATCGGCAATCATCGGCAATCATCGGAAATCATCGGCAATCATCGGCAATCATCGGCAATCATCGGCAATCATCGGCAATCATCGGCAATCATCGGCAATCATCGGTAATCATCGGAAATCATCGGCAACTCATCGGCAATCATCGGCAATCATCGGCAATCATCGGCAATCATCGGCAATCATCGGCAATCATCGGCAATCATCGGCAATCATCGGCAATCATCGGCAATCATCGGCAATCATCGGCAATCATCGGCAATCATCGGCAACTCATCGGCAATCATCGGCAATCATCGGCAATCATCGGCAATCATCGGTAATCATCGGAAATCATCGGCAACTCATCGGCAATCATCGGCAACTCATCGGCAATCATCGGCAATCATCGGCAATCATCGGCAATCATCTGCAACTCATCGGCAACTCATCGGCAATCATCGGCAATCATCGGCAACTCATCGGCAATCATCGGCAATCATCGGCAACTCATCGGCAATCATCGGCAATCATCGGCAATCATCGGCAATCATCTGCAACTCATCGGCAATCATCTGCAACTCATCGGCAACTCATCGGCAATCATCGGCAATCATCGGCAACTCATCGGCAATCATCGGCAATCATCGGCAACTCATGGGCAATCATCGGCAATCATCGGCAAAAATCGGCAATCATCGGCAATCATCGGCAAAAATCGGCAATCATCGGCAATCATCGGCAATCATCGGCAATCATCGGCAACTCATCGGCAATCATCGGCAACTCATCGGCAATCATCGGCAATCATCGGCAATCATCGGAAATCATCGGCAATCATCGGCAATCATCGGCAATCATCGGCAATCATCGGCAATCATCGGCAATCATCGGCAATCATCGGTAATCATCGGAAATCATCGGCAACTCATCGGCAATCATCGGCAATCATCGGCAATCATCGGCAATCATCGGCAATCATCGGCAATCATCGGCAATCATCGGCAATCATCGGCAATCATCGGCAATCATCGGCAATCATCGGCAATCATCGGCAATCATCGGCAATCATCGGCAATCATCGGCAATCATCGGCAATCATCGGCAATCATCGGCAACTCATCGGCAATCATCGGCAATCATCGGCAATCATCGGCAATCATCGGTAATCATCGGCAACTCATCGGCAACTCATCGGCAATCATCGGCAATCATCGGCAACTCATCGGCAATCATCGGCAATCATCGGCAATCATCGGCAATCATCGGCAACTCATCGGCAACTCATCGGCAATCATCGGCAATCATCGGCAACTCATCGGCAATCATCGGCAATCATCGGCAATCATCGGCAATCATCGGCAACTCATCGGCAACTCATCGTCAATCATCGGCAATCATCGGCAATCATCGGCAATCATCGGCAACTCATCGGCAATCATCGGCAATCATCGGCAATCATCGGCAATCATCGGCAATCATCGGCAACTCATCGGCAATCATCGGCAATCATCGGCAACTCATCGGCAATCATCGGCAATCATCGGCAATCATCGGCAACTCATGGGCAACTCATCGGCAATCATCGGCAATCATCGGCAATCATCGGCAACTCATGGGCAATCATCGGCAAACATCGGCAATCATCGGCAACTCATCGGCAATCATCGGCGAAAATCGGCAATCATTGCAAAAATCGGCAATCATCGGCAAAAATCGGCAATCATCGGCAATCATCGGCAAAAATCGGCAATCATCGGCAATCATCGGCAATCATCGGCAATCATCGGCAATCATCGGCAATCATCGGCAATCATCGGCAACTCATCGGCAATCATCGGCAATCATCGGCAATCATCGGCAATCATCGGCAATCATCGGCAATCATCGGCAATCATCGGCAATCATCGGCAATCATCGGCAATCATCGGTAATCATCGGCAATCATCGGCAATCATCGGCAACTCATCGGCAATCATCGGCAATCATCGGCAACTCATCGGCAATCATCGGCAACTCATCGGCAATCATCGGCAATCATCGGCAACTCATCGGCAATCATCGGCAATCATCGGCAACTCATCGGCAATCATCGGCAATCATCGGCAATCATCGGCAACTCATGGGCAATCATCGGCAATCATCGGCAAAAATCGGCAATCATCGGCAACTCATCGGCAATCATCGGCAATCATCGGCAATCATCGGCAACTCATGGGCAATCATCGGCAATCATCGGCAATCATCGGCAACTCATCGGCAATCATCGGCAATCATCGGCAACTCATTGGCAATCATCGGCAATCATCGGCAATCATCGGCAATCATCGGCAATCATCGGCAATCATCGGCAACTCATTGGCAATCATCGGCAATCATCGGCAATCATCGGCAATCATCGGCAATCATCGGCAATCATCGGCAATCATCGGCAATCATCGGCAATCATCGGCAATCATCGGCAAAAATCGGCAATCATCGGCAATCATCGGCAACTCATCGGCAATCATCGGCAATCATCGGCAATCATCGGCAACTCATGGGCAATCATCGGCAATCATCGGCAATCATCGGCAACTCATCGGCAATCATCGGCGAAAATCGGCAATCATTGCAAAAATCGGCAATCATCGGCAAAAATCGGCAATCATCGGCAATCATCGGCAAAAATCGGCAATCATCGGCAATCATCGGCAATCATCGGCAATCATCGGCAATCATCGGCAATCATCGGCAATCATCGGCAACTCATCGGCAATCATCGGCAATCATCGGCAATCATCGGCAATCATCGGCAATCATCGGCAATCATCGGCAATCATCGGCAATCATCGGCAATCATCGGCAATCATCGGTAATCATCGGCAATCATCGGCAATCATCGGCAACTCATCGGCAATCATCGGCAATCATCGGCAACTCATCGGCAATCATCGGCAATCATCGGCAATCATCGGCAACTCATGGGCAATCATCGGCAATCATCGGCAAAAATCGGCAATCATCGGCAACTCATCGGCAATCATCGGCAATCATCGGCAATCATCGGCAACTCATGGGCAATCATCGGCAATCATCGGCAATCATCGGCAACTCATCGGCAATCATCGGCGAAAATCGGCAACTCATGGGCAATCATCGGCAATCATCGGCAAAAATCGGCAATCATCGGCAACTCATCGGCAATCATCGGCAATCATCGGTAATCATCGGCAATCATCGGCAATCATCGGCAACTCATCGGCAATCATCGGCAACTCATCGGCAATCATCGGCAATCATCGGCAATCATCGGCAATCATCGGCAACTCATCGGCAATCATCGGCAATCATCGGTAATCATCGGCAACTCATCGGCAATCATCGGTAATCATCGGCAACTCATCGGCAATCATCGGCAATCATCGGCAACTCATCGGCAATCATCGGCAATCATCGGCAATCATCGGAAATCATCGGCAACTCATCGGCAATCATCGGCAATCATCGGCAATCATCGGCAATCATCGGCAATCATCGGCAATCATCGGCAATCATCGGCAATCATCGGCAATCATCGGTAATCATCGGCAATCATCGGCAATCATCGGCAATCATCGGTAATCATCGGTAATCATCGGCAATCATCGGCAATCATCGGCAATCATCGGCAATCATCGGCAATCATCGGCAATCATCGGCAATCATCGGCAATCATCGGTAATCATCGGTAATCATCGGCAATCATCGGCAATCATCGGCAACTCATCGGCAATCATCGGCAATCATCGGCAATCATCGGCAACTCATCGGCAATCATCGGTAATCATCGGCAACTCATCGGCAATCATCGGCAATCATCGGCAATCATCGGAAATCATCGGCAACTCATCGGCAATCATCGGCAATCATCGGCAATCATCGGCAATCATCGGCAATCATCGGCAATCATCGGCAATCATCGGCAATCATCGGCAATCATCGGCAATCATCGGTAATCATCGGCAATCATCGGTAATCATCGGCAATCATCGGCAATCATCGGCAATCATCGGCAACTCATCGGCAATCATCGGCAATCATCGGCAATCATCGGCAACTCATCGGCAATCATCGGTAATCATCGGCAACTCATCGGCAATCATCGGCAATCATCGGCAACTCATCGGCAATCATCGGCAATCATCGGCAATCATCGGAAATCATCGGCAACTCATCGGCAATCATCGGCAATCATCGGCAATCATCGGCAATCATCGGCAATCATCGGCAATCATCGGCAATCATCGGCAATCATCGGCAATCATCGGCAATCATCGGTAATCATCGGTAATCATCGGCAATCATCGGCAATCATCGGCAATCATCGGCAATCATCGGCAATCATCGGCAATCATCGGCAACTCATCGGCAACTCATCGGCAATCATCGGCAACTCATCGGCAACTCATCGGCAATCATCGGCAATCATCGGCAACTCATCGGCAATCATCGGCAATCATCGGCAATCATCGGCAATCATCGGCAACTCATCGGCAATCATCGGCAATCATCGGCAATCATCGGCAATCATCGGCAATCATCGGCAACTCATTGGCAATCATCGGCAATCATCGGCAATCATCGGCAATCATCGGCAATCATCGGCAATCATCGGCAATCATCGGCAATCATCGGCAATCATCGGCAAAAATCGGCAATCATCGGCAATCATCGGCAACTCATCGGCAATCATCGGCAATCATCGGCAATCATCGGCAACTCATGGGCAATCATCGGCAATCATCGGCAATCATCGGCAACTCATCGGCAATCATCGGCGAAAATCGGCAATCATTGCAAAAATCGGCAATCATCGGCAAAAATCGGCAATCATCGGCAATCATCGGCAAAAATCGGCAATCATCGGCAATCATCGGCAATCATCGGCAATCATCGGCAATCATCGGCAACTCATCGGCAATCATCGGCAATCATCGGCAATCATCGGCAATCATCGGCAATCATCGGCAATCATCGGCAATCATCGGCAATCATCGGCAATCATCGGCAATCATCGGCAATCATCGGCAATCATCGGCAATCATCGGCAATCATCGGCAATCATCGGCAATCATCGGCAATCATCGGCAATCATCGGCAACTCATCGGCAATCATCGGCAATCATCGGCAATCATCGGCAACTCATGGGCAATCATCGGCAATCATCGGCAATCATCGGCAACTCATCGGCAATCATCGGCGAAAATCGGCAATCATTGCAAAAATCGGCAATCATCGGCAAAAATCGGCAATCATCGGCAATCATCGGCAAAAATCGGCAATCATCGGCAATCATCGGCAATCATCGGCAATCATCGGCAATCATCGGCAACTCATCGGCAATCATCGGCAATCATCGGCAATCATCGGCAATCATCGGCAATCATCGGCAATCATCGGCAATCATCGGCAATCATCGGCAATCATCGGCAATCATCGGCAATCATCGGCAATCATCGGTAATCATCGGCAATCATCGGCAATCATCGGCAACTCATCGGCAATCATCGGCAATCATCGGCAACTCATCGGCAATCATCGGCAATCATCGGCAATCATCGGCAACTCATGGGCAATCATCGGCAATCATCGGCAAAAATCGGCAATCATCGGCAACTCATCGGCAATCATCGGCAATCATCGGCAATCATCGGCAACTCATGGGCAATCATCGGCAATCATCGGCAATCATCGGCAACTCATCGGCAATCATCGGCGAAAATCGGCAACTCATGGGCAATCATCGGCAATCATCGGCAAAAATCGGCAATCATCGGCAACTCATCGGCAATCATCGGCAATCATCGGTAATCATCGGCAATCATCGGCAATCATCGGCAACTCATCGGCAATCATCGGCAACTCATCGGCAATCATCGGCAATCATCGGCAATCATCGGCAACTCATCGGCAATCATCGGTAATCATCGGCAACTCATCGGCAATCATCGGCAATCATCGGCAACTCATCGGCAATCATCGGCAATCATCGGCAATCATCGGAAATCATCGGCAACTCATCGGCAATCATCGGCAATCATCGGCAATCATCGGCAATCATCGGCAATCATCGGCAATCATCGGCAATCATCGGCAATCATCGGCAATCATCGGCAATCATCGGTAATCATCGGCAATCATCGGCAATCATCGGCAAAAATCGGCAATCATCGGCAACTCATCGGCAATCATCGGCAATCATCGGCAATCATCGGCAACTCATGGGCAATCATCGGCAATCATCGGCAATCATCGGCAACTCATCGGCAATCATCGGCGAAAATCGGCAACTCATGGGCAATCATCGGCAATCATCGGCAAAAATCGGCAATCATCGGCAACTCATCGGCAATCATCGGCAATCATCGGTAATCATCGGCAATCATCGGCAATCATCGGCAACTCATCGGCAATCATCGGCAACTCATCGGCAATCATCGGCAATCATCGGCAATCATCGGCAACTCATCGGCAATCATCGGTAATCATCGGCAACTCATCGGCAATCATCGGCAATCATCGGCAACTCATCGGCAATCATCGGCAATCATCGGCAATCATCGGAAATCATCGGCAACTCATCGGCAATCATCGGCAATCATCGGCAATCATCGGCAATCATCGGCAATCATCGGCAATCATCGGCAATCATCGGCAATCATCGGCAATCATCGGCAATCATCGGTAATCATCGGCAATCATCGGCAATCATCGGCAATCATCGGTAATCATCGGTAATCATCGGCAATCATCGGCAATCATCGGCAATCATCGGCAATCATCGGCAATCATCGGCAATCATCGGCAATCATCGGCAATCATCGGTAATCATCGGTAATCATCGGCAATCATCGGCAATCATCGGCAACTCATCGGCAATCATCGGCAATCATCGGCAATCATCGGCAATCATCGGCAATCATCGGCAATCATCGGCAATCATCGGCAATCATCGGCAATCATCGGTAATCATCGGTAATCATCGGCAATCATCGGCAATCATCGGCAATCATCGGCAATCATCGGCAATCATCGGCAATCATCGGCAACTCATCGGCAACTCATCGGCAATCATCGGCAATCATCGGCAACTCATCGGCAATCATCGGCAATCATCGGCAATCATCGGCAATCATCGGCAACTCATCGGCAATCATCGGCAACTCATCGGCAATCATCGGCAATCATCGGCAATCATCGGCAATCATCGGCAATCATCGGCAATCATCGGCAACTCATTGGCAATCATCGGCAATCATCGGCAATCATCGGCAATCATCGGCAATCATCGGCAATCATCGGCAATCATCGGTAATCATCGGTAATCATCGGCAATCATCGGCAATCATCGGCAATCATCGGCGAAAATCGGCAATCATCGGCAAAAATCGGCGAAAATCGGCAATCATCGGCAATCATCGGCAATCATCGGCAATCATCGGCAACTCATCGGCAAACATCGGCAATCATCGGCAATCATCGGCAACTCATCGGCAATCATCGGCAATCATCGGCAACTCATCGGCAAACATCGGCAATCATCGGCAACTCATCGGCAAACATCGGCAATCATCGGCAATCATCGGCAATCATCGGCAATCATCGGCAATCATCGGCAATCATCGGCAATCATCGGCAATCATCGGCAACTCATCGGCAAACATCGGCAATCATCGGCAATCATCGGCAACTCATCGGCAATCATCGGCAATCATCGGCAACTCATCGGCAATCATCGGCAATCATCGGCAATCATCGGCAATCATCGGCAATCATCGGCAATCATCGCAATCATCGGCAATCATCGGCAATCATCGGCAGTCATCGGCAATCATCGGCAATCATCGGCAACTCATCGGCAATCATCGGCAATCATCGGCAATCATCGGCAACTCATCGGCAATCATCGGCAATCATCGGCAACTCATCGGCAATCATCGGCGAAAATCGGCAATCATCGGCAAAAATCGGCGAAAATCGGCAATCATCGGCAATCATCGGCAACTCATCGGCAATCATCGGCAATCATCGGCAATCATCGGCAATCATCGGCAATCATCGGCAATCATCGGCAATCATCGGCAATCATCGGCAAAAATCGGCGAAAATCGGCAATCATCGGCAAAAATCGGCAATCATCGGCAATCATCGGCAATCATCGGCAATCATCGGCAACTCATCGGCAATCATCGGCAATCATCGGCAATCATCGGCAACTCATCGGCAAACATCGGCAATCATCGGCAATCATCGGCAACTCATCGGCAATCATCGGCAATCATCGGCAACTCATCGGCAAACATCGGCAATCATCGGCAACTCATCGGCAAACATCGGCAATCATCGGCAATCATCGGCAATCATCGGCAATCATCGGCAATCATCGGCAATCATCGGCAATCATCGGCAACTCATCGGCAAACATCGGCAATCATCGGCAATCATCGGCAACTCATCGGCAATCATCGGCAATCATCGGCAACTCATCGGCAATCATCGGCAATCATCGGCAATCATCGGCAATCATCGGCAATCATCGGCAATCATCGCAATCATCGGCAATCATCGGCAATCATCGGCAGTCATCGGCAATCATCGGCAATCATCGGCAACTCATCGGCAATCATCGGCAATCATCGGCAATCATCGGCAACTCATCGGCGAAAATCGGCAATCATCGGCAATCATCGGCAATCATCGGCAACTCATCGGCAAACATCGGCAATCATCGGCAATCATCGGCAACTCATCGGCAATCATCGGCAATCATCGGCAACTCATCGGCAATCATCGGCAATCATCGGCAATCATCGGCAATCATCGGCAATCATCGGCAATCATCGCAATCATCGGCAATCATCGGCAATCATCGGCAGTCATCGGCAATCATCGGCAATCATCGGCAACTCATCGGCAATCATCGGCGAAAATCGGCAATCATCGGCAATCATCGGCAATCATCGGCAATCATCGGCAATCATCGGCAATCATCGGCAATCATCGGCAACTCATCGGCAATCATCGGCAATCATCGGCAATCATCGGCAATCATCGGCAATCATCGGCAATCATCGGCAATCATCGGCAATCATCGGCAATCATCGGCAATCATCGGCAATCCTCGGCAATCATCGGTAATCATCGGCAATCATCGGTAATCATCGGCAATCATCGGCAATCATCGGCAATCATCGGCAATCATCGGCAATCATCGGCAATCATCGGCAATTATCGGCAACTCATCGGCAACTCATCGGCAAACATCGGCAATCATCGGCAATCATCGGCAATCATCGGCAATCATCGGCAATCATCGGCAATCATCGGCAATCATCGGCAATCATCGGCAATCATCGGAAATCATCGGCAACTCATCGGCAACTCATCGGCAATCATCGGCAATCATCGGCAATCATCGGCAATCATCGGTAATCATCGGCAATCATCGGTAATCATCGGCAATCATCGGCAATCATCGGCAATCATCGGTAATCATCGGCAATCATCGGCAATCATCGGCAATCATCGGCAACTCATCGGCAATCATCGGCAATCATCGGCAATCATCGGCAACTCATCGGCAATCATCGGCAACTCATCGGCAACTCATCGGCAATCATCGGCAACTCATCGGCAACTCATCGGCAATCATCGGCAATCATCGGCAATCATCGGCAACTCATCGGCAATCATCGGCAATCATCGGCAATCATCGGTAATCATCGGCAATCATCGGCAATCATCGGCAATCATCGGCAATCATCGGCAATCATCGGCAATCATCGGCAATCATCGGCAACTCATCGGCAATCATCGGAAATCATCGGCAATCATCGGCAACTCATCGGCAATCATCGGCAATCATCGGCAACTCATCGGCAATCATCGGCAATCATCGGTAATCATCGGCAACTCATCGGCAATCATCGGCAATCATCGGCAACTCATCGGCAATCATCGGCAATCATCGGCAATCCTCGGCAATCATCGGCAATCCTCGGCAATCATCGGTAATCATCGGCAATCATCGGTAATCATCGGCAATCATCGGCAATCATCGGCAATCATCGGCAATCATCGGCAATCATCGGCAATCCTCGGCAATCATCGGTAATCATCGGCAATCATCGGCAATCATCGGCAATCATCGGCAATCATCGGCAATCATCGGCAACTCATCGGCAATCATCGGCAATCATCGGCAATCATCGGCAATCATCGGCAATCATCGGCAACTCATCGGCAATCATCGGCAATCATCGGCAACTCATCGGCAATCATCGGCAATCATCGGCAACTCATCGGCAATCATCGGCAATCATCGGCAATCATCGGCAATCATCGGCAATCATCGGCAATCATCGGCAATCATCGGCAACCATCGGTAATCATCGGCAATCATCGGTAATCATCGGCAATCATCGGCAACTCATCGGCAATCATCGGCAATCATCGGCAACTCATCGGCAACTCATCGGCAATCATCGGCAATCATCGGCAATCATCGGCAATCATCGGCAATCATCGGCAATCATCGGCAATCATCGGCAATCATCGGCAATCATCGGCAACTCATCGGCAATCATCGGCAACTCATCGGCAACTCATCGGCAACTCATCGGCAATCATCGGCAACTCATCGGCAATCATCGGCAATCATCGGCAACTCATCGGCAACTCATCGGCAATCATCGGCAATCATCGGCAATCATCGGCAATCATCGGCAATCATCGGCAATCATCGGCAATCATCGGCAATCATCGGCAATCATCGGCAATCATCGGCAATCATCGGCAATCATCGGCAATCATCGGCAATCATCGGCAACTCATCGGCAATCATCGGCAATCATCGGCAATCATCGGCAACTCATGGGCAATCATCGGCAATCATCGGCAATCATCGGCAACTCATCGGCAATCATCGGCGAAAATCGGCAATCATTGCAAAAATCGGCAATCATCGGCAAAAATCGGCAATCATCGGCAATCATCGGCAAAAATCGGCAATCATCGGCAATCATCGGCAATCATCGGCAATCATCGGCAATCATCGGCAACTCATCGGCAATCATCGGCAATCATCGGCAATCATCGGCAATCATCGGCAATCATCGGCAATCATCGGCAATCATCGGCAATCATCGGCAATCATCGGCAATCATCGGCAATCATCGGCAATCATCGGTAATCATCGGCAATCATCGGCAATCATCGGCAACTCATCGGCAATCATCGGCAATCATCGGCAACTCATCGGCAATCATCGGCAATCATCGGCAATCATCGGCAACTCATGGGCAATCATCGGCAATCATCGGCAAAAATCGGCAATCATCGGCAACTCATCGGCAATCATCGGCAATCATCGGCAATCATCGGCAACTCATGGGCAATCATCGGCAATCATCGGCAATCATCGGCAACTCATCGGCAATCATCGGCGAAAATCGGCAACTCATGGGCAATCATCGGCAATCATCGGCAAAAATCGGCAATCATCGGCAACTCATCGGCAATCATCGGCAATCATCGGTAATCATCGGCAATCATCGGCAATCATCGGCAACTCATCGGCAATCATCGGCAACTCATCGGCAATCATCGGCAATCATCGGCAATCATCGGCAACTCATCGGCAATCATCGGTAATCATCGGCAACTCATCGGCAATCATCGGCAATCATCGGCAACTCATCGGCAATCATCGGCAATCATCGGCAATCATCGGAAATCATCGGCAACTCATCGGCAATCATCGGCAATCATCGGCAATCATCGGCAATCATCGGCAATCATCGGCAATCATCGGCAATCATCGGCAATCATCGGCAATCATCGGCAATCATCGGTAATCATCGGCAATCATCGGCAATCATCGGCAAAAATCGGCAATCATCGGCAACTCATCGGCAATCATCGGCAATCATCGGCAATCATCGGCAACTCATGGGCAATCATCGGCAATCATCGGCAATCATCGGCAACTCATCGGCAATCATCGGCGAAAATCGGCAACTCATGGGCAATCATCGGCAATCATCGGCAAAAATCGGCAATCATCGGCAACTCATCGGCAATCATCGGCAATCATCGGTAATCATCGGCAATCATCGGCAATCATCGGCAACTCATCGGCAATCATCGGCAACTCATCGGCAATCATCGGCAATCATCGGCAATCATCGGCAACTCATCGGCAATCATCGGTAATCATCGGCAACTCATCGGCAATCATCGGCAATCATCGGCAACTCATCGGCAATCATCGGCAATCATCGGCAATCATCGGAAATCATCGGCAACTCATCGGCAATCATCGGCAATCATCGGCAATCATCGGCAATCATCGGCAATCATCGGCAATCATCGGCAATCATCGGCAATCATCGGCAATCATCGGCAATCATCGGTAATCATCGGCAATCATCGGCAATCATCGGCAATCATCGGTAATCATCGGTAATCATCGGCAATCATCGGCAATCATCGGCAATCATCGGCAATCATCGGCAATCATCGGCAATCATCGGCAATCATCGGCAATCATCGGTAATCATCGGTAATCATCGGCAATCATCGGCAATCATCGGCAACTCATCGGCAATCATCGGCAATCATCGGCAATCATCGGCAATCATCGGCAATCATCGGCAATCATCGGCAATCATCGGCAATCATCGGCAATCATCGGTAATCATCGGTAATCATCGGCAATCATCGGCAATCATCGGCAATCATCGGCAATCATCGGCAATCATCGGCAATCATCGGCAACTCATCGGCAACTCATCGGCAATCATCGGCAATCATCGGCAACTCATCGGCAATCATCGGCAATCATCGGCAATCATCGGCAATCATCGGCAACTCATCGGCAATCATCGGCAACTCATCGGCAATCATCGGCAATCATCGGCAATCATCGGCAATCATCGGCAATCATCGGCAATCATCGGCAACTCATTGGCAATCATCGGCAATCATCGGCAATCATCGGCAATCATCGGCAATCATCGGCAATCATCGGCAATCATCGGTAATCATCGGTAATCATCGGCAATCATCGGCAATCATCGGCAATCATCGGCGAAAATCGGCAATCATCGGCAAAAATCGGCGAAAATCGGCAATCATCGGCAATCATCGGCAATCATCGGCAATCATCGGCAACTCATCGGCAAACATCGGCAATCATCGGCAATCATCGGCAACTCATCGGCAATCATCGGCAATCATCGGCAACTCATCGGCAAACATCGGCAATCATCGGCAACTCATCGGCAAACATCGGCAATCATCGGCAAACATCGGCAATCATCGGCAATCATCGGCAATCATCGGCAATCATCGGCAATCATCGGCAATCATCGGCAATCATCGGCAATCATCGGCAATCATCGGCAATCATCGGCAACTCATCGGCAACTCATCGGCAATCATCGGCAATCATCGGCAACTCATCGGCAATCATCGGCAACTCATCGGCAACTCATCGGCAATCATCGGCAATTATCGGCAACTCATCGGCAACTCATCGGCAAACATCGGCAATCATCGGCAATCATCGGCAATCATCGGCAATCATCGGCAACTCATCGGCAATCATCGGCAATCATCGGCAATCATCGGTAATCATCGGCAATCATCGGCAATCATCGGCAATCATCGGCAACTCATCGGCAATCATCGGCAATCATCGGCAATCATCGGCAACTCATCGGCAATCATCGGCAACTCATCGGCAACTCATCGGCAATCATCGGCAATTATCGGCAACTCATCGGCAACTCATCGGCAAACATCGGCAATCATCGGCAAACATCGGCAATCATCGGCAATCATCGGCAACTCATCGGCAATCATCGGCAATCATCGGCAACTCATCGGCAAACATCGGCAATCATCGGCAACTCATCGGCAAACATCGGCAATCATCGGCAATCATCGGCAATCATCGGCAATCATCGGCAATCATCGGCAATCATCGGCAATCATCGGCAACTCATCGGCAAACATCGGCAATCATCGGCAATCATCGGCAACTCATCGGCAATCATCGGCAATCATCGGCAACTCATCGGCAATCATCGGCAATCATCGGCAATCATCGGCAATCATCGGCAATCATCGGCAATCATCGCAATCATCGGCAATCATCGGCAATCATCGGCAGTCATCGGCAATCATCGGCAATCATCGGCAACTCATCGGCAATCATCGGCAATCATCGGCAATCATCGGCAACTCATCGGCGAAAATCGGCAATCATCGGCAATCATCGGCAATCATCGGCAACTCATCGGCAAACATCGGCAATCATCGGCAATCATCGGCAACTCATCGGCAATCATCGGCAATCATCGGCAACTCATCGGCAATCATCGGCAATCATCGGCAATCATCGGCAATCATCGGCAATCATCGGCAATCATCGCAATCATCGGCAATCATCGGCAATCATCGGCAGTCATCGGCAATCATCGGCAATCATCGGCAACTCATCGGCAATCATCGGCGAAAATCGGCAATCATCGGCAATCATCGGCAATCATCGGCAATCATCGGCAATCATCGGCAATCATCGGCAATCATCGGCAACTCATCGGCAATCATCGGCAATCATCGGCAATCATCGGCAATCATCGGCAATCATCGGCAATCATCGGCAATCATCGGCAATCATCGGCAATCATCGGCAATCATCGGCAATCCTCGGCAATCATCGGTAATCATCGGCAATCATCGGTAATCATCGGCAATCATCGGCAATCATCGGCAATCATCGGCAATCATCGGCAATCATCGGCAATCATCGGCAATTATCGGCAACTCATCGGCAACTCATCGGCAAACATCGGCAATCATCGGCAATCCTCGGCAATCATCGGTAATCATCGGCAATCATCGGTAATCATCGGCAATCATCGGCAATCATCGGCAATCATCGGCAATCATCGGCAATCATCGGCAATCCTCGGCAATCATCGGTAATCATCGGCAATCATCGGTAATCATCGGCAATCATCGGCAATCATCGGCAATCATCGGCAATCATCGGTAATCATCGGCAATCATCGGCAATCATCGGCAACTCATCGGCAACTCATCGGCAATCATCGGCAACTCATCGGCAACTCATCGGCAAACATCGGCAATCATCGGCAATCATCGGCAATCATCGGCAATCATCGGCAATCATCGGCAATCATCGGCAATCATCGGCAATCATCGGTAATCATCGGCAATCATCGGCAATCATCGGCAATCATCGGCAACTCATCGGCAATCATCGGCAATCATCGGCAATCATCGGCAACTCATCGGCAATCATCGGCAACTCATCGGCAACTCATCGGCAATCATCGGCAATTATCGGCAACTCATCGGCAACTCATCGGCAAACATCGGCAATCATCGGCAATCATCGGCAATCATCGGCAATCATCGGCAATCATCGGCAATCATCGGCAATCATCGGCAATCATCGGCAATCATCGGCAATCATCGGCAACTCATCGGCAACTCATCGGCAATCATCGGCAATCATCGGCAACTCATCGGCAATCATCGGCAACTCATCGGCAACTCATCGGCAATCATCGGCAATTATCGGCAACTCATCGGCAATCATCGGCAATCATCGGCAGTCATCGGCAATCATCGGCAATCATCGGCAACTCATCGGCAATCATCGGCAATCATCGGCAATCATCGGCAACTCATCGGCAATCATCGGCAATCATCGGCAACTCATCGGCAATCATCGGCGAAAATCGGCAATCATCGGCAAAAATCGGCGAAAATCGGCAATCATCGGCAATCATCGGCAACTCATCGGCAATCATCGGCAATCATCGGCAATCATCGGCAATCATCGGCAATCATCGGCAATCATCGGCAATCATCGGCAATCATCGGCAAAAATCGGCGAAAATCGGCAATCATCGGCAAAAATCGGCAATCATCGGCAATCATCGGCAATCATCGGCAATCATCGGCAATCATCGGCAACTCATCGGCAATCATCGGCAACTCATCGGCAACTCATCGGCAATCATCGGCAACTCATCGGCAACTCATCGGCAATCATCGGCAATCATCGGCAATCATCGGCAACTCATCGGCAATCATCGGCAATCATCGGCAATCATCGGTAATCATCGGCAATCATCGGCAATCATCGGCAATCATCGGCAATCATCGGCAATCATCGGCAATCATCGGCAATCATCGGCAACTCATCGGCAATCATCGGAAATCATCGGCAATCATCGGCAACTCATCGGCAATCATCGGCAATCATCGGCAACTCATCGGCAATCATCGGCAATCATCGGTAATCATCGGCAATCATCGGTAATCATCGGCAATCATCGGCAATCATCGGTAATCATCGGCAATCATCGGCAACTCATCGGCAATCATCGGCAATCATCGGCAACTCATCGGCAATCATCGGCAATCATCGGCAACTCATCGGCAATCATCGGCAATCATCGGCAATCATCGGCAATCATCGGCAATCATCGGCAATCATCGGCAACTCATCGGCAATCATCGGCAACTCATCGGCAACTCATCGGCAATCATCGGCAATCATCGGCAATCATCGGCAACTCATCGGCAATCATCGGCAATCATCGGCAATCATCGGTAATCATCGGCAATCATCGGCAATCATCGGCAATCATCGGCAATCATCGGCAATCATCGGCAATCATCGGCAATCATCGGCAACTCATCGGCAATCATCGGCAATCATCGGCAATCATCGGCAATCATCGGCAATCATCGGCAACTCATCGGCAATCATCGGCAATCATCGGCAACTCATCGGCAATCATCGGCAATCATCGGCAACTCATCGGCAATCATCGGCAATCATCGGCAATCATCGGCAATCATCGGCAATCATCGGCAATCATCGGCAATCATCGGCAACCATCGGTAATCATCGGCAATCATCGGTAATCATCGGCAATCATCGGCAACTCATCGGCAATCATCGGCAATCATCGGCAACTCATCGGCAACTCATCGGCAATCATCGGCAATCATCGGCAATCATCGGCAATCATCGGCAATCATCGGCAATCATCGGCAATCATCGGCAATCATCGGCAATCATCGGCAACTCATCGGCAATCATCGGCAACTCATCGGCAACTCATCGGCAACTCATCGGCAATCATCGGCAACTCATCGGCAATCATCGGCAATCATCGGCAACTCATCGGCAACTCATCGGCAATCATCGGCAACTCATCGGCAACTCATCGGCAATCATCGGCAACTCATCGGCAATCATCGGCAATCATCGGCAATCATCGGCAACTCATCGGCAATCATCGGCAATCATCGGCAATCATCGGCAATCATCGGCAATCATCGGCAATCATCGGCAATCATCGGCAATCATCGGCAATCATCGGCAATCATCGGCAATCATCGGCAATCATCGGCAACTCATCGGCAATCATCGGCAATCATCGGCAACTCATCGGCAATCATCGGCAATCATCGGCAATCATCGGTAATCATCGGCAATCATCGGCAATCATCGGCAATCATCGGCAATCATCGGCAATCATCGGCAATCATCGGCAATCATCGGCAACTCATCGGCAATCATCGGAAATCATCGGCAATCATCGGCAACTCATCGGCAATCATCGGCAATCATCGGCAACTCATCGGCAATCATCGGCAATCATCGGTAATCATCGGCAATCATCGGTAATCATCGGCAATCATCGGCAATCATCGGTAATCATCGGCAATCATCGGCAACTCATCGGCAATCATCGGCAATCATCGGCAACTCATCGGCAATCATCGGCAATCATCGGCAACTCATCGGCAATCATCGGCAATCATCGGCAATCATCGGCAATCATCGGCAATCATCGGCAATCATCGGCAACTCATCGGCAATCATCGGCAACTCATCGGCAACTCATCGGCAATCATCGGCAATCATCGGCAATCATCGGCAACTCATCGGCAATCATCGGCAATCATCGGCAATCATCGGTAATCATCGGCAATCATCGGCAATCATCGGCAATCATCGGCAATCATCGGCAATCATCGGCAATCATCGGCAATCATCGGCAACTCATCGGCAATCATCGGCAATCATCGGCAATCATCGGCAATCATCGGCAATCATCGGCAACTCATCGGCAATCATCGGCAATCATCGGCAACTCATCGGCAATCATCGGCAATCATCGGCAACTCATCGGCAATCATCGGCAATCATCGGCAATCATCGGCAATCATCGGCAATCATCGGCAATCATAGGCAATCATCGGCAACCATCGGTAATCATCGGCAATCATCGGTAATCATCGGCAATCATCGGCAACTCATCGGCAATCATCGGCAATCATCGGCAACTCATCGGCAACTCATCGGCAATCATCGGCAATCATCGGCAATCATCGGCAATCATCGGCAATCATCGGCAATCATCGGCAATCATCGGCAATCATCGGCAATCATCGGCAACTCATCGGCAATCATCGGCAACTCATCGGCAACTCATCGGCAACTCATCGGCAATCATCGGCAACTCATCGGCAATCATCGGCAATCATCGGCAACTCATCGGCAACTCATCGGCAATCATCGGCAACTCATCGGCAACTCATCGGCAATCATCGGCAACTCATCGGCAATCATCGGCAATCATCGGCAATCATCGGCAACTCATCGGCAATCATCGGCAATCATCGGCAATCATCGGCAATCATCGGCAATCATCGGCAATCATCGGCAATCATCGGCAATCATCGGCAATCATCGGCAATCATCGGCAATCATCGGCAATCATCGGCAACTCATCGGCAATCCTCGGCAATCATCGGTAATCATCGGCAATCATCGGTAATCATCGGCAATCATCGGCAATCATCGGCAATCATCGGCAATCATCGGCAATCATCGGCAATTATCGGCAACTCATCGGCAACTCATCGGCAAACATCGGCAATCATCGGCAATCATCGGCAATCATCGGCAATCATCGGCAATCATCGGCAATCATCGGCAATCATCGGCAACTCATCGGCAATCCTCGGCAATCATCGGTAATCATCGGCAATCATCGGTAATCATCGGCAATCATCGGCAATCATCGGCAATCATCGGCAATCATCGGCAATCATCGGCAATTATCGGCAACTCATCGGCAACTCATCGGCAATCATCGGCAATCATCGGCAATCATCGGCAATCATCGGTAATCATCGGCAATCATCGGCAATCATCGGCAATCATCGGTAATCATCGGCAATCATCGGCAAGCATCGGCAATCATCGGCAACTCATCGGCAATCATCGGCAATCATCGGCAATCATCGGCAACTCATCGGCAATCATCGGCAATCATCGGCAACTCATCGGCAATCATCGGCAACTCATCGGCAACTCATCGGCAATCATCGGCAACTCATCGGCAATCATCGGCAATCATCGGCAATCATCGGCAACTCATCGGCAATCATCGGCAATCATCGGCAATCATCGGCAATCATCGGCAATCATCGGCAATCATCGGCAATCATCGGCAATCATCGGCAATCATCGGCAATCATCGGCAATCATCGGCAACTCATCGGCAATCATCGGCAACTCATCGGCAATCATCGGCAACTCATCGGCAACTCATCGGCAATCATCGGCAACTCATCGGCAATCATCGGAAATCATCGGCAATCATCGGCAACTCATCGGCAATCATCGGCAACTCATCGGCAATCATCGGCAATCATCGGCAATCATCGGCAATCATCGGCAACTCATCGGCAATCATCGGCAATCATCGGCAATCATCGGCAACTCATCGGCAATCCTCGGCAATCATCGGTAATCATCGGCAATCATCGGTAATCATCGGCAATCATCGGCAATCATCGGCAATCATCGGCAATCATCGGCAATCATCGGCAATCATCGGCAATCATCGGCAATCATCGGCAATCATCGGCAATCATCGGCAATCATCGGCAACTCATCGGCAATCATCGGCAACTCATCGGCAATCATCGGCAATCATCGGCAATCATCGGCAATCATCGGCAATCATCGGCAATCATCGGCAACTCATCGGCAATCATCGGCAACTCATCGGCAACTCATCGGCAATCATCGGCAATCATCGGCAATCATCGGCAACTCATCGGCAATCATCGGCAATCATCGGCAATCATCGGTAATCATCGGCAATCATCGGCAATCATCGGCAATCATCGGCAATCATCGGCAATCATCGGCAATCATCGGCAATCATCGGCAACTCATCGGCAATCATCGGCAATCATCGGCAATCATCGGCAATCATCGGCAATCATCGGCAACTCATCGGCAATCATCGGCAATCATCGGCAACTCATCGGCAATCATCGGCAATCATCGGCAACTCATCGGCAATCATCGGCAATCATCGGCAATCATCGGCAATCATCGGCAATCATCGGCAATCATCGGCAATCATCGGCAACCATCGGTAATCATCGGCAATCATCGGTAATCATCGGCAATCATCGGCAACTCATCGGCAATCATCGGCAATCATCGGCAACTCATCGGCAACTCATCGGCAATCATCGGCAATCATCGGCAATCATCGGCAATCATCGGCAATCATCGGCAATCATCGGCAATCATCGGCAATCATCGGCAATCATCGGCAACTCATCGGCAATCATCGGCAACTCATCGGCAACTCATCGGCAACTCATCGGCAATCATCGGCAACTCATCGGCAATCATCGGCAATCATCGGCAACTCATCGGCAACTCATCGGCAATCATCGGCAACTCATCGGCAACTCATCGGCAATCATCGGCAACTCATCGGCAATCATCGGCAATCATCGGCAATCATCGGCAACTCATCGGCAATCATCGGCAATCATCGGCAATCATCGGCAATCATCGGCAATCATCGGCAATCATCGGCAATCATCGGCAATCATCGGCAATCATCGGCAATCATCGGCAATCATCGGCAATCATCGGCAACTCATCGGCAATCCTCGGCAATCATCGGTAATCATCGGCAATCATCGGTAATCATCGGCAATCATCGGCAATCATCGGCAATCATCGGCAATCATCGGCAATCATCGGCAATTATCGGCAACTCATCGGCAACTCATCGGCAAACATCGGCAATCATCGGCAATCATCGGCAATCATCGGCAATCATCGGCAATCATCGGCAATCATCGGCAATCATCGGCAACTCATCGGCAATCCTCGGCAATCATCGGTAATCATCGGCAATCATCGGTAATCATCGGCAATCATCGGCAATCATCGGCAATCATCGGCAATCATCGGCAATCATCGGCAATTATCGGCAACTCATCGGCAACTCATCGGCAATCATCGGCAATCATCGGCAATCATCGGCAATCATCGGTAATCATCGGCAATCATCGGCAATCATCGGCAATCATCGGTAATCATCGGCAATCATCGGCAAGCATCGGCAATCATCGGCAACTCATCGGCAATCATCGGCAATCATCGGCAATCATCGGCAACTCATCGGCAATCATCGGCAATCATCGGCAATCATCGGCAATCATCGGCAATCATCGGCAATCATCGGCAATCATCGGCAATCATCGGCAATCATCGGCAATCATCGGCAATCATCGGCAACTCATCGGCAATCATCGGCAACTCATCGGCAATCATCGGCAACTCATCGGCAACTCATCGGCAATCATCGGCAACTCATCGGCAATCATCGGAAATCATCGGCAATCATCGGCAACTCATCGGCAATCATCGGCAACTCATCGGCAATCATCGGCAATCATCGGCAACTCATCGGCAATCATCGGCAATCATCGGCAATCATCGGCAATCATCGGCAATCATCGGCAACTCATCGGCAATCATCGGCAATCATCGGCAACTCATCGGCAACTCATCGGCAATCATCGGCAATCATCGGCAACTCATCGGCAATCATCGGCAATCATCGGCAACTCATCGGCAACTCATCGGCAATCATCGGCAATCATCGGCAACTCATCGGCAATCATCGGCAATCATCGGCAACTCATCGGCAACTCATCGGCAATCATCGGCAATCATCGGCAACTCATCGGCAACTCATCGGCAATCATCGGCAATCATCGGCAATCATCGGCAACTCATCGGCAATCATCGGCAATCATCGGCAACTCATCGGCAACTCATCGGCAACTCATCGGCAATCATCGGCAATCATCGGCAATCATCGGCAACTCATCGGCAATCATCGGCAATCATCGGCAATCATCGGCAACTCATCGGCAATCATCGGCAACTCATCGGCAACTCATCGGCAATCATCGGCAACTCATCGGCAATCATCGGCAATCATCGGCAACTCATCGGCAACTCATCGGCAATCATCGGCAATCATCGGCAATCATCGGCAATCATCGGCAATCATCGGCAATCATCGGCAATCATCGGCAATCATCGGCAATCATCGGCAATCATCGGCAATCATCGGCAATCATCGGCAACTCATCGGCAATCATCGGCAATCATCGGCAACTCATCGGCAATCATCGGCAACTCATCGGCAACTCATCGGCAATCATCGGCAACTCATCGGCAATCATCGGCAATCATCGGCAACTCATCGGCAACTCATCGGCAATCATCGGCAATCATCGGCAACTCATCGGCAACTCATCGGCAATCATCGGCAATCATCGGCAACTCATCGGCAACTCATCGGCAATCATCGGCAACTCATCGGCAATCATCGGCAATCATCGGCAACTCATCGGCAACTCATCGGCAATCATCGGCAATCATCGGCAATCATCGGCAATCATCGGTAATCATCGGCAATCATCGGTAATCATCGGCAATCATCGGCAATCATCGGTAATCATCGGTAATCATCGGCAATCATCGGCAATCATCGGCAACTCATCGGCAACTCATCGGCAATCATCGGCAATCATCGGCAACTCATCGGCAATCATCGGCAACTCATCGGCAATCATCGGCAATCATCGGCAATCATCGGCAATCATCGGTAATCATCGGCAATCATCGGTAATCATCGGTAATCATCGGCAATCATCGGCAATCATCGGCAATCATCGGCAATCATCGGCAATCATCGGCAATCATCGGCAATCATCGGCAATCATCGGCAATCATCGGCAATCATCGGCAATCATCGGCAACTCATCGGCAATCATCGGCAACTCATCGGCAACTCATCGGCAATCATCGGCAACTCATCGGCAATCATCGGAAATCATCGGCAATCATCGGCAACTCATCGGCAATCATCGGCAATCATCGGCAACTCATCGGCAACTCATCGGCAATCATCGGCAATCATCGGCAATCATCGGCAATTATCGGCAACTCATCGGCAATCATCGGCAACTCATCGGCAATCATCGGAAATCATCGGCAATCATCGGCAACTCATCGGCAATCATCGGCAATCATCGGCAACTCATCGGCAACTCATCGGCAATCATCGGCAATCATCGGCAATCATCGGCAACTCATCGGCAATCATCGGCAATCATCGGCAACTCATCGGCAACTCATCGGCAACTCATCGGCAACTCATCGGCAATCATCGGCAATCATCGGCAACTCATCGGCAACTCATCGGCAATCATCGGCAATCATCGGCAATCATCGGCAATCATCGGCAATCATCGGCAATCATCGGCAATCATCGGCAATCATCGGCAATCATCGGCAATCATCGGCAATCATCGGCAATCATCGGCAATCATCGGCAACTCATCGGCAATCATCGGCAATCATCGGCAACTCATCGGCAATCATCGGCAACTCATCGGCAACTCATCGGCAATCATCGGCAACTCATCGGCAATCATCGGCAATCATCGGCAACTCATCGGCAACTCATCGGCAATCATCGGCAATCATCGGCAACTCATCGGCAACTCATCGGCAATCATCGGCAATCATCGGCAACTCATCGGCAACTCATCGGCAATCATCGGCAACTCATCGGCAATCATCGGCAATCATCGGCAACTCATCGGCAACTCATCGGCAATCATCGGCAATCATCGGCAATCATCGGCAATCATCGGTAATCATCGGCAATCATCGGTAATCATCGGCAATCATCGGCAATCATCGGTAATCATCGGTAATCATCGGCAATCATCGGCAATCATCGGCAACTCATCGGCAACTCATCGGCAATCATCGGCAATCATCGGCAACTCATCGGCAATCATCGGCAACTCATCGGCAATCATCGGCAATCATCGGCAATCATCGGCAATCATCGGTAATCATCGGCAATCATCGGTAATCATCGGTAATCATCGGCAATCATCGGCAATCATCGGCAATCATCGGCAATCATCGGCAATCATCGGCAATCATCGGCAATCATCGGCAATCATCGGCAATCATCGGCAACTCATCGGCAATCATCGGCAACTCATCGGCAACTCATCGGCAATCATCGGCAACTCATCGGCAATCATCGGAAATCATCGGCAATCATCGGCAACTCATCGGCAATCATCGGCAATCATCGGCAACTCATCGGCAACTCATCGGCAATCATCGGCAATCATCGGCAATCATCGGCAATTATCGGCAACTCATCGGCAACTCATCGGCAAACATCGGCAATCATCGGCAATTATCGGCAACTCATCGGCAATCATCGGTAATCATCGGCAATCATCGGCAATCATCGGCAATCATCGGCAATCATCGGCAACTCATCGGCAATCATCGGCAACTCATCGGCAACTCATCGGCAATCATCGGCAACTCATCGGCAATCATCGGCAATCATCGGCAACTCATCGGCAATCATCGGCAATCATCGGCAACTCATCGGCAATCATCGGCAATCATCGGCAATCATCGGTAATCATCGGCAACTCATCGGCAATCATCGGCAATCATCGGCAATCATCGGTAATCATCGGCAACTCATCGGCAATCATCGGCAACTCATCGGCAACTCATCGGCAATCATCGGCAATCATCGGCAACTCATCGGCAACTCATCGGCAATCATCGGCAATCATCGGCAACTCATCGGCAACTCATCGGCAATCATCGGCAATCATCGGCAATCATCGGCAATCATCGGCAATCATCGGCAATCATCGGCAATCATCGGCAATCATCGGCAATCATCGGCAATCATCGGCAATCATCGGCAATCATCGGCAACTCATCGGCAATCATCGGCAACTCATCGGCAACTCATCGGCAATCATCGGCAACTCATCGGCAATCATCGGAAATCATCGGCAATCATCGGCAACTCATCGGCAATCATCGGCAATCATCGGCAACTCATCGGCAACTCATCGGCAATCATCGGCAACTCATCGGCAACTCATCGGCAACTCATCGGCAATCATCGGCAACTCATCGGCAATCATCGGCAATCATCGGCAATCATCGGCAATCATCGGCAATCATCGGCAATCATCGGCAATTATCGGCAACTCATCGGCAACTCATCGGCAAACATCGGCAATCATCGGCAATTATCGGCAACTCATCGGCAATCATCGGTAATCATCGGCAATCATCGGCAATCATCGGCAATCATCGGCAATCATCGGCAACTCATCGGCAATCATCGGCAATCATCGGCAACTCATCGGCAACTCATCGGCAATCATCGGCAACTCATCGGCAATCATCGGCAATCATCGGCAATCATCGGCAATCATAGGTAATCATCGGCAACTCATCGGCAATCATCGGCAATCATCGGCAATCATCGGCAACTCATCGGCAACTCATCGGCAATCATCGGCAACTCATCGGCAATCATCGGCAATCATCGGCAATCATCGGCAATCATCGGCAATCATCGGCAATCATCGGCAATCATCGGCAATTATCGGCAACTCATCGGCAACTCATCGGCAAACATCGGCAATCATCGGCAATCATCGGCAATCATCGGCAATCATCGGCAATCATCGGCAATCATCGGCAATCATCGGCAATCATCGGCAATCATCGGCAATCATCGGCAATCATCGGCAATCATCGGCAATCATCGGCAATCATCGGCAATCATCGGCAATCATCGGCAATCATCGGCAACTCATCGGCAACTCATCGGCAATCATCGGCAATCATCGGCAATCATCGGCAATCATCGGCAATCATCGGCAATCATCGGCAATCATCGGCAATCATCGGCAATCATCGGCAACTCATCGGCAACTCATCGGCAATCATCGGCAACTCATCGGCAACTCATCGGCAACTCATCGGCAATCATCGGCAACTCATCGGCAATCATCGGCAATCATCGGCAATCATCGGCAATCATCGGCAATCATCGGCAATTATCGGCAACTCATCGGCAACTCATCGGCAAACATCGGCAATCATCGGCAATTATCGGCAACTCATCGGCAATCATCGGTAATCATCGGCAATCATCGGCAATCATCGGCAATCATCGGCAATCATCGGCAACTCATCGGCAATCATCGGCAATCATCGGCAACTCATCGGCAACTCATCGGCAATCATCGGCAACTCATCGGCAATCATCGGCAATCATCGGCAATCATCGGCAATCATAGGTAATCATCGGCAACTCATCGGCAATCATCGGCAATCATCGGCAACTCATCGGCAACTCATCGGCAATCATCGGCAACTCATCGGCAATCATCGGCAATCATCGGCAATCATCGGCAATCATCGGCAATCATCGGCAATCATCGGCAATCATCGGCAATTATCGGCAACTCATCGGCAACTCATCGGCAAACATCGGCAATCATCGGCAATCATCGGCAATCATCGGCAATCATCGGCAATCATCGGCAATCATCGGCAATCATCGGCAATCATCGGCAATCATCGGCAATCATCGGCAATCATCGGCAATCATCGGCAATCATCGGCAATCATCGGCAATCATCGGCAATCATCGGCAATCATCGGCAATCATCGGCAACTCATCGGCAACTCATCGGCAATCATCGGCAATCATCGGCAATCATCGGCAATCATCGGTAATCATCGGCAATCATCGGCAATCATCGGCAATCATCGGCAATCATCGGCAATCATCGGCAATCATCGGCAACTCATCGGCAATCATCGGCAATCATCGGCAACTCATCGGCAATCATCGGCAACTCATCGGCAACTCATCGGCAATCATCGGCAACTCATCGGCAACTCATCGGCAACTCATCGGCAATCATCGGCAACTCATCGGCAATCATCGGAAATCATCGGCAATCATCGGCAACTCATCGGCAATCATCGGCAATCATCGGCAACTCATCGGCAACTCATCGGCAATCATCGGCAACTCATCGGCAATCATCGGCAATCATCGGCAATCATCGGCAATCATCGGTAATCATCGGCAATCATCGGCAATCATCGGCAACTCATCGGCAACTCATCGGCAATCATCGGCAACTCATCGGCAATCATCGGCAATCATCGGCAATCATCGGCAATCATCGGTAATCATCGGCAACTCATCGGCAACTCATCGGCAATCATCGGCAACTCATCGGCAACTCATCGGCAATCATCGGCAATCATCGGCAACTCATCGGCAATCATCGGCAACTCATCGGCAATCATCGGAAATCATCGGCAATCATCGGCAACTCATCGGCAACTCATCGGCAATCATCGGCAATCATCGGTAATCATCGGCAATCATCGGCAATCATCGGCAATCATCGGCAATCATCGGCAACTCATCGGCAATCATCGGCAATCATCGGCAATCATCGGCAATCATCGGCAATCATCGGCAATCATCGGCAATCATCGGCAATCATCGGCAATCATCGGCAACTCATCGGCAACTCATCGGCAATCATCGGCAATCATCGGCAATCATCGGCAATCATCGGCAATCATCGGCAATCATCGGCAATCATCGGCAATCATCGGCAATCATCGGCAACTCATCGGCAACTCATCGGCAATCATCGGCAATCATCGGCAATCATCGGCAATCATCGGTAATCATCGGCAATCATCGGCAATCATCGGCAATCATCGGCAATCATCGGCAATCATCGGCAATCATCGGCAACTCATCGGCAATCATCGGCAATCATCGGCAATCATCGGCAACTCATCGGCAATCATCGGCAATCATCGGCAACTCATCGGCAATCATCGGCAATCATCGGTAATCATCGGCAATCATCGGCAATCATCGGCAATCATCGGCAATCATCGGCAATCATCGGCAATCATCGGCAACTCATCGGCAATCATCGGCAATCATCGGCAACTCATCGGCAATCATCGGCAACTCATCGGCAACTCATCGGCAATCATCGGCAACTCATCGGCAACTCATCGGCAACTCATCGGCAACTCATCGGCAATCATCGGCAATCATCGGCAACTCATCGGCAATCATCGGAAATCATCGGCAATCATCGGCAACTCATCGGCAATCATCGGCAACTCATCGGCAATCATCGGAAATCATCGGCAATCATCGGCAACTCATCGGCAATCATCGGCAACTCATCGGCAATCATCGGCAACTCATCGGCAATCATCGGCAACTCATCGGCAATCATCGGCAACTCATCGGCAATCATCGGCAACTCATCGGCAATCATCGGCAACTCATCGGCAATCATCGGCAACTCATCGGCAATCATCGGAAATCATCGGCAATCATCGGCAACTCATCGGCAATCATCGGCAACTCATCGGCAACTCATCGGCAATCATCGGCAATCATCGGCAATCATCGGCAACTCATCGGCAATCATCGGCAATCATCGGCAATCATCGGCAATCATCGGCAATCATCGGCAATCATCGGCAATCATCGGCAATCATCGGCAATCATCGGCAATCATCGGCAATCATCGGCAATCATCGGCAATCATCGGCAATCATCGGCAACTCATCGGCAATCATCGGCAATCATCGGCAATCATCGGCAATCATCGGCAATCATCGGCAACTCATCGGCAATCATCGGCAATCATCGGCAATCATCGGCAACTCATCGGCAATCATCGGCAATCATCGGCAATCATCGGCAATCATCGGCAATCATCGGCAATCATCGGCAATCATCGGCAATCATCGGCAATCATCGGCAATCATCGGCAATCATCGGCAATCATCGGCAATCATCGGCAATCATCGGCAACTCATCGGCAATCATCGGCAATCATCGGCAATCATCGGCAATCATCGGCAATCATCGGCAATCATCGGCAATCATCGGCAACTCATCGGCAATCATCGGCAATCATCGGCAATCATCGGCAATCATCGGCAATCATCGGCAATCATCGGCAATCATCGGCAATCATCGGCAATCATCGGCAACTCATCGGCAACTCATCGGCAATCATCGGCAATCATCGGCAATCATCGGCAATCATCGGCAATCATCGGCAATCATCGGCAATCATCGGCAATCATCGGCAATCATCGGCAACTCATCGGCAACTCATCGGCAATCATCGGCAATCATCGGCAATCATCGGCAATCATCGGTAATCATCGGCAATCATCGGCAATCATCGGCAATCATCGGCAATCATCGGCAATCATCGGCAATCATCGGCAACTCATCGGCAATCATCGGCAATCATCGGCAATCATCGGCAACTCATCGGCAATCATCGGCAATCATCGGCAACTCATCGGCAATCATCGGCAATCATCGGCAACTCATCGGCAACTCATCGGCAACTCATCGGCAATCATCGGCAACTCATCGGCAATCATCGGAAATCATCGGCAATCATCGGCAACTCATCGGCAATCATCGGCAACTCATCGGCAATCATCGGAAATCATCGGCAATCATCGGCAACTCATCGGCAATCATCGGCAACTCATCGGCAATCATCGGCAACTCATCGGCAACTCATCGGCAATCATCGGCAATCATCGGCAATCATCGGCAATCATCGGTAATCATCGGCAATCATCGGTAATCATCGGCAATCATCGGCAATCATCGGCAACTCATCGGCAATCATCGGAAATCATCGGCAATCATCGGCAACTCATCGGCAATCATCGGAAATCATCGGCAATCATCGGCAACTCATCGGCAATCATCGGCAACTCATCGGCAACTCATCGGCAATCATCGGCAATCATCGGCAATCATCGGCAATCATCGGTAATCATCGGCAATCATCGGTAATCATCGGCAATCATCGGCAATCATCGGCAATCATCGGTAATCATCGGCAATCATCGGCAATCATCGGCAATCATCGGCAATCATCGGCAATCATCGGCAATCATCGGCAATCATCGGCAATCATCGGCAACTCATCGGCAATCATCGGCAACTCATCGGCAACTCATCGGCAACTCATCGGCAATCATCGGCAACTCATCGGCAATCATCGGCAACTCATCGGCAATCATCGGCAACTCATCGGCAATCATCGGAAATCATCGGCAATCATCGGAAATCATCGGCAATCATCGGCAACTCATCGGCAACTCATCGGCAATCATCGGCAATCATCGGCAATCATCGGCAATCATCGGTAATCATCGGCAATCATCGGTAATCATCGGCAATCATCGGCAATCATCGGCAATCATCGGCAATCATCGGCAACTCATCGGCAATCATCGGCAATCATCGGCAATCATCGGCAACTCATCGGCAACTCATCGGCAACTCATCGGCAATCATCGGCAACTCATCGGCAATCATCGGAAATCATCGGCAATCATCGGCAACTCATCGGCAATCATCGGCAACTCATCGGCAATCATCGGAAATCATCGGCAATCATCGGCAACTCATCGGCAATCATCGGCAACTCATCGGCAATCATCGGCAACTCATCGGCAACTCATCGGCAATCATCGGCAATCATCGGCAATCATCGGCAATCATCGGTAATCATCGGCAATCATCGGTAATCATCGGCAATCATCGGCAATCATCGGCAACTCATCGGCAATCATCGGAAATCATCGGCAATCATCGGCAACTCATCGGCAATCATCGGCAACTCATCGGCAATCATCGGAAATCATCGGCAATCATCGGCAACTCATCGGCAATCATCGGCAACTCATCGGCAACTCATCGGCAATCATCGGCAATCATCGGCAATCATCGGCAATCATCGGCAATCATCGGCAATCATCGGTAATCATCGGCAATCATCGGTAATCATCGGCAATCATCGGCAATCATCGGCAATCATCGGTAATCATCGGCAATCATCGGCAATCATCGGCAATCATCGGCAATCATCGGCAATCATCGGAAATCATCGGCAATCATCGGCAACTCATCGGCAATCATCGGCAACTCATCGGCAACTCATCGGCAACTCATCGGCAATCATCGGCAACTCATCGGCAATCATCGGCAACTCATCGGCAATCATCGGCAATCATCGGCAATCATCGGCAACTCATCGGCAATCATCGGCAATCATCGGCAACTCATCGGCAATCATCGGCAATCATCGGCAACTCATCGGCAACTCATCGGCAACTCATCGGCAATCATCGGCAACTCATCGGCAACTCATCGGCAACTCATCGGCAATCATCGGCAACTCATCGGCAATCATCGGCAACTCATCGGCAATCATCGGCAACTCATCGGCAATCATCGGAAATCATCGGCAATCATCGGAAATCATCGGCAATCATCGGCAACTCATCGGCAACTCATCGGCAATCATCGGCAATCATCGGCAATCATCGGCAATCATCGGTAATCATCGGCAATCATCGGTAATCATCGGCAATCATCGGCAATCATCGGCAATCATCGGCAATCATCGGCAATCATCGGCAATCATCGGCAACTCATCGGCAACTCATCGGCAATCATCGGCAATCATCGGCAATCATCGGCAATCATCGGTAATCATCGGCAATCATCGGCAATCATCGGCAATCATCGGCAATCATCGGCAATCATCGGCAATCATCGGCAACTCATCGGCAATCATCGGCAATCATCGGCAACTCATCGGCAATCATCGGCAATCATCGGCAACTCATCGGCAACTCATCGGCAACTCATCGGCAATCATCGGCAACTCATCGGCAATCATCGGAAATCATCGGCAATCATCGGCAACTCATCGGCAATCATCGGCAACTCATCGGCAATCATCGGAAATCATCGGCAATCATCGGCAACTCATCGGCAATCATCGGCAACTCATCGGCAATCATCGGCAACTCATCGGCAACTCATCGGCAATCATCGGCAATCATCGGCAATCATCGGCAATCATCGGTAATCATCGGCAATCATCGGTAATCATCGGCAATCATCGGCAATCATCGGCAACTCATCGGCAATCATCGGAAATCATCGGCAATCATCGGCAACTCATCGGCAATCATCGGCAACTCATCGGCAATCATCGGAAATCATCGGCAATCATCGGCAACTCATCGGCAATCATCGGCAACTCATCGGCAACTCATCGGCAATCATCGGCAATCATCGGCAATCATCGGCAATCATCGGCAATCATCGGCAATCATCGGAAATCATCGGCAATCATCGGCAACTCATCGGCAATCATCGGCAACTCATCGGCAATCATCGGAAATCATCGGCAATCATCGGCAACTCATCGGCAATCATCGGCAATCATCGGTAATCATCGGCAATCATCGGCAATCATCGGCAATCATCGGCAATCATCGGCAATCATCGGCAATCATCGGAAATCATCGGCAATCATCGGCAACTCATCGGCAATCATCGGCAACTCATCGGCAACTCATCGGCAACTCATCGGCAATCATCGGCAATCATCGGCAATCATCGGCAATCATCGGCAACTCATCGGCAATCATCGGCAATCATCGGCAACTCATCGGCAATCATCGGCAATCATCGGCAACTCATCGGCAACTCATCGGCAACTCATCGGCAATCATCGGCAACTCATCGGCAATCATCGGAAATCATCGGCAATCATCGGCAACTCATCGGCAATCATCGGCAACTCATCGGCAATCATCGGAAATCATCGGCAATCATCGGCAACTCATCGGCAATCATCGGCAACTCATCGGCAACTCATCGGCAATCATCGGCAATCATCGGCAATCATCGGCAATCATCGGTAATCATCGGCAATCATCGGTAATCATCGGCAATCATCGGCAATCATCGGTAATCATCGGCAATCATCGGCAATCATCGGCAATCATCGGCAATCATCGGCAATCATCGGCAATCATCGGAAATCATCGGCAATCATCGGCAACTCATCGGCAATCATCGGCAACTCATCGGCAACTCATCGGCAACTCATCGGCAATCATCGGCAACTCATCGGCAATCATCGGCAACTCATCGGCAATCATCGGCAATCATCGGCAATCATCGGCAACTCACCGGCAATCATCGGCAATCATCGGCAACTCATCGGCAATCATCGGCAATCATCGGCAACTCATCGGCAACTCATCGGCAACTCATCGGCAATCATCGGCAACTCATCGGCAACTCATCGGCAACTCATCGGCAACTCATCGGCAACTCATCGGCAACTCATCGGCAATCATCGGCAATCATCGGCAACTCATCGGCAATCATCGGCAATCATCGGCAACTCATCGGCAACTCATCGGCAATCATCGGCAATCATCGGCAACTCATCGGCAACTCATCGGCAATCATCGGCAATCATCGGCAATCATCGGCAATCATCGGTAATCATCGGCAATCATCGGCAATCATCGGCAATCATCGGCAATCATCGGCAATCATCGGCAATCATCGGCAACTCATCGGCAATCATCGGCAATCATCGGCAACTCATCGGCAATCATCGGCAATCATCGGCAACTCATCGGCAACTCATCGGCAACTCATCGGCAATCATCGGCAACTCATCGGCAATCATCGGAAATCATCGGCAATCATCGGCAACTCATCGGCAATCATCGGCAACTCATCGGCAATCATCGGAAATCATCGGCAATCATCGGCAACTCATCGGCAATCATCGGCAACTCATCGGCAACTCATCGGCAATCATCGGCAATCATCGGCAATCATCGGCAATCATCGGTAATCATCGGCAATCATCGGTAATCATCGGCAATCATCGGCAATCATCGGTAATCATCGGCAATCATCGGCAATCATCGGCAATCATCGGCAACTCATCGGCAATCATCGGCAATCATCGGCAATCATCGGCAATCATCGGCAACTCATCGGCAATCATCGGCAACTCATCGGCAACTCATCGGCAATCATCGGCAACTCATCGGCAATCATCGGCAATCATCGGCAATCATCGGCAACTCATCGGCAATCATCGGCAATCATCGGCAATCATCGGCAACTCATCGGCAATCATCGGCAATCATCGGCAATCATCGGCAATCATCGGCAATCATCGGCAATCATCGGCAATCATCGGCAATCATCGGCAATCATCGGCAACTCATCGGCAATCATCGGCAATCATCGGCAATCATCGGCAATCATCGGCAATCATCGGCAATCATCGGCAATCATCGGCAATCATCGGCAATCATCGGCAATCATCGGCAATCATCTGCAATCATCGGCAACTCATCGGCAACTCATCGGCAATCATCGGCAATCATCGGCAATCATCGGCAATCATCGGTAATCATCGGCAACTCATCGGCAATCATCGGCAATCATCGGCAACTCATCGGCAACTCATCGGCAATCATCGGCAACTCATCGGCAATCATCGGCAATCATCGGCAATCATCGGCAATCATCGGCAATCATCGGCAATCATCGGCAATCATCGGCAATCATCGGCAACTCATCGGCAATCATCGGCAACTCATCGGCAATCATCGGCAACTCATCGGCAATCATCGGCAATCATCGGCAACTCATCGGCAATCATCGGCAATCATCGGCAATCATCGGCAATCATCGGCAATCATCGGCAATCATCGGCAATCATCGGCAACTCATCGGCAACTCATCGGCAATCATCGGCAATCATCGGCAATCATCGGCAATCATCGGTAATCATCGGCAACTCATCGGCAATCATCGGCAATCATCGGCAACTCATCGGCAACTCATCGGCAATCATCGGCAACTCATCGGCAATCATCGGCAATCATCGGCAATCATCGGCAATCATCGGCAATCATCGGCAATCATCGGCAATCATCGGCAATTATCGGCAACTCATCGGCAACTCATCGGCAAACATCGGCAATCATCGGCAATCATCGGCAATCATCGGCAATCATCGGCAATCATCGGCAACTCATCGGCAACTCATCGGCAATCATCGGCAACTCATCGGCAATCATCGGCAATCATCGGCAATCATCGGCAATCATCGGCAATCATCGGCAATCATCGGCAATCATCGGCAATTATCGGCAACTCATCGGCAACTCATCGGCAAACATCGGCAATCATCGGCAATCATCGGCAATCATCGGCAATCATCGGCAATCATCGGCAATCATCGGCAATCATCGGCAACTCATCGGCAACTCATCGGCAAACATCGGCAATCATCGGCAATCATCGGCAATCATCGGCAATCATCGGCAATCATCGGCAATCATCGGCAATCATCGGCAATCATAGGCAATCATCGGCAATCATCGGCAATCATCGGCAATCATCGGCAATCATCGGCAACTCATCGGCAACTCATCGGCAATCATCGGCAATCATCGGCAATCATCGGCAATCATCGGCAATCATCGGCAATCATCGGCAATCATCGGCAATCATCGGCAATCATCGGCAATCATCGGCAATCATCGGCAATCATCGGCAATCATCGGCAATCATCGGCAATCATCGGCAATCATCGGCAATCATCGGCAATCATCGGCAATCATCGGCAACTCATCGGCAATCATCGGCAACTCATCGGCAATCATCGGCAATCATCGGCAATCATCGGCAACTCATCGGCAATCATCGGCAATCATCGGCAATCATCGGCAATCATCGGCAATCATCGGCAATCATCGGCAATCATCGGCAATCATCGGCAATCATCGGCAATCATCGGCAATCATCGGCAATCATCGGCAATCATCGGCAATCATCGGCAATCATCGGCAATCATCGGCAATCATCGGCAACTCATCGGCAACTCATCGGCAAACATCGGCAATCATCGGCAATCATCGGCAATCATCGGCAATCATCGGCAATCATCGGCAATCATCGGCAATCATCGGCAATCATCGGCAATCATCGGCAATCATCGGCAATCATCGGCAATCATCGGCAATCATCGGCAACTCATCGGCAACTCATCGGCAATCATCGGCAATCATCGGCAATCATCGGCAATCATCGGTAATCATCGGCAATCATCGGCAATCATCGGTAATCATCGGCAATCATCGGCAATCATCGGCAATCATCGGCAATCATCGGCAATCATCGGCAATCATCGGCAACTCATCGGCAATCATCGGCAATCATCGGCAACTCATCGGCAATCATCGGCAACTCATCGGCAACTCATCGGCAATCATCGGCAACTCATCGGCAACTCATCGGCAACTCATCGGCAATCATCGGCAACTCATCGGCAATCATCGGAAATCATCGGCAATCATCGGCAACTCATCGGCAATCATCGGCAACTCATCGGCAATCATCGGCAATCATCGGCAACTCATCGGCAACTCATCGGCAATCATCGGCAACTCATCGGCAATCATCGGCAATCATCGGCAATCATCGGCAATCATCGGTAATCATCGGCAACTCATCGGCAATCATCGGCAATCATCGGCAACTCATCGGCAACTCATCGGCAATCATCGGCAACTCATCGGCAATCATCGGCAATCATCGGCAATCATCGGCAATCATCGGCAATCATCGGCAATCATCGGCAATCATCGGCAATTATCGGCAACTCATCGGCAATCATCGGCAATCATCGGCAATCATCGGCAATCATCGGCAATCATCGGCAATCATCGGCAACTCATCGGCAACTCATCGGCAATCATCGGCAATCATCGGCAATCATCGGCAATCATCGGCAATCATCGGCAATCATCGGCAATCATCGGCAACTCATCGGCAACTCATCGGCAAACATCGGCAATCATCGGCAATCATCGGCAATCATCGGCAATCATCGGCAATCATCGGCAATCATCGGCAATCATCGGCAATCATCGGCAATCATCGGCAACTCATCGGCAATCATCGGCAATCATCGGCAACTCATCGGCAACTCATCGGCAATCATCGGCAACTCATCGGCAATCATCGGCAATCATCGGCAATCAACGGAAACTCATCGGCAATCATCGGCAATCATCGGCAACTCATCGGCAACTCATCGGCAATCATCGGCAACTCATCGGCAATCATCGGCAATCATCGGCAATCATCGGCAACTCATCGGCAATCATCGGCAATCATCGGCAATCATCGGCAATCATCGGCAATCATCGGCAATCATCGGCAATCATCGGCAATCATCGGCAATCATCGGCAATCATCGGCAATCATCGGCAATCATCGGCAATCATCGGCAACTCATCGGCAACTCATCGGCAACTCATCGGCAACTCATCGGCAATCATCGGCAACTCATCGGCAATCATCGGCAATCATCGGCAACTCATCGGCAATCATCGGCAATCATCGGCAATCATCGGCAATCATCGGCAATCATCGGCAATCATCGGCAACTCATCGGCAACTCATCGGCAATCATCGGCAATCATCGGCAATCATCGGCAATCATCGGCAACTCATCGGCAACTCATCGGCAATCATCGGCAATCATCGGCAATCATCGGCAATCATCGGCAATCATCGGCAATCATCGGCAATCATCGGCAATCATCGGCAATCATCGGCAATCATCGGCAATCATCGGCAACTCATCGGCAACTCATCGGCAATCATCGGCAATCATCGGCAATCATCGGCAATCATCGGTAATCATCGGCAATCATCGGCAATCATCGGCAATCATCGGCAATCATCGGCAATCATCGGCAATCATCGGCAACTCATCGGCAATCATCGGCAATCATCGGCAACTCATCGGCAATCATCGGCAACTCATCGGCAACTCATCGGCAATCATCGGCAACTCATCGGCAACTCATCGGCAATCATCGGCAATCATCGGCAATCATCGGCAATCATCGGCAATCATCGGCAATCATCGGCAATCATCGGCAACTCATCGGCAATCATCGGCAATCATCGGCAATCATCGGCAATCATCGGCAATCATCGGCAATCATCGGCAATCATCGGCAATCATCGGCAATCATCGGCAATCATCGGCAATCATCGGCAATCATCGGCAATCATCGGCAACTCATCGGCAACTCATCGGCAACTCATCGGCAACTCATCGGCAATCATCGGCAACTCATCGGCAATCATCGGCAATCATCGGCAACTCATCGGCAATCATCGGCAATCATCGGCAATCATCGGCAATCATCGGCAATCATCGGCAATCATCGGCAACTCATCGGCAACTCATCGGCAATCATCGGCAATCATCGGCAATCATCGGCAATCATCGGCAACTCATCGGCAACTCATCGGCAATCATCGGCAATCATCGGCAATCATCGGCAATCATCGGCAATCATCGGCAATCATCGGCAATCATCGGCAATCATCGGCAATCATCGGCAATCATCGGCAATCATCGGCAACTCATCGGCAACTCATCGGCAATCATCGGCAATCATCGGCAATCATCGGCAATCATCGGTAATCATCGGCAATCATCGGCAATCATCGGCAATCATCGGCAATCATCGGCAATCATCGGCAATCATCGGCAACTCATCGGCAATCATCGGCAATCATCGGCAACTCATCGGCAATCGTCGGCAACTCATCGGCAACTCATCGGCAATCATCGGCAACTCATCGGCAACTCATCGGCAATCATCGGCAATCATCGGCAACTCATCGGCAATCATCGGAAATCATCGGCAATCATCGGCAACTCATCGGCAATCATCGGCAACTCATCGGCAATCATCGGAAATCATCGGCAATCATCGGCAACTCATCGGCAATCATCGGCAACTCATCGGCAACTCATCGGCAATCATCGGCAATCATCGGCAATCATCGGCAATCATCGGCAATCATCGGTAATCATCGGCAATCATCGGTAATCATCGGCAATCATCGGCAATCATCGGCAATCATCGGCAACTCATCGGCAATCATCGGCAATCATCGGCAATCAACGGCAACTCATCGGCAATCATCGGCAATCATCGGCAACTCATCGGCAACTCATCGGCAATCATCGGCAACTCATCGGCAATCATCGGCAACTCATCGGCAATCATCGGCAATCATCGGCAATCAACGGCAACTCATCGGCAATCATCGGCAATCATCGGCAACTCATCGGCAACTCATCGGCAATCATCGGCAACTCATCGGCAATCATCGGCAATCATCGGCAATCATCGGCAACTCATCGGCAATCATCGGCAATCATCGGCAATCATCGGCAATCATCGGCAATCATCGGCAATCATCGGCAATCATCGGCAATCATCGGCAATCATCGGCAATCATCGGCAATCATCGGCAATCATCGGCAATCATCGGCAATCATCGGCAACTCATCGGCAACTCATCGGCAACTCATCGGCAACTCATCGGCAATCATCGGCAACTCATCGGCAATCATCGGCAATCATCGGCAACTCATCGGCAATCATCGGCAATCATCGGCAATCATCGGCAATCATCGGCAATCATCGGCAATCATCGGCAACTCATCGGCAACTCATCGGCAATCATCGGCAATCATCGGCAATCATCGGCAATCATCGGCAACTCATCGGCAACTCATCGGCAATCATCGGCAATCATCGGCAATCATCGGCAATCATCGGCAATCATCGGCAATCATCGGCAATCATCGGCAATCATCGGCAATCATCGGCAATCATCAGCAATCATCGGCAACTCATCGGCAACTCATCGGCAATCATCGGCAATCATCGGCAATCATCGGCAATCATCGGTAATCATCGGCAATCATCGGCAATCATCGGCAATCATCGGCAATCATCGGCAATCATCGGCAATCATCGGCAACTCATCGGCAATCATCGGCAATCATCGGCAACTCATCGGCAATCATCGGCAACTCATCGGCAAACATCGGCAATCATCGGCAATCATCGGCAATCATCGGCAACTCATCGGCAATCATCGGAAATCATCGGCAATCATCGGCAACTCATCGGCAATCATCGGCAATCATCGGCAACTCATCGGCAATCATCGGAAATCATCGGCAATCATCGGCAACTCATCGGCAATCATCGGCAACTCATCGGCAATCATCGGCAATCATCGGCAACTCATCGGCAACTCATCGGCAATCATCGGCAACTCATCGGCAATCATCGGCAATCATCGGCAATCATCGGCAATCATCGGTAATCATCGGCAACTCATCGGCAATCATCGGCAATCATCGGCAACTCATCGGCAACTCATCGGCAATCATCGGCAACTCATCGGCAATCATCGGCAATCATCGGCAATCATCGGCAATCATCGGCAATCATCGGCAATCATCGGCAATCATCGGCAATTATCGGCAACTCATCGGCAATCATCGGCAATCATCGGCAATCATCGGCAATCATCGGCAATCATCGGCAATCATCGGCAACTCATCGGCAACTCATCGGCAATCATCGGCAATCATCGGCAATCATCGGCAATCATCGGCAATCATCGGCAATCATCGGCAATCATCGGCAACTCATCGGCAACTCATCGGCAAACATCGGCAATCATCGGCAATCATCGGCAATCATCGGCAATCATCGGCAATCATCGGCAATCATCGGCAATCATCGGCAATCATCGGCAATCATCGGCAACTCATCGGCAATCATCGGCAATCATCGGCAACTCATCGGCAACTCATCGGCAATCATCGGCAACTCATCGGCAATCATCGGCAATCATCGGCAATCAACGGAAACTCATCGGCAATCATCGGCAATCATCGGCAACTCATCGGCAACTCATCGGCAATCATCGGCAACTCATCGGCAATCATCGGCAATCATCGGCAATCATCGGCAACTCATCGGCAATCATCGGCAATCATCGGCAATCATCGGCAATCATCGGCAATCATCGGCAATCATCGGCAATCATCGGCAATCATCGGCAATCATCGGCAATCATCGGCAATCATCGGCAATCATCGGCAATCATCGGCAACTCATCGGCAACTCATCGGCAACTCATCGGCAACTCATCGGCAATCATCGGCAACTCATCGGCAATCATCGGCAATCATCGGCAACTCATCGGCAATCATCGGCAATCATCGGCAATCATCGGCAATCATCGGCAATCATCGGCAATCATCGGCAACTCATCGGCAACTCATCGGCAATCATCGGCAATCATCGGCAATCATCGGCAATCATCGGCAACTCATCGGCAACTCATCGGCAATCATCGGCAATCATCGGCAATCATCGGCAATCATCGGCAATCATCGGCAATCATCGGCAATCATCGGCAATCATCGGCAATCATCGGCAATCATCGGCAATCATCGGCAACTCATCGGCAACTCATCGGCAATCATCGGCAATCATCGGCAATCATCGGCAATCATCGGTAATCATCGGCAATCATCGGCAATCATCGGCAATCATCGGCAATCATCGGCAATCATCGGCAATCATCGGCAACTCATCGGCAATCATCGGCAATCATCGGCAACTCATCGGCAATCATCGGCAACTCATCGGCAACTCATCGGCAATCATCGGCAACTCATCGGCAACTCATCGGCAATCATCGGCAATCATCGGCAACTCATCGGCAATCATCGGAAATCATCGGCAATCATCGGCAACTCATCGGCAATCATCGGCAACTCATCGGCAATCATCGGAAATCATCGGCAATCATCGGCAACTCATCGGCAATCATCGGCAACTCATCGGCAACTCATCGGCAATCATCGGCAATCATCGGCAATCATCGGCAATCATCGGCAATCATCGGTAATCATCGGCAATCATCGGTAATCATCGGCAATCATCGGCAATCATCGGCAATCATCGGCAACTCATCGGCAATCATCGGCAATCATCGGCAATCAACGGCAACTCATCGGCAATCATCGGCAATCATCGGCAACTCATCGGCAACTCATCGGCAATCATCGGCAACTCATCGGCAATCATCGGCAACTCATCGGCAATCATCGGCAATCATCGGCAATCAACGGCAACTCATCGGCAATCATCGGCAATCATCGGCAACTCATCGGCAACTCATCGGCAATCATCGGCAACTCATCGGCAATCATCGGCAATCATCGGCAATCATCGGCAACTCATCGGCAATCATCGGCAATCATCGGCAATCATCGGCAATCATCGGCAATCATCGGCAATCATCGGCAATCATCGGCAATCATCGGCAATCATCGGCAATCATCGGCAATCATCGGCAATCATCGGCAATCATCGGCAATCATCGGCAACTCATCGGCAACTCATCGGCAACTCATCGGCAACTCATCGGCAATCATCGGCAACTCATCGGCAATCATCGGCAATCATCGGCAACTCATCGGCAATCATCGGCAATCATCGGCAATCATCGGCAATCATCGGCAATCATCGGCAATCATCGGCAACTCATCGGCAACTCATCGGCAATCATCGGCAATCATCGGCAATCATCGGCAATCATCGGCAACTCATCGGCAACTCATCGGCAATCATCGGCAATCATCGGCAATCATCGGCAATCATCGGCAACTCATCGGCAATCATCGGCAATCATCGGCAACTCATCGGCAATCATCGGCAACTCATCGGCAACTCATCGGCAATCATCGGCAACTCATCGGCAACTCATCGGCAATCATCGGCAATCATCGGCAACTCATCGGCAATCATCGGAAATCATCGGCAATCATCGGCAACTCATCGGCAATCATCGGCAACTCATCGGCAATCATCGGAAATCATCGGCAATCATCGGCAACTCATCGGCAATCATCGGCAACTCATCGGCAACTCATCGGCAATCATCGGCAATCATCGGCAATCATCGGCAATCATCGGCAATCATCGGTAATCATCGGCAATCATCGGTAATCATCGGCAATCATCGGCAATCATCGGCAATCATCGGCAACTCATCGGCAATCATCGGCAATCATCGGCAATCAACGGCAACTCATCGGCAATCATCGGCAATCATCGGCAACTCATCGGCAACTCATCGGCAATCATCGGCAACTCATCGGCAATCATCGGCAACTCATCGGCAATCATCGGCAATCATCGGCAATCAACGGCAACTCATCGGCAATCATCGGCAATCATCGGCAACTCATCGGCAACTCATCGGCAATCATCGGCAACTCATCGGCAATCATCGGCAATCATCGGCAATCATCGGCAACTCATCGGCAATCATCGGCAATCATCGGCAATCATCGGCAATCATCGGCAATCATCGGCAATCATCGGCAATCATCGGCAATCATCGGCAATCATCGGCAATCATCGGCAATCATCGGCATCATCGGCAATCATCGGCAATCATCGGCAACTCATCGGCAACTCATCGGCAACTCATCGGCAACTCATCGGCAATCATCGGCAACTCATCGGCAATCATCGGCAATCATCGGCAACTCATCGGCAATCATCGGCAATCATCGGCAATCATCGGCAATCATCGGCAATCATCGGCAATCATCGGCAACTCATCGGCAACTCATCGGCAATCATCGGCAATCATCGGCAATCATCGGCAATCATCGGCAACTCATCGGCAACTCATCGGCAATCATCGGCAATCATCGGCAATCATCGGCAATCATCGGCAATCATCGGCAATCATCGGCAATCATCGGCAATCATCGGCAATCATCGGCAATCATCAGCAATCATCGGCAACTCATCGGCAACTCATCGGCAATCATCGGCAATCATCGGCAATCATCGGCAATCATCGGTAATCATCGGCAATCATCGGCAATCATCGGCAATCATCGGCAATCATCGGCAATCATCGGCAATCATCGGCAACTCATCGGCAATCATCGGCAATCATCGGCAACTCATCGGCAATCATCGGCAACTCATCGGCAACTCATCGGCAATCATCGGCAACTCATCGGCAACTCATCGGCAATCATCGGCAATCATCGGCAACTCATCGGCAATCATCGGAAATCATCGGCAATCATCGGCAACTCATCGGCAATCATCGGCAACTCATCGGCAATCATCGGAAATCATCGGCAATCATCGGCAACTCATCGGCAATCATCGGCAACTCATCGGCAACTCATCGGCAATCATCGGCAATCATCGGCAATCATCGGCAATCATCGGCAATCATCGGTAATCATCGGCAATCATCGGTAATCATCGGCAATCATCGGCAATCATCGGCAATCATCGGCAACTCATCGGCAATCATCGGCAATCATCGGCAATCATCGGCAATCATCGGCAATCATCGGCAATCATCGGCAATCATCGGCAATCATCGGCAATCATCGGCAATCATCGGCAACTCATCGGCAATCATCGGCAACTCATCGGCAACTCATCGGCAATCATCGGCAATCATCGGCAATCATCGGCAATCATCGGTAATCATCGGCAATCATCGGCAATCATCGGCAATCATCGGCAATCATCGGCAACTCATCGGCAACTCATCGGCAATCATCGGCAATCATCGGCAATCATCGGCAATCATCGGCAATCATCGGCAATCATCGGTAATCATCGGCAATCATCGGTAATCATCGGCAATCATCGGCAATCATCGGCAATCATCGGCAACTCATCGGCAATCATCGGCAATCATCGGCAATCATCGGCAATCATCGGCAATCATCGGCAATCATCGGCAATCATCGGCAATCATCGGCAATCATCGGCAATCATCGGCAATCATCGGCAACTCATCGGCAACTCATCGGCAATCATCGGCAATCATCGGCAATCATCGGCAATCATCGGTAATCATCGGCAATCATCGGCAATCATCGGCAATCATCGGCAATCATCGGCAATCATCGGCAATCATCGGCAACTCATCGGCAATCATCGGCAATCATCGGCAACTCATCGGCAATCATCGGCAACTCATCGGCAACTCATCGGCAATCATCGGCAACTCATCGGCAACTCATCGGCAATCATCGGCAATCATCGGCAACTCATCGGCAATCATCGGAAATCATCGGCAATCATCGGCAACTCATCGGCAATCATCGGCAACTCATCGGCAATCATCGGCAACTCATCGGCAATCATCGGAAATCATCGGCAATCATCGGCAACTCATCGGCAACTCATCGGCAATCATCGGCAATCATCGGCAATCATCGGCAATCATCGGCAATCATCGGTAATCATCGGCAATCATCGGTAATCATCGGCAATCATCGGCAATCATCGGCAATCATCGGCAACTCATCGGCAATCATCGGCAATCATCGGCAATCATCGGCAATCATCGGCAACTCATCGGCAATCATCGGCAACTCATCGGCAACTCATCGGCAATCATCGGCAACTCATCGGCAATCATCGGCAATCATCGGCAACTCATCGGCAATCATCGGCAATCATCGGCAATCATCGGCAATCATCGGCAATCATCGGCAATCATCGGCAATCATCGGCAATCATCGGCAATCATCGGCAATCATCGGCAATCATCGGCAATCATCGGCAACTCATCGGCAATCATCGGCAATCATCGGCAATCATCGGCAATCATCGGCAATCATCGGCAATCATCGGCAATCATCGGCAATCATCGGCAATCATCGGCAACTCATCGGCAACTCATCGGCAATCATCGGCAATCATCGGCAATCATCGGCAATCATCGGCAATCATCGGCAATCATCGGCAATCATCGGCAATCATCGGCAATCATCGGCAACTCATCGGCAACTCATCGGCAATCATCGGCAATCATCGGCAATCATCGGCAATCATCGGTAATCATCGGCAATCATCGGCAATCATCGGCAATCATCGGCAATCATCGGCAATCATCGGCAATCATCGGCAACTCATCGGCAATCATCGGCAATCATCGGCAACTCATCGGCAATCATCGGCAATCATCGGCAACTCATCGGCAATCATCGGCAATCATCGGCAACTCATCGGCAACTCATCGGCAACTCATCGGCAATCATCGGCAACTCATCGGCAATCATCGGAAATCATCGGCAATCATCGGCAACTCATCGGCAATCATCGGCAACTCATCGGCAATCATCGGAAATCATCGGCAATCATCGGCAACTCATCGGCAATCATCTGCAACTCATCGGCAATCATCGGCAATCATCGGCAACTCATCGGCAACTCATCGGCAATCATCGGCAATCATCGGCAATCATCGGCAATCATCGGTAATCATCGGCAATCATCGGTAATCATCGGCAATCATCGGAAATCATCGGCAATCATCGGCAACTCATCGGCAATCATCGGCAACTCATCGGCAACTCATCGGCAATCATCGGCAATCATCGGCAATCATCGGCAATCATCGGTAATCATCGGCAATCATCGGTAATCATCGGCAATCATCGGCAATCATCGGCAATCATCGGTAATCATCGGCAATCATCGGCAATCATCGGCAATCATCGGCAATCATCGGCAATCATCGGCAATCATCGGAAATCATCGGCAATCATCGGCAACTCATCGGCAATCATCGGCAACTCATCGGCAACTCATCGGCAACTCATCGGCAATCATCGGCAATCATCGGCAATCATCGGCAACTCATCGGCAATCATCGGCAATCATCGGCAACTCATCGGCAACTCATCGGCAATCATCGGCAATCATCGGCAACTCATCGGCAACTCATCGGCAATCATCGGCAATCATCGGCAACTCATCGGCAACTCATCGGCAATCATCGGCAACTCATCGGCAATCATCGGCAATCATCGGCAATCATCGGCAATCATCGGCAATCATCGGCAATCATCGGCAATCATCGGCAATCATCGGCAATCATCGGCAATCATCGGCAATCATCGGCAACTCATCGGCAACTCATCGGCAATCATCGGCAATCATCGGCAATCATCGGCAATCATCGGCAATCATCGGCAATCATCGGCAATCATCGGCAATCATCGGCAATCATCGGCAATCATCGGCAATCATCGGCAATCATCGGCAATCATCGGCAATCATCGGCAACTCATCGGCAATCATCGGCAATCATCGGCAATCATCGGCAATCATCGGCAATCATCGGCAATCATCGGCAATCATCGGCAATCATCGGCAATCATCGGCAATCATCGGCAATCATCGGCAATCATCGGCAACTCATCGGCAACTCATCGGCAATCATCGGCAATCATCGGCAATCATCGGCAATCATCGGCAATCATCGGCAATCATCGGCAATCATCGGCAATCATCGGCAACTCATCGGCAACTCATCGGCAATCATCGGCAATCATCGGCAATCATCGGCAATCATCGGTAATCATCGGCAACTCATCGGCAATCATCGGCAATCATCGGCAACTCATCGGCAATTATCGGCAACTCATCGGCAACTCATCGGCAAACATCGGCAATCATCGGCAATCATCGGCAATCATCGGCAATCATCGGCAATCATCGGCAATCATCGGCAATCATCGGCAATCATCGGCAATCATCGGCAACTCATCGGCAATCATCGGCAACTCATGGGCAACCATCGGCAATCATCGGCAATCATCGGCAACTCATCGGCAATCATCGGCAATCATCGGCAATCATCGGCAATCATCGGCAATCATCGGCAATCATCGGCAATCATCGGCAATCATCGGCAATCATCGGCAATCATCGGCAATCATCGGCAATCATCGGCAATCATCGGCAATCATCGGCAATCATCGGCAATCATCGGCAATCATCGGCAATCATCGGCAATCATCGGCAACTCATCGGCAACTCATCGGCAAACATCGGCAATCATCGGCAATCATCGGCAATCATCGGCAATCATCGGCAATCATCGGCAATCATCGGCAATCATAGGCAATCATCGGCAATCATCGGCAATCATCGGCAATCATCGGCAATCATCGGCAACTCATCGGCAATCATCGGCAACTCATCGGCAATCATCGGAAATCATCGGCAATCATCGGCAACTCATCGGCAATCATCGGCAACTCATCGGCAATCATCGGCAACTCATCGGCAACTCATCGGCAATCATCGGCAATCATCGGCAATCATCGGCAACTCATCGGCAATCATCGGCAATCATCGGCAATCATCGGCAATCATCGGCAATCATCGGCAACTCATCGGCAACTCATCGGCAAACATCGGCAATCATCGGCAATCATCGGCAATCATCGGCAATCATCGGCAATCATCGGCAATCATCGGCAATCATCGGCAATCATCGGCAATCATAGGCAATCATCGGCAATCATCGGCAATCATCGGCAATCATCGGCAACTCATCGGCAATCATCGGCAATCATCGGCAATCATCGGCAATCATCGGCAATCATCGGCAATCATCGGCAATCATCGGCAACTCATCGGCAACTCATCGGCAATCATCGGCAATCATCGGCAATCATCGGCAATCATCGGCAATCATCGGCAATCATCGGCAATCATCGGCAATCATCGGCAACTCATCGGCAACTCATCGGCAATCATCGGCAATCATCGGCAATCATCGGCAATCATCGGCAATCATCGGCAATCATCGGCAATCATCGGCAATCATCGGCAATCATCGGCAATCATCGGCAACTCATCGGCAACTCATCGGCAATCATCGGCAATCATCGGCAATCATCGGCAATCATCGGTAATCATCGGCAATCATCGGCAATCATCGGCAATCATCGGCAATCATCGGCAATCATCGGCAATCATCGGCAATCATCGGCAATCATCGGCAATCATCGGCAATCATCGGCAATCATCGGCAATCATCGGCAATCATCGGCAATCATCGGCAATCATCGGCAATCATCGGCAATCATCGGCAACTCATCGGCAACTCATCGGCAAACATCGGCAATCATCGGCAATCATCGGCAATCATCGGCAATCATCGGCAATCATCGGCAATCATCGGCAATCATAGGCAATCATCGGCAATCATCGGCAATCATCGGCAATCATCGGCAATCATCGGCAACTCATCGGCAATCATCGGCAACTCATCGGCAATCATCGGAAATCATCGGCAATCATCGGCAACTCATCGGCAATCATCGGCAACTCATCGGCAATCATCGGCAACTCATCGGCAACTCATCGGCAATCATCGGCAATCATCGGCAATCATCGGCAACTCATCGGCAATCATCGGCAATCATCGGCAATCATCGGCAATCATCGGCAATCATCGGCAACTCATCGGCAACTCATCGGCAAACATCGGCAATCATCGGCAATCATCGGCAATCATCGGCAATCATCGGCAATCATCGGCAATCATCGGCAATCATCGGCAATCATCGGCAATCATAGGCAATCATCGGCAATCATCGGCAATCATCGGCAATCATCGGCAACTCATCGGCAATCATCGGCAATCATCGGCAATCATCGGCAATCATCGGCAATCATCGGCAATCATCGGCAATCATCGGCAACTCATCGGCAACTCATCGGCAATCATCGGCAATCATCGGCAATCATCGGCAATCATCGGCAATCATCGGCAATCATCGGCAATCATCGGCAATCATCGGCAACTCATCGGCAACTCATCGGCAATCATCGGCAATCATCGGCAATCATCGGCAATCATCGGCAATCATCGGCAATCATCGGCAATCATCGGCAATCATCGGCAATCATCGGCAATCATCGGCAACTCATCGGCAACTCATCGGCAATCATCGGCAATCATCGGCAATCATCGGCAATCATCGGTAATCATCGGCAATCATCGGCAATCATCGGCAATCATCGGCAATCATCGGCAATCATCGGCAATCATCGGCAATCATCGGCAATCATCGGCAATCATCGGCAATCATCGGCAACTCATCGGCAACTCATCGGCAAACATCGGCAATCATCGGCAATCATCGGCAATCATCGGCAATCATCGGCAATCATCGGCAATCATCGGCAATCATAGGCAATCATCGGCAATCATCGGCAATCATCGGCAATCATCGGCAATCATCGGCAACTCATCGGCAATCATCGGCAACTCATCGGCAATCATCGGAAATCATCGGCAATCATCGGCAACTCATCGGCAATCATCGGCAACTCATCGGCAATCATCGGCAACTCATCGGCAACTCATCGGCAATCATCGGCAATCATCGGCAATCATCGGCAACTCATCGGCAATCATCGGCAATCATCGGCAATCATCGGCAATCATCGGCAATCATCGGCAACTCATCGGCAACTCATCGGCAAACATCGGCAATCATCGGCAATCATCGGCAATCATCGGCAATCATCGGCCATCATCGGCAATCATCGGCAATCATCGGCAATCATCGGCAATCATAGGCAATCATCGGCAATCATCGGCAATCATCGGCAATCATCGGCAACTCATCGGCAATCATCGGCAATCATCGGCAATCATCGGCAATCATCGGCAATCATCGGCAATCATCGGCAATCATCGGCAACTCATCGGCAACTCATCGGCAATCATCGGCAATCATCGGCAATCATCGGCAATCATCGGCAATCATCGGCAATCATCGGCAATCATCGGCAATCATCGGCAACTCATCGGCAACTCATCGGCAATCATCGGCAATCATCGGCAATCATCGGCAATCATCGGCAATCATCGGCAATCATCGGCAATCATCGGCAATCATCGGCAATCATCGGCAATCATCGGCAACTCATCGGCAACTCATCGGCAATCATCGGCAATCATCGGCAATCATCGGCAATCATCGGTAATCATCGGCAATCATCGGCAATCATCGGCAATCATCGGCAATCATCGGCAATCATCGGCAATCATCGGCAATCATCGGCAACTCATCGGCAATCATCGGCAATCATCGGCAATCATCGGCAATCATCGGCAACTCATCGGCAACTCATCGGCAATCATCGGCAATCATCGGCAATCATCGGCAACTCATCGGCAATCATCGGCAATCATCGGCAACTCATCGGCAATCATCGGCAACTCATCGGCAACTCATCGGCAATCATCGGCAACTCATCGGCAACTCATCGGCAACTCATCGGCAATCATCGGCAACTCATCGGCAATCATCGGCAATCATCGGCAACTCATCGGCAATCATCGGCAATCATCGGCAACTCATCGGCAATCATCGGCAATCATCGGCAACTCATCGGTAATCATCGGCAATCATCGGCAACTCATCGGCAACTCATCGGCAATCATCGGCAACTCATCGGCAATCATCGGCAATCATCGGCAATCATCGGCAATCATCGGCAATCATCGGCAATCATCGGCAATCATCGGCAATCATCGGCAATCATCGGCAACTCATCGGCAACTCATCGGCAAACATCGGCAATCATCGGCAATCATCGGCAATCATCGGCAATCATCGGCAATCATCGGCAATCATCGGCAATCATCGGCAATCATAGGCAATCATCGGCAATCATCGGCAATCATCGGCAATCATCGGCAATCATCGGCAATCATCGGCAATCATCGGCAACTCATCGGCAATCATCGGCAACTCATCGGCAATCATCGGCAACTCATGGGCAATCATCGGCAATCATCGGCAATCATCGGCAATCATCGGCAACTCATCGGCAATCATCGGCAATCATCGGCAATCATCGGCAATCATCGGCAATCATCGGCAATCATCGGCAATCATCGGCAATCATCGGCAATCATCGGCAATCATCGGCAATCATCGGCAATCATCGGCAATCATCGGCAATCATCGGCAATCATCGGCAACTCATCGGCAACTCATCGGCAAACATCGGCAATCATCGGCAATCATCGGCAATCATCGGCAATCATCGGCAATCATCGGCAATCATCGGCAATCATCGGCAATCATAGGCAATCATCGGCAATCATCGGCAATCATCGGCAATCATCGGCAACTCATCGGCAACTCATCGGCAATCATCGGCAATCATCGGCAATCATCGGCAATCATCGGCAATCATCGGCAATCATCGGCAATCATCGGCAATCATCGGCAACTCATCGGCAACTCATCGGCAATCATCGGCAATCATCGGCAATCATCGGCAATCATCGGCAATCATCGGCAATCATCGGCAATCATCGGCAATCATCGGCAACTCATCGGCAACTCATCGGCAATCATCGGCAATCATCGGCAATCATCGGCAATCATCGGCAATCATCGGCAATCATCGGCAATCATCGGCAATCATCGGCAATCATCGGCAATCATCGGCAACTCATCGGCAACTCATCGGCAATCATCGGCAATCATCGGCAATCATCGGCAATCATCGGTAATCATCGGCAATCATCGGCAATCATCGGCAATCATCGGCAATCATCGGCAATCATCGGCAATCATCGGCAATCATCGGCAACTCATCGGCAATCATCGGCAATCATCGGCAATCATCGGCAATCATCGGCAACTCATCGGCAACTCATCGGCAATCATCGGCAATCATCGGCAATCATCGGCAACTCATCGGCAACTCATCGGCAATCATCGGCAATCATCGGCAATCATCGGCAATCATCGGTAATCATCGGCAATCATCGGCAATCATCGGCAATCATCGGCAATCATCGGCAATCATCGGCAATCATCGGCAATCATCGGCAACTCATCGGCAATCATCGGCAATCATCGGCAACTCATCGGCAATCATCGGCAACTCATCGGCAACTCATCGGCAATCATCGGCAACTCATCGGCAACTCATCGGCAACTCATCGGCAATCATCGGCAACTCATCGGCAATCATCGGCAATCATCGGCAACTCATCGGCAATCATCGGCAATCATCGGCAACTCATCGGCAATCATCGGTAATCATCGGCAATCATCGGCAACTCATCGGCAACTCATCGGCAATCATCGGCAACTCATCGGCAATCATCGGCAATCATCGGCAATCATCGGCAATCATCGGTAATCATCGGCAACTCATCGGCAATCATCGGCAACTCATCGGCAATCATCGGCAATCATCGGCAATCATCGGCAATCATCGGCAATCATCGGCAATCATCGGCAATCATCGGCAATCATCGGCAATCATCGGCAACTCATCGGCAATCATCGGCAATCATCGGCAACTCATCGGCAATCATCGGCAATCATCGGCAATCATCGGCAATCATCGGCAACTCATCGGCAACTCATCGGCAATCATCGGCAATCATCGGCAATCATCGGCAATCATCGGCAATCATCGGCAATCATCGGCAATCATCGGCAATCATCGGCAATCATCGGCAATCATCGGCAATCATCGGCAATCATCGGCATCTCATCGGCAATCATCGGCAATCATCGGCAATCATCGGCAATCATCGGCAAACATCGGCAATCATCGGCAACTCATCGGCAATCATCGGCAATCATCGGCAACTCATCGGCAATCATCGGCAATCATCGGCAATCATCGGCAATCATAGGCAAACATCGGCAATCATCGGCAATCATCCGCAACTCATCGGCAATCATCGGCAATCATCGGCAACTCATCGGTAATCATCGGCAATCATCGGCAATCATCGGCAACTCATCGGCAATCATCCGCAATCATCCGCAACTCATCGGCAATCATCGGCAATCATCGGCAACTCATCGGCAATCATAGGCAAACATCGGCAATCATCGGCAATCATCCGCAACTCATCGGCAATTATCGGCAATCATCGGCAACTCATCGGTAATCATCGGCAATCATCGGCAATCATCGGCAACTCATCGGTAATCATCGGCAATCATCGGCAATCATCGGCAATCATCGGCAATCATCGGCAATCATCGGCAATCATCGGCAATCATCGGCAATCATCGGCAATCATCGGCAACTCATCGGCAAACATCGGCAATCATCGGCAATCATCGGCAAACATCGGCAATCATCGGCAATCATCGGCAATCATCGGCAATCATCGGCAACTCATCGGCAAACATCGGCAATCATCGGCAATCATCGGCAATCATCGGCAAACATCGGCAATCATCGGCAATCATCGGCAATCATCGGCAAACATCGGCAACTCATCGGCAATCATCGGCAATCATCGGCAACTCATCGGCAATCATCGGCAATCATCGGCAACTCATCGGTAATCATCGGCAATCATCGGCAACTCATCGGCAACTCATCGGCAATCATCGGCAACTCATCGGCAATCATCGGCAATCATCGGCAATCATCGGCAATCATCGGTAATCATCGGCAACTCATCGGCAATCATCGGCAACTCATCGGCAATCATCGGCAATCATCGGCAATCATCGGCAATCATCGGCAATCATCGGCAATCATCGGCAATCATCGGCAATCATCGGCAACTCATCGGCAATCATCGGCAATCATCGGCAACTCATCGGCAATCATCGGCAATCATCGGCAACTCATCGGCAACTCATCGGCAATCATCGGCAATCATCGGCAATCATCGGCAATCATCGGCAATCATCGGCAATCATCGGCAATCATCGGCAATCATCGGCAATCATCGGCAATCATCGGCAATCATCGGCAATCATCGGCATCTCATCGGCAATCATCGGCAATCATCGGCAATCATCGGCAACTCATCGGCAATCATCGGCAACTCATCGGCAATCATCGGCAATCATCGGCAACTCATCGGCAATCATCGGCAATCATCGGCAATCATCGGCAATCATAGGCAAACATCGGCAATCATCGGCAATCATCCGCAACTCATCGGCAATCATCGGCAATCATCGGCAACTCATCGGTAATCATCGGCAATCATCGGCAATCATCGGCAACTCATCGGCAATCATCCGCAATCATCCGCAACTCATCGGCAATCATCGGCAATCATCGGCAACTCATCGGCAATCATAGGCAAACATCGGCAATCATCGGCAATCATCCGCAACTCATCGGCAATTATCGGCAATCATCGGCAACTCATCGGTAATCATCGGCAATCATCGGCAATCATCGGCAACTCATCGGTAATCATCGGCAATCATCGGCAATCATCGGCAATCATCGGCAATCATCGGCAATCATCGGCAATCATCGGCAATCATCGGCAATCATCGGCAATCATCGGCAACTCATCGGCAAACATCGGCAATCATCGGCAATCATCGGCAAACATCGGCAATCATCGGCAATCATCGGCAATCATCGGCAATCATCGGCAACTCATCGGCAAACATCGGCAATCATCGGCAATCATCGGCAATCATCGGCAAACATCGGCAATCATCGGCAATCATCGGCAATCATCCGCAACTCATCGGCAATCATCGGCAATCATCGGCAACTCATCGGTAATCATCGGCAATCATCGGCAATCATCGGCAACTCATCGGCAATCATCCGCAATCATCCGCAACTCATCGGCAATCATCGGCAATCATCGGCAACTCATCGGCAATCATAGGCAAACATCGGCAATCATCGGCAATCATCCGCAACTCATCGGCAATTATCGGCAATCATCGGCAACTCATCGGTAATCATCGGCAATCATCGGCAATCATCGGCAACTCATCGGTAATCATCGGCAATCATCGGCAATCATCGGCAATCATCGGCAATCATCGGCAATCATCGGCAATCATCGGCAATCATCGGCAATCATCGGCAATCATCGGCAACTCATCGGCAAACATCGGCAATCATCGGCAATCATCGGCAAACATCGGCAATCATCGGCAATCATCGGCAATCATCGGCAATCATCGGCAACTCATCGGCAAACATCGGCAATCATCGGCAATCATCGGCAATCATCGGCAAACATCGGCAATCATCGGCAATCATCGGCAATCATCGGCAAACATCGGCAATCATCGGCAATCATCGGCAACTCATCGGCAATCATCGGCAATCATCGGCAATCATCGGCAACTCATCGGCAATCATCGGCAATCATCGGCAACTCATCGGCAATCATCGGCAATCATCGGCAATCATCGGCAATCATAGGCAAACATCGGCAATCATCGGCAATCATCCGCAACTCATCGGCAATCATCGGCAATCATCGGCAACTCATCGGTAATCATCGGCAATCATCGGCAATCATCGGCAACTCATCGGCAACTCATCGGCAACTCATCGGCAATCATCGGCAATCATCGGCAATCGTCGGCAATCATCGGCAATCATAGGCAAACATCGGCAATCATCGGCAATCATCCGCAACTCATCGGCAATTATCGGCAATCATCGGCAACTCATCGGTAATCATCGGCAATCATCGGCAATCATCGGCAATCATCGGCAATCATCGGCAATCATCGGCAATCATCGGCAATCATCGGCAATCATCGGCAATCATCGGCAATCATCGGCAACTCATCGGCAAACATCGGCAATCATCGGCAATCATCGGCAATCATCGGCAAACATCGGCAATCATCGGCAATCATCGGCAATCATCGGCAATCATCGGCAACTCATCGGCAAACATCGGCAATCATCGGCAATCATCGGCAAACATCGGCAATCATCGGCAATCATCGGCAACTCATCGGCAATCATCGGCAATCATCGGCAACTCATCGGCAATCATCGGCAATCATCGGCAATCATCGGCAATCATAGGCAAACATCGGCAATCATCCGCAATCATCCGCAACTCATCGGCAATCATCGGCAATCATCGGCAACTCATCGGTAATCATCGGCAATCATCGGCAATCATCGGCAATCATCGGCAATCATCGGCAATCATCTCTTTCATCCAGACCACGCATCGAGCACTCGAGAGGTCGCTCATCGGAACGTACCTCTACTCGATGAGACAAGCCAAGCTGAGCTTCCGTCGTATCTCCCTGCTCGCTGACCCTACGTCCGTCGTATCTCCCTGCTCGCTGACCCTACGTCCGTCGTATCTCCCTGCTCGCTGACCCTACGTCCGTCGTATCTCCCTGCTCGCTGACCCTATCGATTACATCAGGAGAGCCAAGCATCGATGGGCTGGGCATGTACTTCGACGAGACGATGACAGATGATCTACACGAGTCACCCAATCATCGGCAACTCATCGGCAACTCATCGGCAATCATCGGCAACTCATCGGCAATCATCGGCAATCATCGGCAATCATCGGCAATCATCGGCAATCATCGGCAACTCATCGGCAAACATCGGCAATCATCGGCAATCATCGGCAATCGTCGGCAATCATCGGCAATCATCGGCAACTCATCGGCAAACATCGGCAATCATCGGCATTCATCGGCAATCATCGGCAAACATCGGCAATCATCGGCAATCATCGGCAATCATCGGCAATCATCGGCAATCATCGGCAATCATCGGCAATCATCGGCAATCATCGGCAACTCATCGGCAAACATCGGCAATCATCGGCAATCATCGGCAATCATCGGCAAACATCGGCAATCATCGGCAACTCATCGGCAATCATCGGCAATCATCGGCAATCATCGGCAACTCATCGGTAATCATCGGCAATCATCGGCAATCATCGGCAACTCATCGGCAATCATCCGCAATCATCCGCAACTCATCGGCAATCATCGGCAATCATCGGCAACTCATCGGCAATCATAGGCAAACATCGGCAATCATCGGCAATCATCCGCAACTCATCGGCAATTATCGGCAATCATCGGCAACTCATCGGTAATCATCGGCAATCATCGGCAATCATCGGCAATCATCGGCAATCATCGGCAATCATCGGCAATCATCGGCAATCATCGGCAATCATCGGCAATCATCGGCAACTCATCGGCAAACATCGGCAATCATCGGCAATCATAGGCAAACATCGGCAATCATCGGCAATCATCCGCAACTCATCGGAAATCATCGGCAATCATCGGCAACTCATCGGTAATCATCGGCAATCATCGGCAATCATCGGCAACTCATCGGCAACTCATCGGCAACTCATCGGCAATCATCGGCAATCATCGGCAATCGTCGGCAATCATCGGCAATCATAGGCAAACATCGGCAATCATCGGCAATCATCCGCAACTCATCGGCAATTATCGGCAATCATCGGCAACTCATCGGTAATCATCGGCAATCATCGGCAATCATCGGCAATCATCGGCAATCATCGGCAATCATCGGCAATCATCGGCAACTCATCGGTAATCATCGGCAATCATCGGCAATCATCGGCAATCATCGGCAATCATCGGCAATCATCGGCAATCATCGGCAATCATCGGCAATCATCGGCAATCATCGGCAATCATCGGCAATCATCGGCAACTCATCGGCAATTATCGGCAATCATCGGCAACTCATCGGTAATCATCGGCAATCATCGGCAATCATCGGCAATCATCGGCAATCATCGGCAATCATCGGCAATCATCGGCAATCATCGGCAATCATCGGCAATCATCGGCAATCATCGGCAATCATCGGCAATCATCGGCAATCATCGGCAATCATCGGCAATCATCGGCAATCATAGGCAAACATCGGCAATCATCGGCAATCATCCGCAACTCATCGGCAATCATCGGCAATCATCGGCAACTCATCGGCAACTCATCGGCAACTCATCGGCAATCATCGGCAATCATCGGCAATCGTCGGCAATCATCGGCAATCATAGGCAAACATCGGCAATCATCGGCAATCATCCGCAACTCATCGGCAACTCATCGGTAATCATCGGCAATCATCGGTAATCATCGGCAATCATCGGCAATCATCGGCAATCATCGGCAATCATCGGCAATCATCGGCAATCATCGGCAATCATCGGCAACTCATCGGCAAACATCGGCAATCATCGGCAATCATCGGCAATCATCGGCAATCATCGGCAAACATCGGCAATCATCGGCAATCATCGGCAATCATCGGCAATCATCGGCAACTCATCGGCAAACATCGGCAATCATCGGCAATCATCGGCAATCATCGGCAATCATCGGCAAACATCGGCAATCATCGGCAATCATCGGCAACTCATCGGCAATCATCGGCAATCATCGGCAACTCATCGGCAATCATCGGCAATCATCGGCAATCATCGGCAATCATAGGCAAACATCGGCAATCATCCGCAATCATCCGCAACTCATCGGCAATCATCGGCAATCATCGGCAACTCATCGGTAATCATCGGCAATCATCGGCAATCATCGGCAATCATCGGCAATCATCGGCAATCATCTCTTTCATCCAGACCACGCATCGAGCACTCGAGAGGTCGCTCATCGGAACGTACCTCTACTCGATGAGACAAGCCAAGCTGAGCTTCCGTCGTATCTCCCTGCTCGCTGACCCTACGTCCGTCGTATCTCCCTGCTCGCTGACCCTACGTCCGTCGTATCTCCCTGCTCGCTGACCCTACGTCCGTCGTATCTCCCTGCTCGCTGACCCTATCGATTACATCAGGAGAGCCAAGCATCGATGGGCTGGGCATGTACTTCGACGAGACGATGACAGATGATCTACACGAGTCACCCAGTGGTTCCCTCCTCCCGATCTCACTCGGCCTCCGGGGAGGCCACCCGCCAGATGGAGAGACTCAATAGAGGAGTACGTCAAGATGCCCTACAGAGTCGGACGGAGTACGAGGTCGTCCGCAACAAGAGTGCCATACCGCCATTGGACTACTCGAGCACACGATAGAGAAGACTGGCGGAACTGTGATCCACGCGGCATAGCCCGTTGAAGATGGATCTACTAAGTAACTAAGTAAGTAACAACAAAAACAAGAGATCAAAGATCAATTTTAAAAACAGCAAAACATTGTTCATGAGGTCGGGAGACGAACCACCACCATTCGGGTTCCGGCTCACCTAACAACCACTTCACCATCGAGTCGGTTGGGAACGGATGACTAGAAATGAGTGATGAGTTTAATCAAAATCAGAAAATGCTAATTATCTTAATTACTAGATCGAAAGGGCAACTTTGCAAAACGGTTTTGTGACTCTCTTGGGGGTACGTATCCACCATAAAAATTGGAAGGCGATTGGGGATATGTGTCCTCCGGTCAGTCCCATGTAAGATCAGCCGCTTAACAATATTCTGCGGATTTTGCTCATGCTTGGGTTGCTACCTAAGGTACCTCAAGGTCCCATCTCCATCTGAGGGCGAACGAGAGACGCTCCGCAGTGAGAGGCTCGTCCGTTTGGAACTGCCAGCACTTGTCCCACTTCGACGCTGGATCATCGATTTCCGTCTGCAATGCAAATAATATCGTAATTATAATACTAAAATCACTTTTGATCTAGAGATGACTTGGCAAGAAATGACTCTTTTAATTCTGTGTGCAATCTCATTTGATTGAGCTTTGAGTGCGCAGAAGGCACTAGGTCGGAAGAGAAGTATGACGTCATGCCTCCTTGCATACCAAGGGCGGTATGACGTCATAGTTCTCATCCGGCCTAGTGCCGCGCAGAATGAAGAGTCATTTCAGAAGAAGCCATCCCTTATTTTATCCTCCCTTCTTTTTTTCGCTGTATTTCAGTGTTGTCTAAAATTTAACGAGTAGAATAAATTTTCTTCGTTAGATGTTGAATCGCACCCACGCAATCGACTTAATAATGTTAATTAGCAGTTCTGGCGATGAGAATGAAGCGAATGAAATACAGAAAAATAGGAAGTTGGAAAATTAGGAAGTTCCTTTTCGAAAAACAAATATTTTTAAAATGTTTCATCATCTAAACTCCGTTGTTAATGCTTGATTTTTATTTATTGAAGAGCAAATATCAGCACCGAGCCCGCCGTATCGAGTTCGAGGAGTGAAGATCCGATGCAGCTCAGCAGCCTGTTGTCGACTGTAGAAGCTCAGTTAGCTGTACTCCTGTGATATCTCAAAATCTTCAGAAATTTCATAACTTTCCTTTCAGAACATGTGAAAGTCCTTGACAGCCGCCGCTAATCGACTATCCATTGTTTCACAGAGGATGATCGAACTTGTAAACAAATTTAACTGCTGCCCAGTAGAACTTGCAAAACTGATACTCGGCTGTTACCGTGTAGGTGGTATTTCCGGGAAAATCATTGTAAAAGAGGGTGTTAAAAATGTGAAAAAGTAAAGATTTACCAAGGTGTTGAAATGTGGAAAAGATAAAGATTCAGCCAAAACAAGGAATTTTACAGCCATGCTGAGATACCTACGCTAGTTGATGCATTTCTGTTGTCCAAAGTGCTTTTAAAAAATGTTGCCAAGTAAAAACATCAATAAATCATAACTTTCAGGTCTCAAATATAATAATGAGCATATTTTGCATACGATTCATCAATGCATATCTCGTCTCACTCTCTCTCATTTCTACCCCTGCGCTTCTCAATGGGTGGTCGATTCTCGCTCCGGCGCTCCTTCCTCGTCCATCTGTTTGTTCTCTTCTTTGCGAACCCATCATATTATCGATTGAAGCTATTGGATTTTCCCCGTCCTCGTGCTTCTATGGGGTCTCGCTGCCCGAGCGATGAGACATGTGCTGGAAATTCCAGAGCCGGTAAATTCCCTTCTATCCGTCCCTAAATTGGCTGTGTTCACCCGCGATTCTTATTAACCACTCGATTCCAGTCCATCCTCGACCTCACCGACGATTGTCTGCTGTCGATCTTCGATCGACTCGACTTCATCGCGCGCATCCGCCTCTCCTCCGTGAACAGGAGACTGCGGGAACTCGAACAACGAGCCATCGGCTTACAGGGGAGAAGACCGGAGTCATTCATGGACATACAGGCAAGTCGAATTTACGAAAACTCTCGATGCACTTTGCTAATTTCTCACAAGTCTTGCATATAAAAATAAAATGTCTTCTGATTATAGTGTAAAGTAAGCGTCTCCCTCACTTTAAGGAGAGTTATAACGTGGCCAATGGTCACTGACCTTGAATAGCCAGCTCTATGAAGCAAGTGGTATGCTTCAGATTGGCCAGGAAACGGCTGAGTTGAATTGGAGACGAGATCGGAGAGGTCATGGGATGAAGTGGGGAGGGCCGACAGGCGTGTTCCCGCTCGCTGCTGCTAAGAGGATCTTCACGCGATATGTAAAAACAGTCTACGCATCGCGTTTGGAGACATTATACGTGGTAATTTCGCCGCGTTCTAGTCTTCTAGGAACGCGATTTTTTCGCTCTTTTTATGTCAGAATAGGGAAACGAGCATATAGGAAACGAATAGCTGAAATTAGTGCACAATTTCAGGATATCACTTCCCCCTCGGCTATAGCTGGTTCAACTAGTCATCGCCATTCGTCATATTCGAGCTCACCACCTGACTTGAGCTCGAATATGACGAATGGCGATGACGCTGCTGCTAAGAGGATCTTCACGCGATATGTAAAAACAGTCTACGCATCGCGTTTGGAGACATTATACGTGGTAATTTCGCCGCGTTCTAGTCTTCTAGGAACGCGATTTTTTCGCTCTTTTTATGTCAGAATAGGGAAACGAGCATATAGGAAACGAATAGCTGAAATTAGTGCACAATTTCAGGATATCACTTCCCCCTCGGCTATAGCTGGTTCAACTAGTCATCGCCATTCGTCATATTCGAGCTCACCACCTGACTTTCACTGCGGAGGTTTGTATTTTGCTTTTTGTTTTTGTTTGGGTTTCTATTTTTTTGTTTTTGTAATGGCGTTTTTGAGGGCAACGTCCTTTTGATGTTAAACAAATGCACATCATTTCTACATGCAAATTCAAGTACTAGATGGCTGGACATAATGCCCTGTTTGTTTTCACGAAATGGAAATGAGAACTACTTGAATTCCCGCAATTGCGGATCTCCGTTCTCCGTGGAGATGTACACTTGAAATTTGCTCTATAAGGTTCAGAGGGTCGGAAAATCTTATAAACGGAGAATTCAAATAATTCTCATTTCCACGTCCTTTTTCCTGAGAATTAACGACACATAAATCTAAAGTAATGTTAAAACAAACTGCTCCAAATTCAGACAACGTGCGATGAATTGCGCCGAGTGATCTTTGATAATCTCGTCATGTTTCTCACTCTCAACAAGAAGTGCCAACTGAATATTGAGGAAGTGCAGAGATGGGCGACTTGGGGCCTAGTGACGTCACTCACATGGGTACGTTACGGGAACATTCGCCTAACATGCCATCTCTATGAAGAATTTTGTGAAATTTATTTTCTTTGAGCTAGACGTGATTGATGAGATGAGATGTTTCTTAAAGACTACCTGGAGACGAAAGTATCTTTATAGGGACACTATGACGTCATGCTGCATTTGATATATCAATGGCAGCATGACGTAATTGTTCACATCCGACCTAGTACATTAAAGGAGGACTGTAGGCAAAGTTCAACTTTGGGCCCTTTCATAACCATGGCCAAGCTCCTCTTAACGACTAAAGGCTCCAAAAAATTACATTCATATCTCTACTCTTAACAGAGTTATGATTAGTTGGCTGAGTGCCATGGACGCTTGATGGGCCAGGGAAGTGCGCGAATTCAAATATCTTGAAGTTTTGTCAAAAACTGGTTTGGATCGAACTCGCAACCTCCCGATTACGTGACTGCTGCTCTACCATTGAGCTATCCTTCCGATGTCTGGCCACTTCCTAGCTCGCGCTATGATCTTTGGAGGGTGGAACCACGCTTCTATCGAGGTGGCTACTTTGCCGAGAGTCCTCCTTTAAAGGTCGGACACCGATCTTGCGCACATCTCGAGTTCTGGACCTGGGATCTCACTGAGTCGGCCCTTGATCTGCTTGAGCAACTTGCGAAGGAGATCTTGGGCATCAACAATGCCAGGTTTCCGACTGCGCCGTCGATTGAGCAGCTAATCAATCTCCGGACCACGATCAAGCATAAGAAGGTCAGAGAGACATTCATAGTCGATTGCACGTATTATATTGGGGTGTCCGGAAAGTTCGTATAATGCTTCGGAAAAAAGTCAGTTCGCGATCAAATGCAGTGATTGCGCAATCTGTTTGTCAACAATGTATTGCATCATTCTGACGTTGAGTAGTGAGAGGATTTAATCAGTCTCCTAGTTGCTACATTGATTCTTGTGATGAACTCCCATCTCTACCTCCGAGCAGTCTTACTTCATTACTACCGTCTTGGCCGATCCGTGAAGGAGGCCCACTCTGCCCTGGACCAGTCGGAAGGAGCTGACGCCCCCTCCATAACCTTCTGCTATAAGTGGTTCTCCCGCTTCAAGAAAGGGGAGTTTGGTCTCGATGATCAACCCCGCTCTGGACGCCCTCCCTCCCTCGATCAGCCTCTCGTTCTCCGCACACTGAAGCGCAAGCCCATGGCCAGTGTGCGTGAATTGAAGAAGGATACTGGTACTCCCAGATCAACGGTGTCCGATATCCTCTATCGATCTGGGAAGAAGCCGAAACTCCCACAAGTGATTCCCCATGACCTCTCCCCCGAACAGCTGAAAAATCGTATTCAAGTCTGTCGGGAATTACTCCATCGTAGATCCAATCTTCGATGGGTCAATTCCATCATCGCTACGGATGAGAAGTGGATCACGTACGATAACCCTGTGAGGAGACTGCAATGGGTGGATGCAGATGAGAAGCCCACGCCCGTCCCGAAGAAGGAAGAGCACGGAAAGAAGGAAGTCCTCTGCTTCTTCTTCTCAGTGCTCGGTCCCATCTACTGGGAGATCCTCGCCCCTGGCACCAGCATCAATGCCGACCTCTTCTCTGAACAACTGGAAGATGTCGCGATCAGAGTCCCTCCCAGACTCCTGAACCAGGGCAAAATTCTTCTTCTGATGGACAATGCTCGCCCACATCGAGCGAAGATGACCCAGAAGAAAATGGACGAGCTGAAGATCGAGAGGATTCCCCATCCACCGTATTCCCCGGATCTCTCCCCATGCGACTACCACTGCTTCCGCTCTCTCTCTCTGACTTCTGCAAAGGAAAGAAGTTCAAGAATCGAGATGAAGTTGTGAGGGCTTTCGTGAACTGGGCGGTCTCGAAGAAACCCGCATTCTGGAAGAGAGGAATCGAGACCCTGCCCAATCGCTGGAGGGAGGTAGTGAGAAAGAAGGGGGCATACATTGGTCACTGAGAATTGTAAAGCATTGAATAAAAAATAAAAACAAAAAATTATACGAACTTTCCGGACACCCCAATATTATCATGTTGCCCTTTCAAAGCATGTTCAATAACTTGTAAATTCACTAATGGTATGCTGCTGAGCATGACCAATTGGCGATCTGGGCGGTGGAGGGCGACGGAAGGTTCACTACATTCGACTGGATTTTCAGGTTAGTAGAAGCAGTTCGATTTTAGCTGTAATAAACTCAAATTGAGCCCCATTCGCTCCGGAGGCGCTCTTGACGTGCTGATAGTGGCAGTTGAGCAGAAAAACTCATGCGAGAAGTGGGGCAAGACCCGAATTCCCCACTCGGAAGAGGCATGACGGGGAGCAGAGGAATATAGTACAAGAAGAACATAGCCTCATTCGATGGATAAAGATCCATCTGGAATTGATTTTTTCAACATTCTCGATTTCTCATTGAAAACGCATTAAATAGTCCAAAATAGTGCGACATTCGATCAGAATAACATCTGTAGGGAAACATATCAGAGCGATACATAGGATTTCAAATATGGTGTTCCATCTGATTCGCTGATGCCGAGTGCAAATTTTTTTTGACTAGAGACCGATTTGTCAATATTTTAACTATTCTGGTTCTTTGTACAAATTTAGCATCCTGCCAGTGAATCGTTTAAGCTCGTTTATGAATCCCGGTCGTGAGAAGGTTGAAGACTCAGGAGACACTTCCATGGCCTATTTTTGTGCGATCCTGCTCTATCACAACTCTAGCCTCGACTAACCCTATCAGGAAATTAGGAGAGAAGATGGCACCGTAAAGAAGGAGGGAGTATGGATCTTGAAGTTATGAGGGTTTGAGCAAGTGTCAATTATCGAATATGTAATTTTCGCGTTTATAACATTTTAAACTTGACAATTCCGGATAATCGCATGAAGACACAATTTCATCCACTATTTGCGAAAAAAATCATTTTATTCCAGAACATGCATAACTATGCATTTCGCATCAATCCAATTATTGCTAAAGAACATTCTGTAAGCCATAGTTGAGAAATATTCGTAGATCAGTGTTTATCAAGAATGATCAGAAGGGAATTATACTTTCGATGAGAAGGGAATCCTATTAAAGTATAATCAGAAGGAGAGTCGACGATTCTCGAATTTGACCAAGATCTGCGAGCTGTTGGCGTACTGCCTGGTCCTCGCGTGGAATCCATCTCTTCGTCGCGTGATTTTGTGCTCGACAATTCCTCCATACTACGGGAACTCTCTGGTCGAATGCTGAAGGAAATCATAAAAAATAAATAATTTAGAATTTTTTATCATGATAACAAATATTAGACCAGTATTGCGCCAATAAACTTTGTCTCTAGCTAAGATCAGCCGCTGAATAATATTCTGCGGATTCTGTTCATGCACGAGTTGATATCCACTAGCGTTGGCAATTCGATAATACTACATCTCTCCCTCGCCTCCTCTCGCTCACTCTAACTTGGTGAAGTTAGAGCGCTCGGCGAGAAGATGACCGGATTCATGTATGCGCGGGAACGCGAGCATAGTGATATGTAGCGGACCCGCTACCTCTCCCGCTCCTCTGACCCGACGTAGCGGACCCGTTATATGAGGCCGTCTGCCTAAGAATCGAACAGTCTGGCACAGCAAAATTTTTCAATTTTCTGATTTCATGTGATTTGGGGTTATTAAAGTTGCTGAGGACGATGGGGATATTCATTTTGCACGAGGAGGCTCCGTTGGCTCCAGATGACGTTGCGTTGAAATCAGATTTATTTTCAAATCTCGCACACCAATTGTGCTAAAATTATCAGAATTATTTTCCTGGCACAGAATAAGATGGCGAAGAGGCCTGTCTAATTCATTTATCATAATTTTCAAAAATAATTTTTTAATGATCTAAAAAATGGAACTTTGCGCAGAGTAGGAATAGAGTATCAAGAAATACATCGATCTGACCGGCTTGGTGAGGGGAGTCCAAATCTAAATTTATAGCCAATTTCCGCATAGACATTTTGAGAAAATATTAATAAAGTGAAGCATTTCTGCGAGAAAAGCGCCTGTTGACGCTCTTCCCATCTGCTTCTCCCTCTCCTTCGTCTCTACTCTCTCCATTTCATGTGCTCTCTCTCCTCAGCCAGGGGGGAGGCAGCTCGTGAGGGGCGAATCGCCTCTTTTACTGTCAAAGTGCTTCACTTTATTAAAGATTTCTCAAAATGTCTATGCGGAAATTGGCTATAAATTTAGATTTGGACTCCCCTCACCAAGCCGGTCAGATCTATCTATTTCTTGATACTCTATTCCTATTCCGCGCAAAGTTTCATTTTTAGCTCATTAAAAAATTATTTTTGAAAATTATGATAAATGAATTAGACAGGCCTCTTCGCCATCTTATTCTGTGCCAGGAAAAAAATTCTTATAATTTTAGCACAATTGGTGTGCGAGATTTGGAAATAAATCTGATTTCAACGCAACGTCATCTGGATCCAACGGAGCCTCCTCGTGCAAAATGAATATCCCCATCGTCTTCAGCACCTTTGATAACCCCAAATCATATGAAATCAGAAAATTGAAAAATTTTGCTGTGCCAAACCTCTTCAGATCTGCTCGATTCTTAGGCAAACGGCCTCATATAGCTATCGCCCTACAACCCCACTATCCACTGTACCTCAAGGTCCCATCTCCATCTAAGGGCGAACGAGAGATGCTCCGCAGTGAGAGGCTCGTCCGTTTGGAAGCGCCAAACTTTATCCCACTTCGACGCCGGATCACCGATTTCCGTCTGCAATCCAAACAATACTGTAGTTTTGACAGTAATGCTAATAATAAAACCACAATTTATCTAATGATAATAAGAAATGACACTTTTAATTCTGAATGCAATATAACTTTAATGAGCAGCGATGATAGTATGCTGAATGAAGAGAGAGGTCAGTTCATACGAAGCCACTCCTTATTTTATCCCCTGCTCTTTTTCGCTATGTATAATCTCTAAAATTATCTAAAATTCAACGAGTAGAAAGAAGTTTCTTCATGAGATGTTTAAACGCACACAAGCAATCGATTTAATAACATGTTAATTAGCAGCTGAGAATGAAGAGAATAAAATACAGAAAAATTAGGAAGTTGAATGCTAAGCAATCGACTGCTTGGTCGCGTTTCAAAGTATTGATTGCTGTTTTCTTTACGACTAACCAGAATCATTCGCACGACCCAGTCCGACTTGACGACTATGCCGTGCACATTGATGTACTTGAATGCGATGACACGCGGGAGCAGCGACTCCTCCAGAGCGAAGAGCATCTCCTGTGATTTTAAAATGCATTTATATTTTAAATTTTAAAATATATTTATATTTCAAATATTATTTATTTTTACAAAATTCGCAGGTTCTTTGAAAAGGAAAATGCGGCGCGTGTTATTTCCTTTTATAAAAATTTTCGTCTAAACTCCGCTGTTAAAGGAGGCCTCTCGGCAAAGTAGCATTTTGCCTTCAGTCCTCCTTTAATGTTTGATTTTATTTGGTGAAGAGCAAAAATCAGCACCGAGCCCGCCGCATCGAGTTCGAGGAGTGGAGATCCAATGTAGCTCAGCAGCCTGTTGTCGACTACTCCGATCACTCCCTGGTTGACGGACCATCCCTTCTAGTAGAGTACGAGTTACAATATCATAGTCTCTTTATATTACACACTCTCTAGGCCGGTCGAGATAGAGAGTGTGTGAAATGAAGAGACGAAGGCCCGAAGTACGAAATATACCTTGTACACATGCAGCAGCGGCGTCTTCTGGAGGAACTTGGAGAGACTGAAATTCGGAATTTAATTGATTATTTATCAATTTACCTTATCTTAGTTACTGTACCTTCTCATCATTCTTACCCTGTCACTTTACTCTGAACGTGGAACGACTACCCGATGAAACCAGATAAACCCATTGGAAAAAAACAGCTCAAATGATCGAGATACCTTTAAGGGAGCCTCGGAGACGTCCTTAGGAGCCTCGAGCAGCTGAAAAGGATGATTAGTACACGGAAGTAAAAAACATGCAACACTTGTCAAGGCCTGGAAATATTGAAAAAGAGGAGTATTTCGGCATGGGAAGCTCACAAACGTTTGGCGGGTGGACGGGTAACAACTTGCGAAGCGAAAATAGAAGATACAACACGAGAAATCGATAAATTCGAAGGAAAGACCAGCCGAGTTTAGTAGCTGCGAAAATTGAAAATTACGGTAGCCGCGTTTCCGCGACTATTCTTTCAGTGTAAACACGAAATGACTTTTTGCTATTTGATGGCTTCATTCTATCCCGGACATTTGCACTTATGCAGCTCTAACTTTTGTTTAAGGAAATATTTTTGAAAACAATTGGTCAGAATATAATGAATTGAGCCGAGAGTGACGTACAACAATTTTCAGGTCGTGAGGTTCAGTCTTGACCTCACACTGTAAAAGTTATAAGGAATTATAATAACTTATAAGAAACGGTTCACAATATGTTGAATTGACTGTACGGTACAACGTTCTATAGAAACACCCCGTTTTCCCTTGTGTTTGCCTGTTGTTAGAGAAAAAATACTTTCTAACTAAAGTGCAGAGTAGCCCATACCTGAAGTGTGCATCATCACTGATCACTTCTCCTCCGATCGCTTCTAGAGACACTCGATGGAGGGAATTTCCAGCCAAAGACTTGCCCAGCTTGCAGAAGAGCGATGGAGTGAGCGGCATCTGAAAGTCTCTTCATTCTAACAGCATTTCAAGCGCTCATTTAAAGGAGGACTATCAGAAAAGTTGACTCTTAAAATCTGACAAGGCAGTTTTGTGGCTCTTTGAAACAAGACCAAATTTTCATATCTTATATCACGGATTTCCTGATCTTATATCACGGACTTCTGAGAGATGGCAGGCGGTGTTTGACAAAATGTTCAAAGTGCCCCGATCCCTTCGAGATTATCAGCGTAGGCCCAGTATGTTTTTATTCGATTTCTCAAAACTACCTAAAAGCCGGCTCCTGAAATTTCAAAATTTCGAAAATTCATAACATGCTTGAAAATTGAGCTACAGTTTCTTTAAAAAAATCAAAATGACCTTCTTCTCAAGTAGAACATTCTTTATGTTGAGAGTTTTTGGGTAGCGAGAAGGATAAACCCGAAGAAACTAGTACATTATCCGTTAACACTTGATTTGCGAACTTCTCATCTACATTTTGGAATAAATGACATATATGAATAAAGAAAGGAATCTGAATTTGACCGGAAATTACGTGAATCATGATGAAAAATGCCCGAAATCATTGCTAAGTTGCAAAACAAGTGTGGGAAAGCCTATCATGCAAAATGTGGTCTAGAAATATCACAATATTGCATTTTTCATTCACATTTCGTAAAATACCTTGAAAATGAAGAATAATAACGATTAGAACTACTAAATCGAATTTGTAGGTCTCCTTGAGAGCTATCGATCGCGCTGTTTGAGTGCTCTATTGCACCAAGTTGAACAGAGATACGATCAAAAAACGAAATCTGTCAAAAAAATAACCGTCCGGAAAAGCCGCGAATCCTCCATACTAAATCGATTGTGAAAGGTCAGAGATATGCAAAATGATCAACATTGACACCCCTAATTTCATGCGTAGAATCCATATTTGAAATAAAAACCTTTGTATTTAACACCTGTGATGGTCAAACAATCGATTTCTTGATCGGAAAATCACTTTTTCGAGGAAATGACCATGAAGACGACTTCCTTTCCGTTTGTAGATGTTGAGACAATTGTAGAACTCACCGAGACGAGTAAAATGAGAAAAAAAGTTCGCTGGAGGATCAAAATTGAGCGAGTTATGCCTCTTGTAGCAGGTAGATCAAAAAAATCGATAATGAGCAGATTCGACCAAACCACTTGGATGGACCTTAGTCTAACCACCCATAGGGTCCACCAACCAAGTTACATCGAAATCGGAGACACAAAATATTTTCTAGTAGCAAAAGTGACTCATTTCCCTGCACTTTTACAGGAGACCCGTGATATTTGACGAAAGTTACGACTAGTTGGCTGAGTGCCAAGTGACCCTGAATGGTGGGCAACGAGCGAGAGAGCACACGACTTGAAGAGTTCTCTCTCTATTTGAAACATATCTCAACCGGGCCCGTGTTTGCTGAGAATCCTTCTTTAACATGCCAGATAGGAGTATGCAGAATGAGGAGATCATTTTCCAGTCTTATCTTATTTACTACTATTGAGGGTAGTGGGCCACTTTATAAAAATAACTAAATTGTAGCATCTGCCTCTTCTGGAATGTTCGTTTGGTGCGATGCGATATGGTACGAAGCCACGAACCATTTTTATGTTGAGAAAGTGCACGTCGTGGCCGTAGATCATCTCCTCGATGGTCTCGAAGAGGACGACGGGCATGACCGAATTGTCACGAGCGACTAAGGCGCCATCCTGACGCAATCAGTATAACTCTCCAACATTTCTAATCATTTTTATGTGCCTTGAATTGAGTTAGAGTTGTTTATCTTTTCAGCTCAAACTGATGGATTCCCATGGAGGAATTCATACTGGCCAGTCACTCTCCTATCTCCCTTGTACATCAGAAAATATACCGAGAGAGCACGTGAAATGGAGAGATTCGCTCCTTCGAATTGGCGCCAGTTCACTTACCAGACTGCTCTGGTCGCACGTCTTCACAACACTCCACGTGTCGTCATCGTTGAGGATGACGTCAGCCTTCAACTTGAATACGGTCAGCGTTTGCTGGTAGATATCGTCATCAGCCGGTACGCACGAGCTGTAGAGAAATCAGATATCAGAGTTCAAAAAATGAGAAATCTTAAAGATAAAGGATCTGATATTTTTCGAGATCGTATATTGCGTAGCAACTTACATTTCGGACACTTCGTCATCCCTCAGAGCATCCTTGTCGCACTTCTGAGGGCCGATTGGACGCCAGGGATACGACTGATCTTTGATCTTGAGCATCACTCCGAATCCACGCTGGGTCTGCAAATTATTGATTGATGGTTTTATTGATTTTAGCGGTATAATTCAAATTCAAATTCAAATTCAAAGCGATAATTGATTCGTTTTCCCTACGTTAAAACAAACGATAGCGAACGCATTACTGACATGCATATGCGGCTACTGACACGTGAGTGACATATGACTTCTTCGAACCTGTCGTATTTTGAGCAGTCCCTCCCTCCACTTGACACTGGAGAGCGAGGAGTCGTGCGCGAGACTGTGGAACTTCCGACTCACGAGAGCTACGGTGCACAGCTCGGAACTGGAAGATCAAAGATCAAAGATCAAGGATCGAAATTGAAGAAGGAGCTCACCGAGTGAGATGCGTGAGTATGGTGACCAGTACATCGTCTGGCAGTTGCAAAATTTGATCCTGAAAATTTTGTAACTTTGATCTCTAGGTCGCAACCAAATCTTACAGGTGAATTGATCAAAACGTTTTCATCTTTTCTTGAAGCCAACGTAATTGGAAATATGCCAAAAAAACGCAGTGCGTCTCACCATTGGCTCAGGCAGCTGCAGCAGCAGTCTCACTGCGAGTGCTGCCAGTCCCCATAGCAGCACGTAGGCGAAGAGCAGCCAATAGCTGCAATGAGATGATATGATAGGGTTGAAAGCGAAAACAACTGACAGAAGGAGCGCGAAAAGGCGAGAGATCGAGCATCGACCACTCCCCGAGTCGGCCATGAGTAGAAATGAAGAGAAGTAGGAGGAGAAAGGAGAGGATAGAGGAGAGGAGAATGAAGAGGGGAAGGGAGAGGAATAGGGTAGGATGGAAAATTGAAAATTGAAGAAGTATGCGACGTTTATTCTGATCCTGGCATCTAACCATGTAATCACCGTACAATCTAAGTGGTACTTCTTAAAATCGGTGACTAAGGTCGAAAAAAGTACCCATTTGCGATCATTTCACTTTGCTTGGCACATGCAAGAACTGTGTGCGCAGTATTCAATCTCCCAGAAATAAATGAATGAAAATATAATTATGAATCAGGCCTTCTCAATCTCTGATCGCTCCATTTCGTCTCTCCGATTGTATCTCGTCCGGCTAGCGTCGGCCCAAAATCAGTACAAGTATCCTGCAAAGAATGTTTCAGGTTACGGTATACTGTCGGGGCGAGGTACTGCAAGGTTACTGTAACCGAGGTAGGTCACTCATTCGAGTTCTGATTCGGAGATTTCTGCCTGCTCCAGTCATCTCGAGCGTCGTCGATATATTCAAGGGTCTCAAAAATTATAGTCTACAACAACATTCAGATTGCTCGGTAAGTAGTGAGTAGAAGAGATGCGTTTGAAGAAGAATTCAGATTCATCGAATTCAAAAAAAAATTATTGGCTTGAAAGTGCTGTCATCCGCAGGATTCGAACCTGCGCCCACAGAAGTGGACTGCGACCTGAACGCAGCGCCTTAGACCACTCGGCCAGAATGACATGTTGGACCCTGCTTGTCAAACTCATCTTGTACTGAGAGAACGGTAATGGATACCTTGGAGGGGAGAATTAACCTTCTCATCAGAGTACTTCGTTCTCTTAAGAGAGGAATCGCGAGAGAATCGACCACGCCGCGGCGGTAGGATTCAAGTTTGCTCGATTCCCCTATAATTTTGGATATAAGTACTTCAAATGATGCTCTTTCAAACTGCGTCGTCAGAATTTTGATAACTGTCGTCATCGTCGGGATTCAGAAGGCCAAACTTGACACTATCACTTTTCGACAGTCAAATCGCGCGCACTTAAATGATCATATCTCCATTTAAAATAAAGATAGAAGGCCGTTCTTTGTTTCAAATGAAAGCTACCATCATGCTCTACAATCGTATCTTGACAATATCATTCCTGGTCTTCATCATGGTGCAGGGCGGTCGGGCGGACCAAAAGTGGCGTAACTTTGGAAATCAGAAAAAGATCATGGGTTATCATGCTTAAGTTGTAGAGCATACATGTGCCTCACTTCTCGCCAAAAATAAGGCAAATCGGAGTAGGAACAAAAAAATTGGGCTCACTTTTGTACGGCGACCCCAAAATGTGTTCAGGACAAGAGTACTTCCGTAACTTCAATTGCCCTCATTTGGGCTCAAAATCGTTCAAAAATTTCCAAAACAACATTATAAGTGTCTTCCCCCCATATTATAACACTTCTATTGGTCATTCACCTGACCGAAAATTTTAAAATCGGTATTTTGACCAATTTCAGCATGCGCTATGGACCCAAACGCATAAAATGGGTTCTATATAATGCAAATACATTCTTCGAAACAGCTCGAAGAAAAAGGGCTCCTGAAAAGAGGATATTTCTCCTTAAGAATCCTATGAAAAACGCAAAAATGTGCCGAAGTTTAAAATAGACGTACAAACTCGGCTCATGAATAGAAATGTAGAACACGATGAGCTAAACATTTCATTTGAAGAAAGTGAGTCTTTATCTTTTCGTTGAAGCGTGCTACAGAGCCTGGAAGTTGGCCAAAACCGACGAGAGACGTCCGCGGGGGAGCGCTAAATAGAGGGGAGGGAGAGGGAGGTCAGAGGGCGAGAGCGCCAGACGGTTAGAGCACGCGCTCTCGGGGGATTCTTGACTATTTCTGACGAACTTCCAGGCTCTGTAGAACGCTTCAACGAAAAAATAAAGACTAACTTTCTTCATATGAAATGTTTAGCTCATCGTGTTCTACATTTCTATTCATGAGCCGAGTTTGTACGTCTATTTTGAACTTCGGCACAGTTTTGCGTTTTTCCTAGGATTCTTAAGGAGAAATATCCTCTTTTCAGGAGCCCTTTTTCTTCGAGCTGTTTCGAAGAATGTATTTACATTATATAGAACCCATTTTATGCGTTTGGGTCCATAGCGCATGCTGAAATTGGTCAAAATACGGATTTTCAAATTTTCGGTCAGTTGACCATTTATGACCAATAGAAGTGTTATAATATGGGGGGAAGACACTTATAATGTTGTTTTGGAAATTTTTGAACGATTTTGAGCCCAAATGAGGGCAATTGAAGTTACGGAAGTACTCTTGTCCTGAACACATTTTGGGGTCGCCGTACAAAAGTGAGCCCATTTTTTTTGTTCCTATTCCGATTTGCCTTATTTTTGGCGAGAAGTGAGGCACATGTATGCTCTACAACTTAAGCATGATAACCCATGATCTTTTTCTGATTTCCAAAGTTACGCCACTTTTGGTCCGCCTGACCGCCCTGCACCATGATGAAGACCAGGAATGATATTGTCAAGATACGGTTGTAGAGCATGATGGTAGCTTTCATTTGAAACAAAGAACGGCCTTCTATCTTTATTTTAAATGGAGATATGATCATTTAAGTGCGCGCGATTTGACTGTCGAAAAGTGATAGTGTCAAGTTTGACCTTCTGAATCCCGACGATGACGACAGTTATCAAAATTCTGACGACGCAGTTTGAAAGAGCATCATTTGAAGTACTTATAACCAAAATTATAGCGGAATCGAGCAAATTTGAATCCTACCGCCGCTGACCCCCTTCAAATGGTCGATTCTCTCGCGATTCGCCTCTTAAACGGGTTTGTAACTTCTTCTTATTTACAGAGACTTCCTCCTTCCCTTCGAATCATATCTTCCTTGTCACACGAGTTATCTTTCGAAGTGCAGAACGACAGACATTTCTTCTAGATTTCTTCACTCTTTCTCATTTTGGTTTTCCGAGCTCTCAATTGGCATATAATATTCGCTAAGACTTACTTGATGAGATACGAAGCTATAATTGAATTAGTTGTTTATCAGGGTCTCGGGCGATTAACAACCCAGAGACGAAATACATTGGGTAGAGGCTACATGTCACAAAGAGAGGTCAGTGATTGTGTGCTTGGACCGGGAGACGAGTACTGATTGCATGGGAGGGAATCACTCGATGAGTTGCACGTCCTCTTTGCAGAACTCCTGACGGCAGAACGAGCATCTGGCCTGGAATAGAGAATGCACGTTTATTTTAAAATTGATAGTTGTTATCGTTTATTTGTGTTACGTAGTACAATACTTCGAATGAGCCTGAAGCAAAGTTAAGCTCTTTTCAACTACCATTTGTATTTGTATGAACATGATGGGGGTTGGTTTGGTCTGGGTTATCAGCACATGAGCACAGTGGCCTAGACTCGCACCTTTCCGTAGATGTCATCCGTAGCTGCGAGGAAGATCCGAGAGAGGCAGCCGATGCACCAATAGGGTCTGCACGAGCAGGAGCAACGGCAGTAACTGAAATGGGGGCACTAGTTCGGATTATTACTATGACATCATGCCGCCTTTGATAGATCAAAGGAGGCCGAAATGGTATATGAATATTTGATAGAATTGACCAGAGGCCTTACAGCGAAAATAAAAGTGGTGATTTTTAGATCCCAAGGGATAACTTTTCGAGGGTACTCTCTTCATCACTGCGTCACTGGTCTAATTGGTGAGAGAGCATGCAAAATAAAGAGAGTCCGTTGCCGTGAAATCACCCCTAGATTAGGGGAGAGCATCGGGTATCACTCGTCGCAATATTAAAGAGGCTGTGACAAGTGAATGATATGAATGGATAAGGAAGATCGTTTGTAGCTATGCTCGACTTACCACACGGAGCTTCGACGAATGATGACATTTGACATCTCGGTTTGGCACGAGAAGCACTCCTCGAGTACCTTTGATCATGAGGTTTTCGTGATTTATACTTCACAGTAAAATGAGAGGGAGTGGCAAGTGAAAATTTCTGTTTTTAGCGAATGTCTGATTTCTTTTCATATCTGCTTGATATGTTAATGAATTCCAAAGCCCTTCATATGTAACTCTTGTGAATGGAAGCACGTATAATAAATTGTAATCATTCAGAGAGCTGAGCAATTGGTAGAACGACACAAGAACTTTTCGTGTTGTGCTCACCACACCGCAGTTCCAGGCGTGTCTCTCATTGAGCATGGCATAGACAGCGAACACCTGGCAAGAAATATTGTCAATTTCGGAATATTTGATATCACATTTTATCGGTCTACGGATGTTCGATGTTTATCCAATATACGCTGCTAAAATTGACTACGATTTCAAATTTTGGATGACGCAAGTTAGACGTATGGGATGAAAAGAGATGTTTTCTAGTTAAATTATTGTTGTTTGTGAAAAGTATGTGTAGAAAGTCGTGTTTTGGAGCAAGGTTCTGCTCGATTTTTTTGATTAACAATTTACATTCAACATTTTGCACAATTTTGAAATATCTTTGCACGTCGCGCTCATCCTCGAAGAACCCTGCTCCAAAACACGATTTTCTACACATAAATTTCATCAACAACAAGAATTGAACCTTACAAGAAGAAAAATCAGAGTTTCGCAAAAGTCATTTTTTCGAGTTTTTCTTCATAGTGGCATGTTTGAGTAAAAATTTGAATTCAGTTTTTATATTTTTGTATCATAAACACTTTTTCTTTCATAATTTTTAAAATTCTGTAACACGATACCGCTTGATAGAGAGAATATTTATTTTTTGATGGCAAAACAGGTTTTTCATCCGGATGATTTTTAGTTTTTGTCTAGACGACTTGCACAAAACATGAAAGTTTTTGGAAATAATTTTCCACACATTTTTAGCCCGATGCCATCTTTCTAGCTGATCTGGGAGCTGAGATACATAATAGCCGGATGCAAAACCGGAAAATTCCTAAAAGCCGGCTCTCGGACCAATCATCCATATTTATCGAAATATTACGTCTAGTGTATTCTAACACTAAAATATGAGTCGAATCTGGTAAAACTTTTTTTGAAAATGTTCCCGCACGCCTCCACTGACTCTCATCTCCAGTCACCAGGTCTTCCAGAAACTCCTTCCTGTTGGAGCGAAGGATAAGAGATTGGCAGATACTCGTACGGGTTATCCTCTGGTCTCCGGTTATAGGGGACATAATTTTTTTCAACTATAAGAGGCAGCTCTTATATAGCTTTAGGGGGTACTTCCGAGAACGCTCTAGAACATTGTAGAATTGGAAAATTTCCAACTTGCAAAAGCGCGGGAAAATTAAATTTAAAAAAAGTGACATACATTATCCACCAACCTAATATTTCACTAATCAAAGGGAGTTGAAATACAAGTTCACTTTCTAGTTATTGCACATAGGTAATACATAATCGCAGGCGTGTTCCGGAGATATGGATTTGCATTGCATCAAAGGTAGGAAAGCTGAGTTGTTTTCAAAGTGTCTTCAAAGGCATTGCCTCGTTACGTTCTAAAGACAACTTCAAGCGGTTGAGAATATCCTATCATCACTTTTAAAGTTGTTTTAGATACAATAGGTTAGCGAACGCCAAAATATATTCGAAGAAATATTATACAAAGGCCCTAAAATACTTGAATTTCGAATTTTCCATTGTTTTCAACAAATTGAATAACAGTACAACCAATCTTAATATATTAGTATAAACGTAGAAAGTTGCTGAATACACCATGTACATGTGGCCCTGCTAGAATCTATCGCAAGTGTAGTAGAAAAGCAAAAAGTGCTCAAAAAATAAACATTTTCAAAGATAGCGTCATCATTATGCAACGTATGCATGAGATAGTGGCATTGCGTACAAATTCTTCTTCGGCCACTATCTATGTACAAATATGTTTGGTCCTAACGCCAATGGCAAACGTAGGAGATGGATCGAAAAAAATGTGTGAAGACTTATGGGACACCCTAATAGTAACGTTGTGGTTACATCAGTAGCCAAAATATTTCCTAAGAATAGAAAAAAATCGCAAATTTAAATAAATATTTATCGTTGAATGTTCTCTAGTTGGATACGTGTATGTTATGAGAAAGCAACGCATTGTTACAAAACCATTTTCACTATCTTTCTTAAAGGAGTAGTAAAGGTAAACGCGCGCCCGTTTGAAATATGAGTGACTATCTCAGAGAACTAACCTTGTGCCGTACAACGAAAAATAAAGTTCCAATGTGAAGAGTGTTCTAGGAGTAACTTTTCACGTAGAGTTCGAAAATTGACCTTAGAATGCCGTATCTCTGAACCCTCATTTCCTGTGTCGCGCTATAGCTGGGTGGTCGGTTTTTGTATCTTTTGAACGGCTCATCCAAACTTCATAAATGCATAGTAATTCTGAAAGGTCGCGATGAGATAAGCATTTTTACTGTTGAAAGTGAAAGGCTAGCTCATCTGTGAAAAAAATTATAACTATTTGAAAAATTTTCGATGACTCAAAATTGACGTCCTGGAAAATTTTAATCCGAATGCCCCTTTTTAAATATGTTAGTTAGATTCTACATGAAAAGTTACCCCTGTGTACTTCTTTTCGCTCCAAGAGAGGCCAATGCATGGGGTCTCCTAATTCGCCGAATATGTCATTGTCGTAATTCTCAGTAGAAATATATGTATTTCAGGCGAATCATCGCCAAATCAGATCAGTTTCGAACTAATTTTGACGATTCTAGAATACGTAAGTAAAAATACGCTGAAAAATTCTGGGTTTGGGTCAAGTCTAAAAATTCGATTTTTCCAACTTCGAAAAATCTCAAATTTGAACGTTATTATCTTAAAATATTCTAATGAAATATCGCATTTACCGGGTAAATCTTATAATAGGTACAGACATAGATTAGAAAATGGTGTGGAGAGGCTCCTCACAAATTGCAATACTTGAAATATTCTTGCCCGAAAACGATGTTTTGAGAGCATGTCGATACTATTTACGAACAAATAATGGGTATTTTCGATGGGAATGGAATAATTTCACGCGTACAACAAGTTTGGCATGTAAGGTGATCGGAAAATATGTGCGCACTTACAGATTTCAAAAACCGAAAAAAATCGAAATGTTCACCATTGTGAAAATCGAAACTTTGAATACAACGTATACTCCATTATATTCAATGTTAACCAACACTTCATGAGCGAGAAAGCATTAATCAACAAAAATTCATCAATTTTTAACGAAAAAGCTATGAAAATTCAATATATTGCAAATCCTGCTCTTTCTTAATGATTTTTCGGGCGAGAATATTTCAAGTATCGCAATTTGTGAGGAGCCTCTCTACACCATTTTCTAATATACATATGTCGGTACCTATTATAAGATTTACCCAGTTGTAGCGCGACACAGGAAATGAGGGGTCAGAGATACGGCTTTCTAAGGTCAATTTTCGAACTCTACGTGAAAAGTTACCCCTAGAACACTCTTCACATTGGGACTTTATTTTTCGTTGTACGGCACATAGCTGGTATTGCTCAGTTCTCTCAGATAGTCACTCATATGTTTCAATTAGAAGAGAACTCTCTTCAAGTTGCGTGCTCTCTCGCTAGTTGCATGAGCTTTCCCTGATTTAGCTCCCCGTCAACTACCGATAGCTCTGTTCGGAATGGAGATATCAATGTGAAAATTTCGGAGCTTCTTATCGTTTGGAAGATCTAGGCCGTGCAAATGAAAGCTTCCAAAATTGGATTTTGCCTTTGGTCCTCCTTTAAATATTTGATCTTCGATCTATATTTATCATGAAATTACGAGTGGATTAGTAGCCACAATGAGGGGGCGGGGCCGAGTGGGCGGTGCCTAGTTCTTCTTCTTCTTCGAGTTGCTCGAGCCTGCAAAAAGATGATGAGACGCATCCAATAGTCTACCGTAACTTACCGCTGGACTTGATGTGCGGGGTCAGCTGAGATCGAGTGTTCTTTGATCTCTTCGACTGAAAGTACGGTACGTGTGGTACGGTATGATACAGTATCCTCGACTACAGTACCTTCTCGCTGGCTTGCTTAGACTTCGACGCGGGAGGGTCGACGATGCATTGATGTTCAAATTCGATGTTCAAATTTCGGCATAAATATTTTGAAAAAAACCTGCTCATGAATACGTAATTGGATTCCCACCTAATTAGGGATAGCAAGTGGCCATGTAAAGTACTTCACAAATAACAATCGCTTTGCTCTGTAGGTTGACCGGGGGAAGCGCAATAAGTTCAAAATTCTGCTCGAAAAACAAATCGTAGTGCGGATTATCCAATCGACGCTTCGCTAGATTAGGTAATACGTGCTAGATTTACAACTTTATGTGATCCAACTTCGTCGAGATCGCCGTCGGCTTCGAGAGGGCGATGAAGCCACACCGGCACCTTTTGATTTTTAGATTTCATCAACTGTTTAGTATCATTAATGCATGCTTAGTTTTCCCAGTATTTATTGTTCAAGGTTTTCATGATTGCATTTATGTAAAACCAGCCGATCGCGAGCGCCTCGGCGCGCGCAATCGACTGGCGTGCTCCGGGATGTGTTCTTAGCCTTCGTTTTATTTTTTCGGATTCAAAATCTATCTCTCAAACTCCCTTAACATTTCCCCTCTCTCTCAACTCCCTCAGCCTCTAACCTCTCCTTCTCTCTATCTCTCACCCTCTAACATATCCCTCTCCCTCCCTCAATCCCTATCTCTTTAACTCTCTCCATTTCTCCCTCTCTCCCTCTTTCCCTCTCTCCCTCTCTCCCTCTCTCCCTCTCTCCCTCTCTCCCTCTCTCCCTCTCTCCATCTCTCCCTCTCTCCCTATCTCCCTCTCTCCCACTCTCCCTCTCTCCCTCTTTCCCTCTCTCTCCCTCTCTCCCTCTATTTCCCTCTTCTCTCTTTCTCTCCTTCTCTCCCTCTCCTCCCCTCTCTCCCTCTCTCTCCCTATCCTCCTCTCTCCCTCTCTCTCCCTCTCCTTCTCTATCTTCCTCTCCCCCCTCTCCTTCTGTCTCTCCCTCTCTATATCCCTTTCTACTTCTCTCTCTCCCTCTCTCCCTCTCTCCCTCTCTCCCTCTCTCTTTCTCTCCCTCTCTCCCTCTCTCCCTCTCTCCCTCTCTCTTTCTCTCCTTCTCTCCCTCTCTCCCTCTATCCCTCTTTCCCTCTCTCTCCCTCTCTCCCTCTATTTCCCTCTCTCTCCCTCTCTCCCTCTATTTCCCTCTCTCCCTCTATTTCCCTCTCTCATTCTCTCCCTCTCTCTCTCTCAACCTCTCTCTCCCTCTCAACCTCTCTCCCTCCCACCTCTCTCCCTCTCTCCCTCTCTCCCTCTCTCCCTCTCTCCCTCTCCCTCCCTCTCTCCCTCTCTCCCTCTCTCCCTCTCTCCCTCTCTCCCTCTCTCCCTCTCTCCCTCTCTCCCTCTCTCCCTCTATCCCTCTTTCCCTCTCTCTCCCTCTCTCCCTCTATTTCCCTCTCTCCCCCTCTCTCCCTCTATTTCCCTCTCTCCCTCTATTTCCCTCTCTCCCTCTATTTCCCTCTCTCTTTCTCTCCTTCTCTCCCTCTATCCCTCTCTTTCCCTCTCTTCCTCTCTTCCCCTCTCTCTTTCTCTCCTTCTCTTTCCCTCTCTCTTTTTCTCCTTCCCCTCTTGGGACATTCTAGAAGCTTTGGAACATTTTCGAACTTTTTGGAACATTCTAGAAGCTTTGGAACATTTTCGAACTTTCAGGAACATTCTAGAAGCTTTGGAACATTTTCGAACTTTCTGGAACATTCTAGAAGCTTTGGAACATTTTCGAACTTTCTGGAACATTCTAGAAGCTTCGGCCCATGGCTAAATATCGATTGGTATACTGTAGTTGTCCCAATGTTAATTATTGATTGGCATACGGTAATTCAAAGGTCAAAATCATAAATCTGACCCACGGAATAATAGGTAATAATAGGACCCATGGCTAATTATCGATTGGTATACGGTAGTTGACCCAATGCTAATTATTGATTGGCATACGGTAATTCAAAGATCAAAATCATAAATCTGACCCACGGAATAATAGGTGACCCATGGCTAAATATCGATTGGTATACTGTAGTTGTCCCAATGTTAATTATTGATTGGCATACGGTAATTCAAAGGTCAAAATCATAAATCTGACCCACGGAATAATAGGTGACCCATGGCTAATTATCGATTGGTATACGGTAGTTGTCCCAATGCTAATTATTGATTGGTATACGGTAATAGTTCGATGCCTTCATCAGTCCCTCCCATCCCTGTTTCGCAATCTCCCTATTTCGCAATCCGAACAGACGCCATCACACAGCGCTTTATATATAGGTATTGATGTTCTCATTGATTATATGTCTCTTTGAATTCTGAATAATATACTTTCCACTTACCTCTTTGTGAGATACAATTGGAGAAAGTGATCGGGAGCGACGATTCGAACCTAGCCCTGTCTGGAACGAGAATCTACTCCATTAGCAGTCGCTTTAGTACGCCTAATTGAGGATTGTAGGGCGATGATTCTACGGTATAATGATCAATAAATAGGTCGGTGATGTCTGACTTATTGTTTTACCGCTGTAGATAGTAGCTATGCATCTCTCATTGATGTTCTTTCAGATATTTTAGTTAGGCCGCAGCTGAACTTACTTGTCGTCCTGGGAGTTGGCGGTTTGCTGGTTGTTTTGCAGCGAAGTAGGATGGCGGAACAAGATCGGCAGGTCGAGTAGTGCGCAACGGTACAGTTGGGATGGATACGGGGCGAGCAACGACAATTCGGTGCTGAAGCAATGCGCATGCGTATTCGTCTCTCGTGCAAAAGCGGTTCATGAATGAATATATCTAATTGATAGAACTCACGTCCGTGAGCAGTTCGTCGGAGGCTGAAGAAAAGTGTCTCAAACACCACCTAGGCTCTTTCACCGAAGAATGTTTATCCATTAGACGTGCAGTCCTCCGTTCATCTAATCCCTGCCTCAGTAGCCACTCTCTTTGCAGCAACGGTCTAGACCGTGGAGGAAAGTTCTTTGTGTGCGCCGTCTCCTCCCCACAGAGAAAGCACCTTTTCCTCCTAACGCTCGCCATGCTGAATTGTTTCTCGACGAGTATATTCAAACGAAAATGACAAAAGAATAAAATGAAAGACAAAAACAAAACACAAAAAAGATCGATTGCACCCACAGTACAGTACTAGAATCGTGGTGCGCTCAACGCGTGCAAACTTGTCGTCTGTATTTTCGACCCAGGTATTATTCCCGGCCCCGGTCTTGAACTTTGATGTTCATTCTTCGCTTAAAACGCGTTCTCTGTAAGAACGGGAGGAGGGTGGCACAATGCTCCAAAATGATCGTATCGAGCCACAATTTTAACTGGGTAATGCCTATGGCTAGGGTTCACTTCCACATACATTTTAGGTCGCTAGCTCGACTTTTTGACCTACCAATCTGGAAAAATAAAACTCATTGTACTGCCTCATGTTATATACCATTCGAAAGAGCATGGAAACTTACGCCAAAATTTCACTTTTCATCAAGTTTAATGCAAATACGCATGAGTTACAACCTGAAACGCAACAAAAAGTGGCATTTTTGGAAGTTTTTGATTTTTCCGACTACAAAGATTCAATTTGTACCCATTGATTTTGTGCTCATTGGATTCGCCATCCATTTTTGCATTTTATAATTTTTTAAATTTAAATATATCGGTCCTCATAGTTATCGTTTTTCATGATTTATGCCGCCCATTTGCCGACGCGGGTTCAAATCCGCTCCGACGCATGACCTTTTGCCAACTTTTCTTCGACCTAATATTGCTTCAAATTTATTTTTGGCAATAATCTCCTGGCCTAATACACTTTCCTCGTTAATGACTTTCAAATATAGTGTATACACTTATTCGGTTTTATGAGAGATTCACTGTAAAAAAAGATCGAACATGATGCCGTTTGCCTACAAATTGAATCTTTGTAGTCGGAAAAATCAAAAACTTTCAAAAATGCCACTTTTTGTTGCTTTTCCGGTTGTAACTCATGCGTATTTGCATTAAACTTGATGAAAAGTGAAATTTTGGCGTAAGTTTCCATGCTCTTTCGAATGGTATATAACATGAGGCAGTACAATGAGTTTTATTTTTTCGAGATCGGTCGGTCAAAAAGTCGAGCTAGCGACCTAAAATGTATGTGGAAGTGAACCCTAGCCATAGGCATTACCCAGTTAACATTGTGGCTCGATACGACCATTTTGATGCATTGTGCCACCTCCCGGAATGCACTGTCCCGCTTTTACAGAGAACGCGTTTTAATTATTAATTTTTATTTTTTAATTTTTTTGGCAAAGATGATCGGAAAGGTGATAAATTTCATCTGAGCGGCAATGTTCTAAGAGTGCCAGGTCGGATTTTATTTACCACTATATTGATTACAATCCTCACAAAATATTTATCTAAAACTATGTTTTGTATCCGAGAGAGCTGCGCACTAATTATAACTAGCCCAACATTTATTTATATTTTTATGCCATTCTTCATTCGAAAGGGCTCGAAAAACCGAATCAATCCAATAATTTATCAATATTTCAATGCAATTTCACAATGATATCGGCTGCACCTTCCGTCAATACTGCGTGCTGAGCCGTATCAGAGTCAGTTCCTCCTGAAATTAGTGTTATTAATAATTAGTCCGATTGACATAATCCTGCGCTCGGTGCAAAGTCATGCAAGTTTATATGGAATATGTTAGATAGATAGATAGATTTTATACATGTCAAGGCATGTGGGGGTGTAAGGTAAGGGAAGGACTCTGGCGCCTTCTGCCATCGACGAGGGGGGGGAGGTTGGAAGGCGTTGGATCTTTGGACTCATTCATCTTCTTTTGAATTCGTTGTCACTTGACACATCTCTCTTGAGCATGCGGAAAGTTTCGCATGAAGTCGGACCGCCTCTCCTCTTTAGGCGCTTGCATTTTTCCCTTAGACTAGTCGCTACCGAGATCGTATTATTCTTGAATCTTGCATCCCGGATGGCCAGTCCTCCTTAGAAGTTATAAAGAGGACACCTTCGATACCTTCATGTCCATCTTGAAACGACTCCTTCCATATTCGAAATCCGTGGCTGATACCTCCGAAGTCTTGCCAGGGACTGGGGAGGGATTCTTGAGGATGAACGCGCACAAACTCTTTCTCCAATCTTGAACTTTGATCTCTTAGACATTATTCCATTGTTAATGGCCCGATGAGGAATAGCTGCCATACGAGACCACGGACACTACCAACCCTGTAATCATTGCAGACACCAACGTGGGCATCGCCGACCTCAAGAACCTGTACCTCCGCTTGCGGCTCGAACTGGATGCCCAGAAGGACAAATCGCAGGCACTGGAGGATGAGGTGCGCAGGCTGAGTGCCCTAGTGGCTTCCTCCCCTGCCTCCTCCTCTTCCTCCCCTCTCCACTCCCCTTCCTCCACGGTCTCTCCTCCGACTGCCCCTGACCCTTCGAATCGGTCTGCCCCTGTGCAAGTGAGAGAAGGGCTACAGTAGTCTGACTGATGAATCCTCCCCTTCAGTCTGGTGAACTGGCGATGCGAGTCGATAAGTTGAAGAAGAGAATGGAAGAACTGGAGAAGGTAGAGAACCACACTGCTATATCTATGAAGATTCGTAGTGTTAGAGTATATTCTACTACAGTAACCTTTTAGGCTGACGTGGAACGGAAGAAGACAATGGATATGGTGGAAAAGAACTGGGAGGATTCCAATCGACTGAAGACACACTCGGATCTCTCTCCTCCTCCTCCTCCCCTCGCTCTCATCTCTTCCACTCATGGCGAGCCGTCTCTCCCCCAGGTTCGTGTCATATTCCCGCATTTTTTTTTCGATATTTACTTAATATTATTGATTAAATTTCCTACCATGAAGTTCTCTCCTTCCACAGTGGATCTCGTTTCCACCCCATGAACCCTTGACCTACCGTATCCTTTCCCTGATTCCCTTTTTTTCCCAGATGCAGAGCGAGAATGTCGGTGCGAAACCCGCAACCAATCCGGACCTGCAGAAGACCACGGCTCCCTCCCCTGAATTTCAGGAGGTGAGATACTGTAATCTGACCACCGTAATCCACGATCTTCTCGACCGGCTACTTCTGATGCGCCTCTTTGACAGTAGTCGTAGAGCCTGAAATGATTGGGGAATACGGTAGTATCGACTTTTTTGGCCCTATCTACAGTAATCCCATTGCAGCCCGACAGTGTGCGCAGAAGCATGATTGAGGACGCGAAGAGCCCGGGTGAGAAGTCGATAAATGAGTCCGCAAATACTAAACAAAAAATGGTTTTCGAATTTTATCAAAAAATGCTGTACAAACAAATTGACTTGACCTTTCAGACACACATTATATCGTCGATTCTCCCACTCCGAAGACTAATCAAACCAGCAAGAAGGTACGGTAGTCGAGGATACTGTATCGTACTGTACTTTCAGTCGAAGAGATCAAAGAACACTCGATCGCAGCTGACTCCGCACATCAAGTCCAGTGGTAAGTTACGGTAGTACTCTGTTGATACGGTAGTGACGGTTACGGTAGACGATTGGATGTGTCTCATCATCTTGTTGCAGGATCGAGCAACTCGAAGAAGAAGAAGAAATAGGCACCGCCCACTCGGCCCCGCCTCCTTCTTCTGGTTGCGGATACTATGCAACCAGTGCCTAATTCACTCGTAATTTCGTGATAAATACATATCAAAGATCAAAGATTTAAGAAAGATTGTAAATATGGTTTTGCAACAATATGTTGCTTTCTCATAACATTCATGAATGCAACTAGAGAACATTCAACGATAAATATTTATCTAACTTGATGATTTTTTTCTATTCTTGAGAACTATTTTCGCTACTAATATATCCACAAATTTGTTAGCTCCGGATGAACATTTCTCTGAAAAAAAAACCTCTCCTCCCACCTTGTCTCCTCTCTGTTGAGAACATGCTATTGAAGAGTAAGTAGATCGTGCCTGGCCTTTTCTCAGAACCGGAAAATAGTCTGTTTCACACCTTTAGCGGCCCGTTCGCATCTCGCGCCCTTCCTCGTCTTCTCACATTGTTTCAAGAAAAAAACTCAGGGGATGAACGGGCCATCGCACACTGTAACCCGAGAGCTCTGACAAATTCTTCATTTCAGAGTTCACAACCGGGCAAAATTAATTCAATAATTTATCAATATTTCAATGCAATTGCACAATGAGATCATCGAACGAATTGTATATTACGAGACCGTAATCGAGGTTTTTTTGGCGAATATCGCCTGAATTGAGTTAGGAACTAATTTTTCGGAATTAGAGGCAAATTTAATCAAGCAGATATTTTGGGCTCCTTCTCCGCCTTCAACTGCGCGATTTCCTCATCTTCATTCTTCTTTCGCCGCCCGCGGAAGCACGTCTCAAATGGGGGAAAAGTTGAGATGAACGCTATATTCCAAAATTTCCAGTATACATTCGTGTGTTTTTTCAGCACGAACAGGTTGAGTTTGGCAGCTATTGCAAGGATAAGGAAAAAGCCACATCAGGCGATTTTGCAGTTGCCAAGAGACGATTACTTGCAAAGGAAATGCCTACAGCTGATATCCTCAGATCGGTGTTAAAAATTAAAGATCAGAAGTCAGAGATCATGCCTGGAGGACGTCGAGGATGAGGGCGATGACCTCGACGATGGTGATCACGGAGAAGCCCATCCAGAGTCCAATGTGACCACCGAAATCGGCGATGAGATTGACAATCTGAAGGATTCCCATTGAAACTACGCGATTTTCTCACAAATATGCACGCATTTCTACGAAAAGGAACGAATTTGAAATAGTGCATACGAAATGTTCCGAATGGTACGACGGGAACTTAGGGAATAAAAAATAAATTTTCTCTCAAATTCGCTTTTCATTGAAGTGCCACGAAATTATAATGATTATTTCTGGATGGTAGGAAGCGAAAGTATGCTAAACCACGTGAAAATTACCCCGTAGGCCTCGCTCTCCTGCAGCAGTTCGTAGTTGAGTTGCTCGCAGAAGACCTAAAAATGAATTTTTTTAAATAAAACAAGTTCATTTAGTGAAAATGTAATTCTAAAATGCAAAAGAAAGTCTGAGTTTACCTCAACCATTCAAAATCACAGGTCACTCTTCCAGGCAGGTAAACGTGTTAGGATTCGGTTGAGGTGTGATTCAAAATTCAAATTTGGTTAACTGGTCAACTGGAGAGTGTTCAAACGGGGTACGGTACAATCTAGTACACTCAGTTACCGTACTGGCGAACTCACACTCTGAAAAGGATGTGGATTGGAGATTTCACCGTTTGTTGTAAGAATATTAAATTTAGATTAAATTAAACGGAGTTGTCTTTTATCAAACTTACATCAGTCGCTCCACTGGGCCACTTGCTCGTTGAGAAAGTCATCGAGTAGACCACCTCAACATTTTAAATTTTTATTTTCATTTTTTAAACATATACAAATCAATCAATCAATCGGCTCATCTGAGAATCTGATTTTATAAATTGTTTGATAACTATTAATTTATAAATTTTAATAACTATAGCATGACTCACGACTTTTATTAATTGATTAATATATATTCAATTAGTTTGAAATACAGTACTGTGCAAAAGTTTGGAAACATTTTTCAACTTATCATAACTTCATTCAACGTCACCCTATTGGCTAATTGTTGGGAGCATTCAAGAGGTAATTCCCACGAGAATATAGCCATGTGGTGCATGGACATGCACCTAAAGAAGAATGTGTATTGTGTGCAGTTCCCGAGAGTGTGTTTGAAAATATTATTTTAAACCTCAAGCGAAAGTCGTTATTATCTCATACTAACGGTGTATAGAGTATAACCGTTGACGATAACAATTCACTTCTGAACTCTCTTGGTACTCTTCCAAAAACGCCAGAATATCGATTTTCCGAGACCTCTAAAATTTATTTGTGCGACTGTATCTTTTACGATAGTTGAGCTATGGGGCCTACATTTTGTCGGTATTGTACACTCAAGATGCAGCAACAATTTGCCAAGTCTTATAACGACCCGGTTCCAAACAGAAAAATTTGAAAATTTTTGGACCTCGATTTTCATGATCATAAAATCAATGTTCAACAGATTAGGAAAATTGTAGTTTATTGTTGCATCATGCTTAATCTTCCCACGAACAAGTTTGCAAAATTGCGAAGTCAGGCGATTCTCGCTACTTATTTTACGGTCGAACAAACGACGAGGGTCGGAGGTGCCGAAGCGGCCAAATGTGATACGAGTCATGACATTTCCAATCCTAGTGGAAACATTTCATAGCCATTCGAATTATAGTTGCTAAAAATGTGAATGGCTAAGTAGAAGCCATCTCTAAAGAGAAGTTGGAACGAATTCGTAACGATTCATTTTTAACTCATATCACATTTGGCCGCTTCGGCACCTCCGACCCTCGTCGTTTGTTCGACCGTAAAATAAGTAGCGAGAATCGCCTGACTTCGCAATTTTGCAAACTTGTTCGTGGGATGGTTATGCATGATGCAACAAGAAACTACAATTTTCCCAATCTGTTGAACATTGATTTTATGATGTTGAAAATCGAGGCCAAAATTTTTTCGAATTTTTCCGTTTGGAGCCGTATCGTTATAAGACTTGGCAGATTGTTGCTGCATCTTGTGTGTACAATACCGACAAAATGTAGGCCCCATAGCTCAACTATCGTAAAAGATACAGTCGCACAAATAAATTTTAGAGGTCTCGGAAAATCGATATTCTGGCGTTTTTGGAAGAGTACCAAGAGAGTTCAGAAGTGAATTGTTATCGTCAACGGTTATACTCTATACACCGTTAGTATGAGATAATAACGACTTTCGCTTGAGGTTTAAAATAATATTTTCAAACACACTCTCGGGAACTGCACACTGTACACATTCTTCTTTAGGTGTATGTCCATACACCACATGGCTATATTCTCGTGGGAATTACCTCTTGAATGCTCCCAACAATACGCCAATAGGGTGACGTTGAATGAAGTTATGATAAGTTGAAAAATGTTTCCAAACTTTTGCACAGTACTGTAGCTCTACCTCCTTGCACGCGTGCTTGCACACGCAATTGTCCATGTGGTCAGTCATATGGTGGAAGTCGCCCGTCGAACCGATCTTAGACTCCAGACACTTACCTACAGTAAAATATGTAAATAAGTGTCTTTTCGTCAGAAACGATCGATTTATCGTAGTGTTCTTAATGCATAGACAGTGGTATTATTTCTCGAACTGTAGAATTTTACTAAAAGTCATCGAATATATTGAAGCACATCATTTAGTCTGATATGGACAAAAATTGAAAAGGGACTTGATCTTTGTTTTTTACTCACGAGCAGTTGCACTAAACGCCGAGCAATGGCGCTTGTCCCTGGGCACGGGGAAACGCGGGTCGCCACAGTCACAGTCCTGAATTAATCTATGTATTTTTTTAAAAATATTTATTCTTTCTAAAATTCTAAATTGTATAAAAAAAATACCTTCATCATTCGGTTCTGGAAGCAGCTTCTGTGGCAGCCCTGCAAAAATCAAATTTAGGCAAATTTAAAAAAAAAATTCCTCGATACCTCGGGGTTGTAATCGTATCCCTCGTAGATGTTGTCATCCGAGCTGAGATGAATTTCTTCCATGCAGTCGCCGTAGCCAGTGAGACGCTCGAACTTTTGCTGAAAATGTTTTTGTTTTTGTTGTTTTCAAAATTGAAAAAAAATTATCGTGACTTTTTTTCTTTTTTTAAACCATTTTTCAATATCATCTTCTTAGTGCCGATTTTCGCAAAAAAAAATTATTTTAATTATGAAAAGAAAACTCGCCTTCTTGATTCCGAAACTACTCGCGAATCCGACCGGAGCTGAGTAGCCGAAAGTGTCGGGGAACGGGTGCTGCGTTGGGGGGTGAATGGCTAGTCTGAAGAAGAATGACACATACTAATTTCATGCAATCGAGAATCCTGTTGTTCAGCAAGATATCGAGCATGTCATTCGCTGGTGGAACTGTGTTTGACAAGACAGAATCGGAAAGCTTGTTTGGGTGTTTGGGTAATGAGAGGGAATGAGAGGGAATTAGGGGGTGGGGGTAATTTCAATAATGTGTTATTGATTTTATCTAACAGTCGGTGTTTCTCTCCTCAATTATTGGTCGTTGATCTCTCTAAGGGTCAACCTATTGCACCGGGATTAGAAGTGAGCGAGTCTAACCTTTCCCATTGATGATCTTTGGTTTATCTTAGTAGTTTATCTGGCGATCTTCGATTTTTGATCTTTGATATTTGATCTTGCCGATTTTATCTTGGGAGCACCTCTTACGTGACATTGTTGTTTGTTCAGTTCGAAAGATCAACTTTCAAAAGTACGTCACTGAGTTGCACGTAATTTTCAATTTTGCATCGCAATCAGACAATGACCGTTGTCGTCTCCCCTTCCTCTCCCTCCTCTTCCCCATTCATTCTCGCCCTTTCGCTGCCCGGGATGGGGGGGAACTTATCATTCTTCATTGGTGTTCAAGTTAACGGAGGGACTGGCAACCAGATCGGCCTTCAAGTAGGTGCTCCTCAAGATGACTGGCAACAAGCAGCAGCACTGTGTTGACTCCCTCCAAATTGTTCATGATTGCAGAATCGTGCCCATGTCGGTGACCAGCCAGCACCTGCAGATATGCGTCCGGAGTCTCCGCGTCAGTTTCTTCTGCGTCACCCCTCCCTCACCGCATCTGCTTCCCTTTAACGCGCCTGCCGCTAGAGTTAGAAGAGGATCCACGTGGACTCGATCCAGTAGTAGTCAACAGTGAACTCAACAGCACCTAGAAGATCTAGTTCATAGTGTTTCGGATACCGTGCAGCAAGTCATATCTCAGGGCGCAAATATCGCGGAGATGAGAAGGGATTCGCCGATACGTGCCGTCTGTCGACTGTACAGCCATCAGCTACTCTGACTTCGACCACTACGAGGAAGCCGACAACTACCAATTTGTGTGTTATTTACTTAATCTTGCGCTCGGTACAAAGTCTTGCGAGTTTATTTAAGGAGGTGCCTTCCACGTTTTGGCAAGTCTGAACTCTTTTTTCGCTTAAGCAATGGTTGAACAGCGTCATTCTGTTACAAAGGCGAAATCAGTTTAATTTTTTTGGTGGAACGGTTGAACTCCCGAAAAGGTGATTTTTTTCACTTCACAGTGGTTGAAACGGTTCAACCGTTGCAAAAACGTGTCCAAGATGAAACTTGATTTTTTCATCAACCAGTTCAGACTTGCCAATACTTGGAACGCACCCCCCTTATATGGAACAAGCTAGGACGAGCACAGACTCTCTCTCCTGTCTTGATCTTTGATCTCTTAGACATTATTCCATTGTTAATGGCCGGATGAGGAGTAGCTACCATAGGGACACTACCTAAACTTTAACCATTGCAGACATCGACGTGGGAGTCGCCGACCTCAAGAATCTGTACCTCCGGATGCGGCTCGAACTGGATGCCCTGAAGGACAAATCGCAGGCACTGGAGGATGAGGTGCGCAGGCTGAGTGCCCTAGTGGCTTCCTCCCCCTCTCTCTTCCGCTTCCTCCCCGGTCTCTCCTACGACTGCCCCTGAGCCTTCGAATCGGTCTGCCCCTGAGCAGGTGAGGGAAGGGCTACAGTAGTCTGACTTATGAATCCTCTTCTTCAGTCTGGTGAACTGGCGATGCGAGTCGATAATGTGGAGAAGAGAGTGGAAGAACTGGAGAAGGTTGAGAACCACACTGCAATATCTATGAAGATTCATTGTGTTACAGTATATTCTACTACAGTATCCTTTTAGGCTGACGTGGAACGGAAGAAGACAATGAATATGGTGGAGAAGATCTCGGATGATTTCAATCGACTAAAGACACAATCGGATCTCTCCCCTCCTCCTCCTCCCCTCACTCTCATCTCTCCCACTCATCACGATCCGGCTCTCTCCCAGGTTGGTGACATCATCCCTCTCTTTTTTAGATATTTACTTAATATTAGGTTGGTCCATAAGTCTTTTCCCTTTTGTGGTGTATAATTCGATTTTTTTTAGTATAAGAGAATTGTCTGACTCGAAGGCATTAAAGGAGGAGTAAACTCAATATTGAATATTTGAAGCTATCATATACACTGCCTAGAGCTCAACAACTATAAGAAGCTCCGAAATTTTCACATTGATATCTCCATTCCGAACAGAGTTAGCGCTAGTTGGCTGGGAGCCAGATCAGGGAAAGCTCAGGGAAGAGGGCGAGATAGCACGCGACTTGAAGAGAGTGCGTCCCTTGGTGAAACATATTCCAACCGGGCGCGCGTTTGCATTTACTCCTCCTTTAAGTTAGGGTACGCTCGAACTTCATTATCATATATTAGAATCACATCATGGCTTTAGAGTTTTCGAATAATTGACATTTTTTTACAAATAAAGTTTAGTAGATTGGAGTGTCTATGCCTGCCGGTTCGAACATATCGTGAATTAAAATCAGACTACTGTAGCATACCGTACTTTCAGTCGAAGAGATCAAAGAACACTCGATCGCAGATGGCCTCGCCCATCAAGTCCAGTGGTAAGTAACGGTAGCACTCTTTTGATACGGTAGTGACGGTTACGGTAGACGATTTTATGTGTCTCATCAACTTTTTGCAGGATCGAGCAACTCGAAGAAGAAGAAGAAGAGTTAGGCACCGCCCACTCGGCTCCGCCCACTCTTCTGGTTGCGGCTACTGTGCAACAAGTGTCTAATTCACTCGTATTTTCGTGATAAATAAATATCAAAGATCAAAGTTTGAAGAAAGATGGTGAATATGGTTTTGTAACAATGTGCTGCTTTCTCATAGTATACATGACGCCGTACGTATAAGACTCGGACAAACTCTGGAGCAGATTGTTTGAAACCTTGTTTTCCGGGCTAGTTTTGCATGCTATTTCTGATATATTACATTATATTTCGTTGAAAATTCGGGTTTTATAAGTAGTTTTACAAGGGGAATCCGAAAATGTAATTAGTTTTGGTACACCGGTTGAAAACATTTTCAGGACTGGCAAAAATCTTTGAAAATCGACGTTTTCTACTCTTTATCGACATCTGATAGCATTTAAAGTATGTTTTTCGTTATTTTCATCGAAAAACAGTCCCGAAAAACCTATAATATCTTACTTTTCAGAAAATTTAAATTTTCGATTTTTTTTGGGCCTGGTCTGGCATTTTTCGGAAAGTGCACCAGAGCCCTTCATATTGGGCCAAATATCAGCACTTGGTATGGGGACTTCACCAACAATTATTTAGGGGGGTTGCAAAAAAGCCATCCGTCGACCCTTCCCAAAAGGTACGTTTTCTCGTGGAATGTCTCTTAGTAGTTTATCTGGCGATCTTCGATTTTTGATCTTTGATATTTGATCTTGCCGATTTTATCAACCCTGGGAGCACCTCTTACATGACATTGTTGTTTGTTCAGTTCGAAAGTTCAACTTTCAAAAGTACGTCACTGAGTTGCAATTAATTTTCAATATCGCATCGCAATCAGACAATGCTCGTTGTCGCCTCCTCTCCCTCTCCCCCCTATTATCCATTCATTCTCGCCTCTTCGGTTCCCCGAGATGGGGGGCTACATCTCGCTTTCGTTCTTCGGCCCGGCAGTTGTACAAGTAAACGGTGCCAATGGACAGCTCGGAAATGAAGTAGGTGCTCCTCAAGATGACTGGCAACCAGCAGCAGCAGTGTGTCGACTCCTTCCAAATTGTTCATGATTGCAGAATATTCAAGAGATCGGCGGTCACGCAGTGCGCGAGGGACAAGGCCGTCTGGACAATCGTCAGTTTCTTCTGCCTCACCCCTCCCTCTCTTCATCTTCTTCCCTTTAACGCGCCTGCCGCTAGAGTTGTTATCCAATATCAGGAATGAGAGCGAAGTTTAGTGGAAATTTCCAAGAATTTCCAATGGGTCCTTCCTGGGAATCTGCCGGAATAACGAGGTCCGAATCATATTATCGAGGTCCTAATCACAATATATTTTTGTAAAATATTTCGCCATAAATATGTCAAATATCATCACTTTTAAGCAATAATGAAATACCCGCACTATTTCAATAGCAACATGTCGTGTAGTGGTGAATTCGAGATCGTTTCTCATCGACCACCTCTCAGCTCTTATTGGTCATTACAGCCCATCCATATACACGCCTCATCACCTCATCCATCTTGAAGCCGATTCTTTGCTTTTCAAATTGCTCATTCAGTGCAGCAGAGCATTTGTGACACCAAGGTGCGCCGAGGTATTGCTACCTCATTTACCTCCTTGTCTTCGTGGCCTTTGATTCTCATCGGCATAACCGTATGCTCCGTTTGAGCAAGAGTCAGTTGGCCAACGCTCAGACGAAGAAGAGGATCCACGTGGACTCGATCCAGTAGTAGTCAACAGTGAACTCAACAGCACCTAGAAGATCTAGTTCATAGTGTTTCGGATACCGTGCAGCAAGTCATATCTCAGGGCGCAAATATCGCGGAGATGAGAAGGGATTCGCCGATACGTGCCGTCTGTCGACTGTACAGCCATCAGCTACTCTGACTTCGACCACTACGAGGAAGCCGACAACTACCAATTTGTGTGTTATTTACTTAATCTTGCGCTCGGTACAAAGTCTTGCGAGTTTATTTAAGGAGGTGAATTCCACGTTTTGGCAAGTCTGAACTCTTTTTTCGCTTAAGCAATAGTTGAACAGCGTCATTCTGTTACAAAGGCGAAAAATAGTTTCCCTTATATGGAACAAGCTAGGACGAGCACGGACTCTCTCTCTCCAGTCTTGACCTTTGATCTCTTCGGGATTATTCCATTGTTAATGGCCGGATGAGGAGCAGCTACCATGGGGACACTACCTAACCTTTAACCATTGCAGACATCGACGTGGGAGTCAACGACCTCAAGAATCTGTACCTCCGGATGCGGCTCGAACTGGATGCCCTGAAGGACAAATCGCAGGCACTGGAGGATGAGGTGCGCAGGCTGAGTGCCCTAGTGGCTTCCTCCCCTCTCTCTTCCGCTTCCTCCCCGGTCTCTCCTACGACTGCCCCTGAGCCTTCGAATCGGTCTGCCCCTGAGCAGGTGAGAGAAGGGCTACAGTAGTCTGACTGATGAATCCTGCCCTTCAGTCTGGTGAACTGGCGATGCGAGTCGATAAGTTGGAGAAGAGAATGGAAGAAAAGGAGAAGGTACAGAACCACACTGCAATATCTATGAAGATTCGTAGTGTTACAGTATATTCTACTACAGTAACCTTTTAAGCTGACGTGGAACGGAAGAAGACAATGGATATGATGGAGAAGAACTGGGAGGATTTCAACCGACTGAAGACACAATCGAATCTCTCTCCTCCTCCTCCTCCCCTCGCTCTCAACTCTCCCACTCCTGGCAAGCCGTCTCTCCCCCAGGTTGGTGTCATCATCCCTCCTTTTTTCGATATTTACTTCATATTATTGATTAAATTTACCACCATGTAGCTCTACCCTGCCACACTGGATCTCGTTTCCATCCCCCTGATCACTTGACCTACCGTATCTTTCCCTGATGCAGAGCAAGCATGTCGGCGCAGAAACCGCAACCAATCCGGACCTGCAGGAGACCACGGCTCTCTCCCCTGTATTTCAGGAGGTGCGATACTGTAGTCTGACTACCGTAATCCCCCATCATCTCAACCGGCTACTTCTGATGTGGCTCTTTGACAGTAGTCGTAGAGCATGAGATGAGTGGATAGTACGGTAGTAACGACTTCGTTTCGACCCTAGGGCGTATCGACAGTAATCCCTTTGCAGCCCGACAGTGTGCGCAGACGCATGAATGAGGACGCGAAGAGCCCGGGTGAGAAGTCGATAAATGAATCCGCAAATACTAAACAAATGTGGTTTTGGAATTTATCGAAAAATACTGATTAAAAATTAACTTCCGCTTCCAGACACACAATTCATCGTCCACACTAAGCGAACCAGCGAGAAGGTACGATAGTGGAGGCTACTGCAGCATACCGTACTTTCAGTCGAAGAGATCAAAGAACACTCGATCGCAGCTGACCCCGCCCATCAAGTCCAGTGGTAAGTAACGGTAGCACTCTTTTGATACGGTAGTGACGGTTACGGTAGACGATTTTATGTGTCTCATCAACTTTTTGCAGGATCGAGCAACTCGAAGAAGAAGAAGAACTAGGCACAGCCCACTCGGCTCAGCCCACACTTTTGGTTGCGGCTACTGTGCAACAAGTGTCTAATTCACTCGTATTTTCGTGATAAATAAATATCAAAGATCAAAGTTTTAAGAAAGATAGTAAATATGGTTTTACAACAATGTGTTGCTTTCTCATAATATACATGGGGGACGGACAAAACGTAAACGGACAAAACGTAAACGGATCACAGTTCGATGGGAATTCGACATAAGATCTAGGGAGGTGTTGCATTGTTACTAGTATGTGGTCCACTATACCACCATGTTAAGAACTTCTTACCAGGCGATCATGAGTTTCACTCATTATCCATGTATCATGGCCCAAAGTTGAGAATTTTAGTGAAAAATCATGGTTAGATACACACCAAAAACCCTAACCAATATATATTCCAGTACCCCAGTAACCACTGTAGCCAACTAACATATGCATCTACTGGTTCGGAAATTTGGTGTTTATCTAACCATGATTTTTCACTAAAATTCTCAACTTTGGGCCATTAACCCCTATACATAGATATGGAATGAAAATAATGATCGCCTGGAAAGAAGTTCTAAACAGGATGGTGTAGTGGAACACATACCAGTAACAATGCAACAACTCCCAAGATCCTACTTCGAATTCCCAGCGAACTGTGATCCGTTTACGTTTTGTCCGTTTACGTTTTGTCCGCCCCCCATATACATGAATGCAACTAGAGAACATTCAACGATAAATAGCTATTTTAATTTATGATTTTTTTTCTATTCATAAGAACTATTTTATTTTTGCTACTAATGTAACCACAACTTGTAACCAGAAAGTTCCAGAGTCACTTTTCTCTGAAAAAAATCCCCTCCTCCCACATTGTCTCCTCTCTGTTGAGAACATGCTACTGACAATAGATCGAGCCCGGCCTTTTCTCAGAACCGGAAAAAAGTGTTCATCTCGCACCTTTAGCGGCCCGTTCTAATGAGTATTTACATCTCGCGTCCCTCCTCGTCTTCTGAAATTGTTTCAAGAAAACACTTTTGGGATTAATGGGCTATCGCAAACTGTAACCCGAGAGCTCTGACAAATTCTTCATTTCAGAGTTCACAACCGGGCAAAATTAATTCAATAATTTATCAATATTTCAATGCAATTGCACAATGAGATCATCGAACGAATCGTATATGACGCGACCGTAATCGAGGTTTTTTTTGGCGAATATCGCCTGAATTGAGTTACGATCGGAACTAATTTTTCGGAATTAGAGGCAAATTTAATCAAGCAGATATTTTGGGCTCCTTCTCCGCCTTCAACTGCGCGATTTCCTCATCTTCATTCTTCTTTCGCCGCCCGCGGAAGCACGTCTGAAAGGTGGGAATATTTTTAGATGAACGCTTTTTCCCGAAAGTTCCGGTATACAATCGTGTGTTTTTTTCAGCACGAACAGGTTGAGTTTGGAAGCTTTTATAAAGGTGAAAGGCAAAGCCACATCAAGCGATTTTGCAGTTGTCAAGAGACGATTACTTGTAAAGGAAACGCATAAAGCTGATATTCCTATATCGGTGTTAAAAAATAAGATATCATAAATCAGAGATCAAAGATCAAAGATCATGCCTGGAGGACGTCGAGGATGAGGGCTATGACCTCGACGATGGTGATCACGGAGAAGCCCATCCACAGGCCGAGATGTCCACCGAAATCGGCGATGAGATTGACGATCTGAACAATTCCCATTTAAATTACGCGATTTTCTCACAAATATGCATGCATCTCAACGAAAAGAAACGAATTTGAAATGATGCACATAAAATTTTCCGAATGGTACGACGGGAACTTAGGGAATAAATTGCGAAAGATTTTCTCTCAAATTCAATTTTCAGTGAAATGCCACGAAATTGTAATGACTATTTGTGGATGGTAGGAAGCGAAAGTATGCTAAACCATGTGAAAATTACCCCGTAGGCCTCGCTCTCCTGCAACAATTCGTAGTTGAGTTGCTCATAGAAGACCTAAAAATTAATTTTTCTTTTATTTTTCAAAACAACTTCATTTGGTGAAAATTTAATTCTAAAATTAAAAAGAAAGTCTGAGTTTACCTCAACCATCGCTGCATTTTTCCTGTAGAAGTCCTCGCACTCACTCTCCGTCATGCCATCGCAATCTCCGAGCTTAATTAACGTAATTAGTAAAATATTAATATTAAAAATCACAGGTCACTCTTTCAGGCAGGTAAACGTGTTAGGGTTCGGTTGAGGGGTGATTCAAAATCCAATTTCGGAGAGTGTTCAAACGGGGTACGGCACAATCTAGGACACTCAGTTACCGTACTGGCGAACTCACACTCTGAAAAGTGAGTGGATTAGGGACATTTACGAGATCAATTTTTGTGTTTTACGTTACAATTTAACAAAGTACTTCTGCAGTAACTATATGTAGAGCGCTAATTCTACGAGGGACAAGATTGTGAACCGTTTGCGAAAAGTGAAGGAGAGGGAAGAAGGACTCGTGCAAATTAGAGTCGATAGTGAAACCATCGAAACCAGCGAATGACCCGCCGAAATCGGGGGTAAGAGAGCTGGTTCGGTATTATTGAAAAACTTGCATCAGTCGCTCCACTGGGCCACTTGCTCGTCGAGAAAGTCATCGAGTAGACCACCTCAATATATTTTGATTTTTTAAAAATATTTCAAGAAAAAAGGATGAGATACTCCTCCTCATCATGCGATAACCATAACACGAGTCCAATTATTGATTGATTGATTTGATGAATTGCACCACTTGAAATAACTGTACCTCCTTGCACGCATGCTTGCACACACAGTTGTCCATGTGGTCGGTCATATGGTGGAAGTCACCAGTTGAGCCGATCTTAGACTCCAGACACTTACCTGAAACCAAGTATGCAACTCAAGGCATTTCCCCTCGATCAGTCGGTCGGTTGATCAGAGTGCATCAAATTGGCATAGATACATATTGGCATTGTGAGGAGACAGTGTTGTTGACATCTCGCGATTTTTTCAAGGAACACTGAGACAAATTTTAAATTTAGAATATTCAGATAAAGTCGAACACTCTTCATTAATTTCTAAAATGAAACTATTAGATCTCTGCTCACGAGCAGTTGCGTTGAACGCCGAGCAGTGACGTCTGTCCCTGGGCACGGGGAAGCGCGGATCACCACAGTCGCAGTCCTGCATTTTTTTCAATTTATTTTTTGCAAAATACTAAAAAAATCACCTTCATCATTCGGTTCTGGAAACAGCTCCTGTGGCAGCCCTGCAAAAATAAAACTTGGGCAAATTTTAAAAAGTCAGTCCTCGATACCTCCGGGTTGTAATCGTATCCCTCGTAGATGTTGTCATCCGAGCTGAGATGAATTTCCTCCATGCAGTCGCCGTACCCAGTGAGACGCTCGATCTTTTGCTGAAATTATTTTGTTTTTGATGGTTTCAAATTTGAAAAAATCTCGTGTCTTTTTTTGTTTGTGTTTTTAACTATTTTTAAATATTATCTTCTTAGTGCCGATTTTAGCAACCAAATTATCTTGAATTATGAAGAAGCATTGACCTTCTTGATTCCGAAACTGCTCGCGAATCCGACCGGAGCTGAGTAGCCGAAAGTGTCGGGGAACGGATGTTGTGTCGCGGGGTGAATGGCGAGTCTGAAGAAGTTGGGCACATATAAATTCATGCATCTGCGTCTCATGTTTCTCTGCAATATAACGAGAATGTCACTTAATTTCATACTCGTAATTGTAAGAGTGTTTACTAGGAATAACAAAACGGACTCGGCAAGCCGGCTTCGATAAGCCAACATTTGTCATCACAAGTGCTCGCTCGTCACAATAGTACAGTTTTCGATTTTATAGCCGTGCGTCACATCACATCGCGCCCATGCCATCATAGGGGCTTTACATACCTGACTCCGCTCGACTCTGACGTCGACATGTAGTCGGATGTATTGACGAAGAGAAGGACGCGAATTCCTAAGATATTTTATTTTTTCAAGAAATTTAACTATGCAAATTAGCACCGTTTCTAGTAAATTTCTTTCACGTTTACATGAGTAGTGGAAAGATTCATGAGTGGCTTGAATGGGAGACAATGTACTGACCGTACATAGGCCCTGCCCGGGAACTCGTGTAATTGTTGTTCACATCGTAGTTGAATGTGTAGCAATTGCCAAATTCAGGGTCAACATGCAGCTTGAAGTCGCTGAAATATGGGAAATGTTTTTAAAAATTATTTTGTAAAAAAAATAAAATTACTTGTCGATGTCGCATTCCTTGCCGTTGAACGAGCACATCTCGATGAACTCGCGCTTCGCTTGTGAGAGAGCCACTCTGAAGTTGATATTTTCGTATTTTCGTACCTCATATCCTGCCATCCTTACTCACTTGCTGGGCTATAATTTTCACAAAATTTCTGCAAGTGCTACAATGCACTGATTGTTGGCGCAAGAAATCTTGCTTTCTCCTAGAGAATTTCAAATTAAAATCAACAAGGTTTTTGTTCATGACCACATTTCACACTATCACCCTTCATCCCCAGTGTGAGGAGAGTCAATACTTACTCTACCAAAACATAAAATCACTTTTTGTATCACATTGCGCCATAGATCGTGGATAAATTATAACAATACCGTACCTCTGCTTCACACTTAGCGCCGCCATCGTGAACATGAGATTCTCCTTAGCCTTGGTGAGCATCGCCACTCCGTCTGTCATTCCCTGAGAGATTTAGCACTTATTTCAACGAGTTCAAACATTATTATAATTTGAGCCTCTACATTCGCATTTGCACAGGATTTCGGAATTTTTCCTCTTTTTGAAGCTGTGAAGCAATCGTCACGCAGTTATTTGAAAATTTCAAGATTAATCACGAACCGAGAAGCCCATAGCCTTGATCGTTTCCGGGTTCGATACGATCGGGCGCTGCTGATGGTCGGCTGAATCGATAATTTAATTGATAATTCAATCGATATTCACTGCTTCGACATATCCATGAGGCAAGACACATGCAATACTCTGCTTCTACCACTCCACACAAACACACACCCCGGCTTTTCCCTGACCAGGTAATACAAGAGAGTGTGTGGAGGGACAGAATCAGAATGTCGCATTTCATAAGTTCACTCATGAATCGTGCACTACCACACGTGACTACAACGAGGGCAATTCTTGGATAATTGGCACACCTCCCCCCCTCTCCTCCTCTACCTCACTCATTTTAGGATATATCTCCCTGATTTTAGGCTACACAACCCTTTGTGGGAGGGGATGAGAAATTATTAGGATTGGGGATGAGCCAACTATCCAAGAAGTGTCCAAACGTGAAACGTGAATTCTCTGTGAATTGTTAGTGGTCCCTATGACCTGCCGATGGGCAGAACACATAATGAAGGGTCAATTTCTTTGCGATCTAGTGCGTACACTTCTTCGGGGGTGCAATCAGTATCTCCTCGTCGTCGAAGTCATCAGTGGTCGTCGAGGGAGGCTCCGTCGTCGTTGTCGTCGTGGCTGGAAGGAGAACACTCGAGTGAGGAAACCGTGCGTCTACTAGTGATGACAAAAAAACGGCAAGCCGGCTTGACCGTTGAAATTCAGGGTTGAGCCGGCTTCAAGCCAGCTTGAAAAGCCCTTTTGCTATCACTAGTATCTACCATGTTTCTACTGGAATCTTGTCCAATATCTAGTTCAAAGAGAAGAACAATGAGCCAAAAGTACAGGGATTAGCTCCAACACACATTTTCCATGAGAATACTAAGAAGATTCACTAAAATAAGAAAAATGAAGACTGTCAAAAAATAAAAGAATGGAAAGAATTGTTAGAAAAACTAGAGGAAAAGGAAAATATTTGCACTACGCATTTGGGAAAAAGGAGTGAGTACCAAGCGACGAAACGACACGTAAACCGTACTCGTGGTTGGGGCCCGCGTGGTAGTGGTAGTCGTCGTCGTACTTGTTGTGGTAGTCGGTCGTGGGGTCGTCGTGGTAGTCGTGGTAGTCGGTCTTGGGGTTGTCGTTGTCGTTGTAGTTGCTGCAGAGTCAACGACTATGCCTACGGGCGTCAGTCCATGCCAAGCCAATACTGAGCGCGATCTAGGCACTTCTCCCGAAGTCCGGCCAATCACAATGAACAGTCATTCTTGGACACCATCATGATAATGAGTGGTGGGTCATCTCAATGAATCTACAAGGTATGCTTGATACTAGCCGGGGAGAAGTGCCCCGATCTATTCGTAATCATCCCCTCATAGCTCGACCATTCATCACGTACATTAGACAAAACGAGTAGAATGAAGGAACGATTACAGCACCCTTCGAATATGGCAAGAAATTATGTGGCCCAAATGCTGGTCCCAACTCACTGGGTTCCGTCGTGGTAGTCGGTGGTTCCGTGGTAGTGGTAGGCATCTCGGTGGTGGTTGCCGGCGCCGGGGTGGAGTCCACCCACAGCTTCCTCATGTCGACCGGACTGCGCTTGCGGATGCAGTACGGTTTCTGCAATATTTTCTTCAAATTTTAAAAAATAAATAAATCTTGAAATCGAGTGCGGAAAGCTGCAGTGCGCACACTTGTTTGTTGAGTGATGAATTCGTATATCTGTATCTCTTCACTACGTATACTCTCTTTGTCGAATGGTGGCAGAGTATATTAAATGAAGAGACCGTGCTTTCATCTCTAGAACTGTAGTGCGGAAAGAATTGAAAATCCAGTGCGCTGAAAACCAAAGCAGGCATGGTGTTGATCCCCGAATCCTCCCTACAAAAAAATGGAAAAAATGACAACACATTATAATCACTGCAAATTTTGGCCAAACCTCAATCGCCTCTGGGTCCGGGTCGATTGCTACGTAGCCCTGTTAGAAGGAAGCAACGGATAAGCGGTATTAGCGACCCTATGTCGGATGGAGACGTTTTCCCGAATCGTTCAGTAGATTCATGTTGCTCATCCGACATATAGCTTATTAGAACAGGTCAGAGACCTCTAGCGGAAGCATTGATTAACTAATAAGTTGATATTAATTAGCTAATTAATGCACTAAAGCCCAACCTTCGCTCCCGCCAGTGCCTCATAGTGCGCGGATCGGCTGCGGCAGGCGCACGGGAAGCCCTCTCCTGGTCTCCCGTCGGGTCCCGGAGTAGGGTAGATCATCGGAGAGATGGTGTTGCCTGCAAGTTACAATTGTCTTACAAACCATCGTCATCAGCATGAAAAACTTCCCCGGGCACCACGTTTTCGAAAAAATGCTCTTCCAACACATATTCGAGTATTAGAAATACGTCATATTCTTCGAAATTTTCGTTCCGTTATTTTTTACATATTCTCTTTGGATGTCCTTTCAATCTGGATTCAACTTTGATAAAACAGAGTCCTGGATTTGTCATGTCTTCGTCATGTGCCCCCGCATAGAACCCTTTCCGTCATGCCTCATAACCTCAGGCCAAAACAAACGGAAGTACCTAGCGCCAGAAATAGACAAAGTGTCTGAGTCAGACCACTAGACTATTCTGTAATGTTACCCGCTATTGTGGACAAGCAAAAATTCCCTGGATAGACTCCATTACTATTACTTGATGGTGCGTATGATTTAGAAGACGAGAGATCAGAACACTCCAGAGGCTATATGGAGAGAGCACATCATTTGCTTGGATGTGCAAAATGCTTGCATTTGAGATGCGCTGTTCACGAGACAGGAATGAAACATCCGATTCTCGAGGCAAGAGATCAACATTGCAAAGATGAAAGATCAAAGATCTGGTCTCACCTTCGACATCCTCGGCCTCGCAAGTTCCCTCGATGCTGCAGACAGGACAGACGTGGTCGTACCAGATACTGAAAGTGGAAAGGATTGTCGAGACAAATTTACAAATTTACCGAAATGTAAGAAAGCAACAATACGGAAACGTCATACGCCATTTTATTTACTCTCTTTATGAGCTTGCTAATCTCATGGATTTCGAAACTTACGTCGAATTGAAGCAGGGCCAGGCCTTGTCCAGGTCGAGGTTCAGCGTGCAGATGCACTTTGAGTTCTGAAAATATTTTCAAAAATTGTTTTTAAAAATATTGAATTTACATCATTCCTCGGGGGCGTCTCGAAGCGGATGCACTCCATGTCGGGCTTGCCTGAATTAATATTTTATTATGTTGTATATGTTTTAAAAATCGCAATATATTATCTGTGTCGTCTTTGTCGCTGATTCTGCTGGAAAAGTAAGCAAAGATCCAATTTTTGTAGTGATTATTCGCATTATTCGTCAGGCCATTCGATCAGCATGATTTCAAGATGATGTTGTCAGGCGCTATGAATGGTTCTCAGAAGCAAACAAGCAAATGCATTTCCCGCGTGACTTTCCTCACTCTTTCTCCCTCTCTCTACCACTAGATAGTGTGCGGATTCAGGAGATTCACGGGAGTTGTCAACTGAGGAAAAGACTAACCAATGCATCTGCAATGAGCCTCGATTGCCTCGAAGATTTGATGAGGCGGCGAGTGGGGAGGCGAGTAAGCCTGAGTGGCAAGCTTATTCAATTCAGAAAACTTTCCCCGACATAGACAACGAATAATCAACGAAATACATATTGTAGAATGGGAAAAGAGAGAGTCACATCTTTCAACCCTACTCAGTAATAGGGTTAGCCAAACGATTGCGATATTGCAAGCCCGGAAAGCCCGAATAGTCAACCCTACTCCGTACCTCTCTCTTGGCTCTCGGCACTCGGTTGGCCATGTAAGACTGAGGGGTTGTGGTGAAACCACGTAATCTTGCCTCCTCTTCGTCCAGTTCCTAAAATAATTTGATTAATGGTTTTGTAACTTTAACAATTGGAACGTACTAGCTCTTGTAACTAAAACTTATAACTCAGTTTCATGTTTTTTCTTGAATCAGATATGAGCGTACAAACGAATCAGGGTAAAATCATAAAATTCCCCTTTAATTCACCTTCTTGAACAGTTCTTTGACCAGCTTCTCGCTCAGTTCACTGTGCTGCTTCCTCCTGGAAAGGAAAAGATTTCTCAAGGGAATTTCGGCCATTTCCTGTACCTGAACTTGGGCTTCTTCTCATTCTTCACTTTACTGTGGGACTTCGCATTGTCGTAGACATCCATCTGGAAATAGACCGGAACGCTAATGAAAATTTTATCATGTGAGAAACAAAGTCTATAGTCTAGAATTCCTCAGTAATAATGCTTCCATCGTTGATTAGTCTACTGGAAGGAACAATACAGAACTAAAATAATATATGAGCTAAAATAAAACATGAACTAAAAAGAAAGAAAAGGAATTTTCAGAATGTTGTCATCATGAAAAGGTAAAATCTCATGATAACAACCCTCTGAAATCCGCATCAGAATTTAAACCTTGAACTTACCGTGTCCCTGACGGAGGGAACCATCCGAACGAGACTCTTCTTGTACGGGTTCAGATTGCAGAATGTGATCGCCGGAAACTCGACCTCGTCGAATTTCATCTGAATAGATTCACATTTATATTTCAAAGACTTTAGATTTTCCGGTCGATGCACCTCGCAGTTTCTTTCATGATTTCATGAGCTTTATACGAAAACCAGACACTGGCCTAGCAGTGTTCTCCCGCCAGCCCACTCTCGAAGAGGGGATGTACCTTCACTTTTATACCAAAACCATCTATCACGCGTCTTCTGAGAGATTGCATGAACCTGAGGAACTATCTGCAAAAGTTTGAGCAATTTCCAAAAGAAAATTATGGCAGATTCTTGTGGAGACGAGAAAACTTTTGTAGCAGCGATTTGTCCCGGAACCGGCTTTTAGGCATTTTCCGGACGTCGTTCCGGCTCTGACGTAACATTTTTCATTTTTGAGCTACGGTGGTCAGCTTGTGCTCAAAATGCGCGGAAAATTATTTTAAGAAACTTTCATGTTCACACCAAAGCCGGGCGAGTGCGAAATCGCGTTGAAAATCTCGAAAAACTAGGTCGAGATTCATTTAAAAAATCATATCTCGCTTGGAACCCCACCCTTAAGTAGATTTTGACCGCAGTTTCAGAATCAACGTACCCATATTAGTCAAGGAAAAATGCGAGTGAGAGTCGGTAGGGGTTAGAATATGTTACGGTAATGCAAAATGTGTGCTCAAGTCGCTAATTCGTGAATTACAATTTCATATTTTTAAGTGGCAATCGCTCATATAAATCGTTTCTTTCATAATTATATTGTTACTAACCTAGATATGCTCAATTCCGTTGAAAAAATCGAAGATTTCCACATTTCAAAAAAATCATGTTTTTCACCTCGATATTTCTCAAATTTGTAGGTTCCAAACTCAAGATTTCGCGGTCATGTCAGGTGTTCACTATATGGATTTTATAGCATGCTAAACCATGAGTAATATCTAGTAGTACGGGCCTGCTCAACGATTTTAAAACTCGATTTTTTGACACTCTAAAACGCTAGATCGAGCGTGTCGGAAAAATAAAAATATCGATAGTGAAGTTCATTTTGAGAATTATGGTTATCTACAAATTGGAAAAATGTTTCCTTGAAGTACTTAGTCAGGAACATATGCGAAATTCGTCAATGTTCTCGTTTCTAAATTTGCGAATTTTTCGAGAGTGAGAAATTGACATTTCTGAAAAAAACGTGAAATCTGTCGCATTTTCGCCTGTATTTAACGCCGCAGGTTACTAAAACACTTTCCCAATTTTTCCCAATTTGTAGATAACCATAATTCTCAAAATGAACTTCACTATCGATATTTTTATTTTTCCGACACGCTCGATCTAGCGTTTTAGAGTGTCAAAAAATAGAGTTTTAAAATCGTTGAGCAGGCCCGTACTACTAGATATTACTCATGGTTTAGCATGCTATAAAATCCATATAGTGAACACGTGACATGACCGCGAAATCTTGGGTTTGGAACCTACAAATTTGAGAAATATCGAGGTGAAAAACATGATTTTTTTGAAATGTGGAAATCTTCGATTTTTTCAACGGAATTGAGCATATCTAGGTTAGTAACAATATAATTATGAAAGAAACGATTTATATGAGCGATTGCCACTTAAAAATATGAAATTGTAATTCACGAATTAACGACTTGAGCACACATTTTGCATTACCGTAACATATTCTAACCCCTACCGACTCTCACTCGCATTTTTCCTTGACTAATATGGGTACGTTGATTCTGAAACTGCAGTCAAAATCTACTTAAGGGTGGGGTTCCAAGCGAGATATGATTTTTTAAATGAATCTCGACCTAGTTTTTCGAGATTTTCAACGCGATTTCGCACTCGCCCGGCTTTGGTGTGAACATGAAAGTTTCTTAAAATAATTTTCCGCGCATTTTGAGCACAAGCTGACCACCGTAGCTCAAAAATGAAAAATGTTACGTCAGAGCCGGAACGAAGTCCGGAAAATGCCTAAAAGCCGGTTCCGGGACAAATCGCTGCTAAAAAAGTTTTCTCGTCTCCACAAGAATCTGCCATAATTTTCTTTTGGAAATTGCTCAAACTTTTGCAGCTAGTTCCTCAGGGGTGTCTTTTTCATGCATTCTCTCAGAAGACGCGTGCTATAGAAAATAATTTATAGGAAAACACGAAAAAGGAGAAAGCATCACAGAAATGGACGTGATCCTGTCGTGTCTCGCGTATTTGTCCGTCAACTGGAACACCACGTAGATCACCATAGCAGCGAAGGACATGATCAAGAAGATCCAGAAGATCTTGCTGCAAAACCAGGAATTAGTCAGAGCCGGGAATTCCGCAGAACCGGCAAATAGCCAATGCCGCACCTGTACTTGGTCCTGGCGACTAGCACGCGCTTGGCGCCGTGCGCCGTCGTCATGTCCGCAAAGTATTTGAAGCGCTCGGTGACCGGCGAATCCTCCTGCAATTCGATTTGCCGGCTCTGACGTCATTCCTAATTCCCGGCTGCGACCTCCGGCTCCTTGGAGTGCGCGGTGGCGGTGCTGTGGCGGCGGAACGAGGAGACCTCGCCGCTGCTGCTGCTCGACGGGATGTCCATCTTCAAACACTTGATGGTTCGATGCCCGGCGGATTCGGGGGTCTTTTGCCTGATTGCAAAGGGGGAGTGAGCACTTGCCTTCTCCTCGAGGGGCGGAGCCTGCTGCTGATGCTGCAAGTCCGAGATGAGGGGCGGTTTTGCAGGCATTGGGCTGCAAAACAAGGAAGAAAGGGTCATTTCGCGAGGGAAAATGCTCAGAAAATTAGGCAAAGTGATCGCACTATGCACCAGAAAAAGGCGTTACTGAGAAATACGGGTCAACGACAGTATTATCTTAGAGGGCAAGATAGTTGTAGCATTTTTGAATGCTCCTCTAGCCCTCAACCACTATAGCAGAGTGTGATGCCGGGGGCGCTCTCCAGAAACCATAGCTCATGCAAGGCTAGATAGGACTATAAAAGCAGCGATGTGACACGGTATGACTGTCGTAGACCTCGTAGAGGCAGCCCAATGTGCAAGAGATGGAGAAGCAGTCGCATGAAAAACCGCGAGTATCTTCAGCAACTATGTGAGTTTCTCTATCTCAAGATGAGAGGGCAATTGTCTTTGAAAAATGGTTACATGTCGATCTCAGTGGACTTATTGACAGCTGATCAGCGGCGTGGGAGATTCTACCTCTTCCTCTCTTTCAACCCGCTTCTCTCTCTCTCTCTCTCTCTCTCTCTCTCTCTCTCTCTCTCTCTCTCTCTCTCTCTCTCTCTCTCTCTCTCTCTCTCTCTCTCTCTCTCTCTCTCTCTCTCTCTCTCTCTCTCTCTCTCTCTCTCTCTTCTCTCTCTGTCTCTCTCTGTCTCTCTCTGTCTCTCTCTGTCTCTCTCTGTCTCTCTCTGTCTCTCTCTGTCTCTCTCTGTCTCTCTCTGTCTCTCTCTGTCTCTCTCTGTCTCTCTCTGTCTCTCTCTGTCTCTCTCTGTCTCTCTCTCTCCCACCCTCTCTTCCTCCCTCAGAGAGAGTCCGAGAAACATCCCGGACCTGTCAGGAGGGGAAGTGAAAGATTCTCCCTGAATCTATGAGTCAAAGCACTGACGTCACAACACTCATTCGTCAATCAAAGCACAAGTGCGGAATGCTGGCAGCGTACTCGGTGCACCGAAGACAGGAAACTGTAACAAAAATGAGGGAAATGGGAGAATTAGAGTTCGTAATTCGGAAATTGCCTTTCCCATACAGTACAGTATGCAGACAAGACAACCGAAAGGAACTAATGAACTAATTCCTTTCTATGGAAGTTACTCTCAATTATCTTCATTCTATGTAGTCTATTCATTACAGGCAGGTAAATTACGGCAAAAATGAACTCGTTCAGTATTTCCTTTAGCATCGCACGACTGGTCGAGAGAATGAAGCGGCGATTTCCCGAATTACTAACTCTACAGAGAATCAGCCTTCGAGATTGTGTCTCTAAATCTTCTCTTCTCCAGGTTATTGACACCAAATATTCCTACACAATGACCAGGGCCGGTTGTGCCGATTGAAGATGAAATGGATACGACAACAGTGTGGTATGGCCAGCTGTTGGTTATACGTGTGGAATTCCCTACTACCTCAGTAAATCAACTCGATGTGCACTTGAGATCCGCGATAACTTACCCGATTCTGCATGAAAAATCGAAAACAGCGACAAAAGCACAAGGGCAAATGACTCAATGCTCTGTTAGAATCCCGATCTTTGTCAGCCGAAGTAGTAAATAATGCATCAAGATACACATGATCAGCATATGAATAGAGAAGCGGTCCCCTATACATCTTAGCGACGCGACCAAAAAGCTGCTGCATATTCACGACTACTGTTACTCCTGCCAAAACACTTTCGAGGGGGGCGATAGGGCGTGGAGAAGGAGAGGTAATCAACTCGGAGAAACGAACCGCCTCGAGCAGAGAACTCAATCTAGTGCTTCTCTGCCCATTTCAGAGCTACTTCGTTGGTCTAGCCTCCCTTCCAAACACGGCAATGAAGCTCACCGAAGGAGAAGTGCAACCACGCACGCGCCTTTGCTCATCAGGGAAATTGGGTCCTATCTCCTTCCCCCTCCTGAGCACCCCATCGCGGTTCTAATGGAAAACAACGGGAAGTTCATTTTGGCGTGAGCGGCGGGGGGGGGGGGCTGCAAGCGGGTAAGCAAAGGAGCACGCGCGTTCAATTTCCACCTTTGGGCAAAATGGAAAAGCGTAACATGCTATGAATACGGTTTGTGATTTGGGCGCCGGTTCTAGGGTTTGACGGAGGAAAGAGGCTAGTTCACCCGGGTTTGAGAAGGAACTAAGGCACATGTCTGATCTAGCGAGGGGCGATTATTCAAAGAGTGTCAGAGAAAAGAAGAGCAGAGCTAAGGGATCAAAGCAAAAAGGTGCAACTCAGACGTCACGAAAGAGAGCAAAGGGATCAAGATCAGTACACCAAGCCCAATCTTTACAAAGTACTTCCATAGTTCAAGGGAATCTTCATTTACGATTTTCCTTCAGCCCAAAAAAGTGGGAAAATCTGATAAGAAGACACAAATACTCGAAAGACAAATTGTAATCATATAAGGAGTCAGGGTTATGCCATTGGCAAGGTAAGCAACACTTTACGAGAATTCCACCAAACTGAAACACTACGAGTGGAGAAAATATGTGCCAAATAGCTCTTATATTCGAAACGAGTTACCAGGAAAATAATGCTTTGATAATGATATATTCAGTAGCCATAAAAGCCTACCGAAGCAGACCGACAGGGCGCGGAATGATTCATAGATTCGCGGTAACGTCGCGTGAATAATGAAAAATATACGGAAATATACGTGAATACGGAAGTTCCTACACAGACATGGTTCGATCGTTGCGTTTTTAAAAGACCGCCTAGTATGGGAGAAGCGGTGCTTACTTAAGACAACGTGATTAGATATTTCGGTCCTTGGTCGCATACAACCAGCCGAGTCACGATGGGAGGTTGAATGAAAAGCGAGGAGCGAGGATTCTGACGTCTAGACTTGTGTTCATTTGAAGGGGCAGATGGGTGAAACCGATTAGATATGCATTACAGATTAGTTAGCAGTTCTTGAAATAAGAGGCCGAGTCTGGCTCGTAAATTGGAAACACTCGCTAAGTGTTTTTCAAACCTAATTAGACCAGAGATCGGGAGATCTCGAACGCCACATGGTTCAAATTAGGCGGAGAATAGGAGGAATAAAGTCCTAACTTCTTATTATCACAGTTACGATTTCTGAGATGAGGAAATGTAGAAAATTAAAAGGTCATTTTCAGAATTTCGAAAATCAGAATAGTATCTCACACTAGCTACCCCTAGCGGGACAATGAAAGAGAAATGAAAAGACTATTGCCAGAATTTGCGAAGAGCAGTCCTTAGAGTGCCTATACGGGGCATGGTGGAGGTTAGCAAGGCAGCAGGAGACCTAATTAGGAGAGCGAAGAGAGAGAGGCTGACCTCATTTTACTCCAGCCCCCACGAACAACGACACTACTATGATGATGAGAAGGAGCCCCAAGTGATTACGGGACCGGAAATTGGATTTGCTGGGCCCGATTAGGCTCCTGGTTCCGGGCAGCCGGCAATCAGAGATTAGATCGGGCAGGCTTGTGGTACTTGAGAGGGGTCAGACCCGGAAATGAGGAGCCCTCGCGGACAAGTGCCTTGTTGCCTCATGCATATCAGAGAGGGCGGCAGCGAAACTTGCAATGACGAATTGGCTACTGAGAATAGAGAAAAGCAGGATTTCGAATACATTTTGAATACGTGAGAAAATGAAAACACAAAAATAGAAAAAAAACAAAAGAGAGCACTCGCAAGTCCGTGCGAGTAGGAAACGATAAACTTTTTATTCGAAATTTACTACTGTGTTCATAAAAAAAGATCAAATTATGAGCAGGAACTCTGAGGTGCACCGACCGGGATATTAATTCGAATAAAAATACAATAATTTGACTCACCTCAACCAGCGTACTCGGGCGTTGATTACGGTATTTTCCGAGCAGAATCAGGAACTGGAATGCATGAAATATCGGGTGCAATGAGCTGCTCCACTTTATAATCGGGAATACAGAGATTGAGCATGAGCGAATAATGCAATTTCAGGGAAACCCACCTGAACAATGAGGATGGTCAGGCAGGTCAGCCACAGGAGGAACCTGCAATATCGAAAATTCGAACCGAACACATTTTTCAATTATTTCTTGGCTTGGATATTTACTATCAAAGATCAAAGATTATCTATCTGTGGATCACTAAAGCCGAGTAGAGTTCGTAAAATGATACTACATTCTAAGCCCTTTCCAAACTCTATCATCGACCGATTGGCCTGGAGAGTGTGAGAAATGAAGTGACTCCGGCTCGAATTACGAACTCTCAAGCTGCGTAGATTTTGTGCATCAACAGAACGTTCTAGTTCCTCGTTTAAAATCTTTTATCGACATCCTAGTGGACATTTTCGAGCCAGTTTGATCAAAGATCAAAGTTAATTGATCAAAGATCTAACAAGGAGAGGTCGCGCAATGTATTTCTAAACGAGACCTAGCGCATTCGAAAGAGGAGAAAATTCTAAGAACTGCTATTGTTTCAAATTTGCGGAACGCTCATGTGGAGCTCTGGGCAGTATGTGAGTTTATGGGAGTTTAGGAACACAGCCTCAAAAATTGCATGTTGCCCACTATGAGCCCACATCACCCCATGAACTAGAAAAATTAGAAAACAACAGAAATTCTTAGAATTTTCTCCTCTTTCGAATGCGCTAGGTCTCGTTTAGAAACTCCATATACATTGCGCGACCTCTCCTTGTAAGATACTTTGACTCACCAGAACGTTCTCGTTCCCTGACTTCTCGTCCGTGTTATCCGCCCCAATCCATGGCCAGAAGTGTTGGCCAGAAAGCGGTACACCGGGTACTTCACCTGAATTCACATTTCGAAAACCGGAAACGAAGTTTAACAACAATAACAACAACAACAACCTCCTCATCGGTGAGCTCCTTGTGCGGTCGCGGCAGTCCGCAGACTTGGCCCATGCTGCCGGTTTCGTCCTCGATTAGGGAGAAATCGGGCTGGGGTCTGAGAATGTCGGAATTTAAGACGAATGGGTCAGAACTTCCATTTACAATAAATTCGTGAACAAGGTTAATAAATCAATGATTAGGAAATATCTAGATATCTTTAAAGAAGAGGCTTGGCAGAATTTCAAATCTACACCAATTCAGAATCGCCAAGATCGCTTGCAAAGTGCTAGATATCCGGCGCGCTCAGTAAGCAACGGATCACAGCTCTCTGCCTCTCTCACTTCCGCACGCTTTCTCGCTTTGTCTAACCACTGAGAAAGTGCTTCAGAGGCCATTGCTCAGGTACTTCTCAGATGACCAGAAAGCGATCAATCAGACGTGATAATGAGGCGCCGAGGCAGGAAAGAAGCAGGGATGGACTGATCCGACAAAAAGATAGCACGACGATGTTAACACGCTTCTTCTTGAGAGAGATTCTTCGCCTTTCGACGAGACTCACCAAAAATCTAGTTTTCCTATTCGCTTTTAATTAAAAGAGCCTGAGAAGCAGCTGATGGCTAGCGGTAGAGGTGTTTAGAGCATTGAATTTGGTGCAAGGTTGCGCTGAGGAGGCTTTGAGTTAGCGCAAAGAAGTAGTGAATCAGTAGCATCTTGTGGCTAACGCAAAGGTGCATCCAGTCTTCGAGAATGTGCTCGCTGGAGAACACTACTAGTCCGGTGTTAGCATCTTGGAGTAGCAGGCAAAATTCAAACATTGAACGATTTCCAGAGCGAAAGTACGACGTTCGCACGTAATCTGAGGTCGGAGGGTTTAATGGCTGTCCTAAGAGCAGCTTCCTCCCTGCAGGGGGTCGGCTGCCATCCATTCAGAAGCTGGAGAGAGAAGGGGGGAACAATTTGTTGCACTTGCCCGTAATTGTTCACTGCTCTAGGGGCTGGAAGAGGACGGGACCTCTCACCTTTAGTGCCAGCCCCTCCCCGTTTACTGCCGCCTTCTCGCGCCTTATTTCGAGAATGGAAAATGAAAGAGAAACGTGAAAAAAAACTGTGTCATTCTGGATGCCAAGGGGGTTCCTAAACAGAATTGTACAGTGTCTCGGCACCCGAGGGAAATATACCACGAAAACATTCTAGGAAGCAGGGTTAGAAATTCGTTAACTAGTTCTAGAATGTGGTTACCGGGCGGTCACTGGAGATTGAAGTGATGATTCTTCATAACAAACAATCACTCGTCCGGTTGAGTTGTGACAGAGTGCACAGAATGATGAAGCCGTGGTGTCACTTTTTTCGACTAGCAAGTCATGGCAGCTATAACTATGTGCGATGCAACAGAACTAGCAACTGCAAAACCGAAAAAAATAATCGAAGCTATATAAAAGGAATTTTCGAAATTTTATAGCCCAAGAGAAGAGGGAGAAATTTTGCTGAAACGCCTGAACCAATTGGCAATGCATTCATGAATTCTCTAGATATCATCATCTATACCTACATATAAAGCGCAAATTCCTGGCGTGTGACCGGATTGCGAAACAGTTGCGAAACGATTACGAAATGTGGAGGGAGAGAGATCGCGCGTCAACAAGTTGCGAAACCAGTGATTGCGAAACCTACTCCATTAGGACGGGGCCCCCGCCGAAGGCGGGGGGCAGCCGGACTAGTATTGGAATAATAAGATCATAGTATAAACGAAATTGCAATATGACCCTAGGGAACCGCACCACCACAACATCTGAGGAGGCTATAGCTCTTGCCGCTGCAAAATCAGGTTGAAGTAGCAACTGCAATAGCGGAAAGATCATTAACGGAACTCTTCTAAGGTTCCTAAAGCGCATTTTACAACGAGTTCTACATAATCCAAGGGGATACAACATCATCATCCCTTGAATTTTATCTATGACAAAATACTAGGAAACTATAGCGAGAGAAGCTACGAGGCACCTCAAAGTAACAAATGCAATACTGTGATCATGATGATTAGTAAACAGGAAATTAGAAGTTTCCTATAGCGAGTTCATATCACAACATCTCTGGAAGCTATAGCGCAGGGCACTGCAAAATCACTTCAAAGTAGCAACTGCGGGTGTGATCAGAGCAGAATACTTGAAACCCGCACGACTTTCCGCCTCTTTTTCATGCATGACTCAGCCCGCTCCTCTCACCTTTCGGCGATGAAATACGAGAACGCACGCCTCGCGTCATAAACAAAACAACCGCCAAACTACAGCATTGATGTGCACTAATGTTGTCAATCGGTCATTCCCACCTTTCTCTACTCTCTCGCACACTCTCTCTACTGAGAGTAAGGCAGGATTTCTGAACCTGTCAACACCAAGCTCAATCGAAGAAAAACGAGCAACAGGGAGAACTCATCAACAACGAGGGCGTTTCCGTGTCCTGTGAATACAAAGATCGCGTTTTCGTGACCGCAAGGTCGGAGGCACTTTGAACGAGATCTGAGGCAACACTAGCTTTGATTCATCGTTATCATATTGTCAATTATGGTATTTCCTGAAGCGCTGTGAAGGCAATGAATGAGTTTATTTCAGCTGACTCAAATCGGAAGTAATCTTCTCCTATCTCCCTTTACCTTCTTTTTCTCTTATCTCTTATCTTCCTTCCCCTCCTTTGTTCACGCATCTCTGTATGTGATGAAACACCTATGTGGTGTACGATAAATAAATAAAATAAATAACTGAGTATGCGAAGGATGAGTCAAGGAAGGAGCAATGTTCTGACTCTCCTCAGATTACACACTCTCTCGTCGGCTAAAGAAAGCGAGAGAGCATGCAGTTTGGAGAGAGGAAGAGAGGAACGATTACTCCAAGGAAGGATGAAGGGAGAGAGGAGGGTTACTCACTGGAGAGTGAAGTTCACGCGCCTTTTCTACGAAGAAATTATAACGAAAATTGGATGGCCCGGAATCCTCTATGAACCGAAGCAGTAGGAAACTAGTTCAGATAAATGGAAGACGGGCCACGGAGATCATTCCCTGTCAGGAAAATAGCCGGTCTATTCTCGAAAACAGCGGGACTCACAAAGGGAACACCAGGCTCTAATTACGGCTACAATCGATTTATTTTGTTGACGTGCTATCTGTAGTAAGCATGTGTTCTTTAGTTTTCGACAAGGAAGAAGGCGTGAACAGTAGCCTCACAGAACAAGGAAATATCTACAATTCTGCCTCATTGTAATTGTTTATTTCTTGAATCTCATTTTACTGAACATGGTCCTCGAGCAAATTGTTCAGCTGTTAAAGCATGCAAGTAAAGTTGCTGTTCAGTAGTTCATCACGCCCGGACTCAGCTCTTCAGACTGACTTCCGTTCTTATCTAGAACATAATGTTTAGCCAGAGGGTTGCCAGAGGGTGTTAGGGAGGATTCATGATCGGATGCCACCGACCTTATATACAACCTACCAGTATACATCCCGTCTCATCTCCATTCAGTATCCCATTCTTCACCTCATCTCCACTCGCATTCCTTTCATTTCCTATTGTATTTTTATCACTTACTGTTGTTATTTTTGTGATTTGTTCGAGTTCCTCGTTATAATTTGCTCCTCTTTGCAGCTATGGCTCCGAAGCGCAAGTGCTCTTCTACCCGTTCGGCTCGTGCTGCTAAAGCAGCCAAGATTGAGGAGAAACCAACGATCAATGAAACATCAAATATCAATGTGAATGGAGCCTCATTGGACGCGCTTCCCCGGCCGCCGATGGAGCTCATCTTCTCCTACCTTGCCTACAAGGGCCTCAACTACGACGCCATGCACAACCTTAGAATGGTGAGATTATTGTATTTCATTGATGATTGGATCCATCTAATTTCTCATCTGTCAATAGTGGAGGTATTGTGCGAACGAAAATCAGTTTCCTAGGATTGATTTGGGTAGAGGATAGGGATAACTTCTAGCAAGTATTTGTCTGGAAAAGCGCCGAAAAGGGAAAATTCAGTCATCGAAAGTTCGCTGCAGGTCAATAGTCGTTGCCGTGCTTCAGTCGACTCTTTCTTCACACTGAAGAAGAACATTCCATCGATCAGCTCCGTGAACATTACAGACATGCTAGATGTGAGTTAAGCTCAATTAATATTTTCATGTTTAATATAAGATTGATCTTTGAACACAAAAAAGACTACGATTGCACCATTGATTGATCTTTGATGGACAATCCACATTAGTAAATCATGAGTAAACAAGTAAATTTTCAAAAGTTATATGCACTGCCTAGAGCTCCACATTGATAAGAAGCTCCGAAATTTTCACATTGATATCTCCATTCCGAACAGAGTTATAGCTAGTTGGCTGGGAGCCAGATCAGGGAAAGCTCAGGGAAGGGGGATATCACGCGATTTGAACAGAGTGCGTCCCTAGGAGAAATATATTCCATCCCGGCGCGCGTTTGCATTTACTCCTCCTTTAACCCGATCTTTGAGGATCGCCGGACCAGTTTCAACGTCGAAATCTGCATGCGCAAGGACTCGCTTCAGCTCCGACCTCACCTTGACATCCTCAGGGGCAGAATTGTTGGCACGAGCAGCTCTAGATTGGAAGAATCTGAAGTTGGTATTTGAATCTTATTTCGGAAAAACTGAGTTCAGTTTTGTTTTTTCTCACAATAAAGTTTAAAAGATGATTTTTACGAAAATTCGAGAAAAAATGCTAAAATTTTGCAGAATGTCACTGTAACAATCGCCGTTCGAGGACGGAAGGACCCAGTGAGGGAGTGCCTCCGAGATCTGCTCAATAGCCACATCGATTACATGGATGTGCAGAAACTCAGAAGTGGCGAGGAGTTGGGATTCATAAATGGCATCTTGGGAGACTTAGCCAGCGTTGGCACGATGACAATCAGGCTGGACATGATTTGCACGATAAATGATGAGTTTAGGTGAGTTTAGGGCACTTCTGGGGTTTCTTTTCCGATCCCCGCCCCTCATTGGGGTGTTTAGCGGCCGACAATCAGGGAGGAATACCAATGAGTGGGCTAGATGAGGGTGGTCGGAAGCTGAAGAAGTGCCGAGTTTGAAGCCTGGAAATGCAATGTAAACTCGTTTTCATAGTGGACACTTGATCTCGATGCTAAGGAAGAGGAAGACTGATACGTTTACTCTGCATGAATTCAGCAGCAAATGCGATCTGACGTCCCTTAGTATGTTGTTTACACCATTTTTGATTTTGAAAAATAACAAATTTTATTTAATATTTAATTGAATGATGTTCAGACACCTTTCTCATGGAGCTGACGAAGCTCACTCGTTTGGGACACATCCACAAGTTGATCGGAAACTCCAGACTTTTCGGCCGCCCAAATGAGCTTTGGGAAAGGGCCATTCGGATCGTTAACAAAGACAGAGAACGGTCGTTGATCGAGCCGATAGTGAACTACTTCTCTGATAGCAAACGATATATTGAATGGAATAATCAACCAATTACTGCTGACGATATTTAGGTACTCTATCAATGATATATGACCTTTTTCTATTTCATACACTTCTAGAATTGTAAGTTTTTTTCGTCTTTGAAAATAAATGTTGAATTTGATATGTGTTAGTTGTCAAAACAATTTGTATATATCGATTTGAAATTTATGAATTTCGAGCACATTTACAAAATATATTTATCGATCGAAACGAGTTTATCGATGGACAAATTATCCTCCCGCTTCCCTGCCGTTCCTCGCCTCTTCCAGTTGCTGCACGAGAGTTCTGAACAAGTTATCTTTATCATTTATTTTTTAAAATATTAATTAACTAATTAATAAACAAAACCTACCTCGATAAGACAACCCGCATGGCTCTATCTCTTGTCTCGAATCGCCATCCCTCAGCATCGTCGATTCTGAATTGGATGTAATTTTTCATGAGCTCATTGATTGATCACTCCATTTATAAATTATGCCTTCCATTGATGATTGAATCTACATTTCCCCTCGTTTCGCTAATATGACCATACTCCCAGGCAAATCATTTTGACTTTTGGATATTACATTAAAATATTCTATTGATGAAATATCACGAGTCTTCTGAGAGATTGATTAACCGAGGGGATCTCGAGCTCCTAATTTTAGAGGTAGGAACCTCAGCGGGGTTCCCTGGTGTGTCCCAGCCAGGACCGCGAAGAAGAACCGCTGGAAGTGCTTCAGCTCGGGCAGACAAATGCCGTCCCTCTCCGCCTTGGCCGAGCTGTAGCGGGTCTGAACGGAGACTTGGTGCTTATTCGGATCTGGAGGGGTCTGTGAGGAGAGAATATAATGAAATTTAATTTTGATAGATATATTTACATTCTGTAGAATAAAAAAATGATGAAAAGTTCAATTGAAATTTCGATCGAACTGACCCCAGCAGGCAGTTCTTTCAGCATCTCCAGTATTTTCCTCAACGAAGTCTCGTAATCCTTCAACTCCGTGAATTCGTAGCTGAAAATATTCATTTTTTTCGGATTTTTAATAGAGGAATGGGCGTCCAGTTCAGTAGTAATGGATCAGGGCTCGGAAAGAGAGCTCGAAAGAAGCAACCTACGTGAAATGAATGTCAGCGAATCGATAAAAGATATCCCCGAGGAAGAGCCGATTATCGATTGGATAGTGGAGAATGAGGTGGTCGGGCGTGTGGCCGGGCATCCAGAATGTGTGCACTACCTGATTGTGAAGCGGAAGGAACCCCCATAACACATCTTATCTCTTTCTGATTACATTGATCCCCAATCAGAACATGCTCTTATGCGATGTTAAAAATCGCGAGATCTATCTTTGATTTGAACTCCCGCAATTTCATATCTCCGTTCCCTGAAGAGTTAGCGACTTGAAACTTGGATTACAAGGTTTCCCGACCCTGTGAACCCCATAAACCAAGTTTCAAGTCGCTAGCTATTCAGGGAACGAATATATGAAATTGCGGGAATTCAAAACAAAGATCGAACTCGCGATTTTTAACACCACATTATTTTCATCAAAAATGAGCGATCGAATATGAATATGGACGATCAGAAGATAGATCAAAGATGCACGGCTAACATTTCTCAGATTCTCCTTTGGTCCGAGCAAAATTTCGTCTCGCTCCTTCAACCAATGCGTAACTTTGTACGTTTTTACCTGAAATTATTTTCGCTATTCAGATATTTCATCAATCTCGAAGTTTACAGTGCAGAACCAACTGAACCTGCCACTGATAGGTCGAGTTTAGCTGCCGAGTGTAATACTTATCACGACCGCTAGCGTAGAGTCGCTCTACCTAAATATACGTCTTTACTAAAAGTTGTGAGGGAAACTTTGTCCACATCAATCTTTCCTGGGATTATCAAACAAGTAAATGGAGCAAATCAATTTTGAAAATGTAGTAACCTTATGCGACAGTCCGACCGAGCCGACCGTCGAGAATCGCCAATTGCCCGATGACTAAAAAATCAATAATCTAATCAAGAAAATAGATATTTTAAATGTACGGTACCTGCTCCGCGTGATTGTGCGTGTTGACTACGACGATCTTCTTATCGGCGACGAAGGGAATCGATTTGACGTAGAAATAGAGATTACCGTAGTCGCAGCCAGTATCAATCAGGAGCACTACGGTAGTATTCTATCGAGTACTGAGTTATTTCTACCTTTCTCGTCTCCTACGATGAGGTACATGAGAGGGTTGTAGCTCCAGGGGTCGAGTTCGGTGATGCAGTAGACGTAGGAGGAGATCTGTGCCAGCTCGAAGGGCATAGACATCGTTGTTGAGACCGCTGTGGAGATCATCTCTGGGGAATTTCAAGCTTTTACCTGAAAGACATCAGTAGTATTAATTTAAGTTCTAGAATTTGGAATAGATGATTCAAGACGAGTACTAGATTATGTTTCTGGTGGTTCAAGTCATTATTAGTAGTAGCATTGTGCAAACACATGGAAAATACATATTTTTATTCGAAATTAGGTAATTTATTGCCGTATCACACCAGGAGAATCGGAGGTAAACAACCTGCCATCACACAACAACAAATCATTGCAAGTTGAAAACATAAGTTGATGTTTTCCGCGCAGCATGCGCCGCAATGCAACTATTGTTTATGTGTCAATAACTGAATCTACCATCTTCGCTGAAAGATAATGTAAAAGTATGAGGATTAGGCTGAAGGAACTAAGGCACTAGAAAAATTTCTTAGATATTACAATCAAATCTCTCCATTCTACGTAGCGTTTCATTACAGAGTTTTCAAGTACAGCAACAAAAGTTCAGTAGATATTTTTGAAAATGAAATATTGTATACTCAACGTCGAAACGAATCCGAAGGAAGCAACTTCAGATGGTAAAGGAGGGAATGCTTAGTGGGGGTGGGACGAATCATGATGTGATGCCTCTCGAGGCGATCCAGTATGCATGGAAATACCAAGAAGCCTCCGAGACTGGTCAAAGAGGGGGGATAACAGGGCTCCTTCTGGATGGGCAAAGAAAACATTCGAGAAGATCTCTGTCTTTTCGTCTAGTTTTAACGAACTGATAATGAGAGTATGACACATTTATTGACAGCAAGGGGAAGAAATGGACGAGAATTAGCTGCTACGAAATGGAGATCGCATCGTTGTTGAAGCCTGAAAGAAGGAAATATTTCTCTTGTGTTTTTTACTATTTCGTTTCTTTTTCACTTTCCTTAATTTTTCATTAGCAACTTTCACTTTCAATGCTCAGTTTTCCTTCAGGAACTGAAGAAGTCTTGAATGAAAATCTAAAAGTTTAGTTCCGTGAGAAGTGAACACCAAAATGACTAATTTCGAAACATGCACAAGCGCCCTAGAGGGATACCAGCGATCCACTCAAAACTTGCTAAGATAACCGCAAAGAAAACGTGATTCGTCCTATTAGGATGGATGCGCAAGGAACAACTCTCATCACTATACGCACTCTATCACCGATCTGACAAATGGGAATGAAGGAATCCACGAATTGCGAAGTCGTCCCCTCACTATCATCTCGCAAACATTTGAAATTCTCTATATCAGGAAGGCTTGTCAAGAAACATCTCTTCACATTCTCTCACTGCGAACGCATCATGAATGGAGTTAGAAATTACTAAGTCGTCCCCTCACATCATCTCGCACAAACTGACAACTCACTTCACTCCGCCCTCCAGTACTTCTTTTCCAGCTCCAGATCTCCGAAGCCGACCAGCCCCTTGGCCATGCCAGTAAGCACCTGCACGATGTCAACCAGATCGAACATCCTGAAAATATCGTCAATTTTTATGCGAAATAACTCAAAACCGGGTGAAGCAATGTGAAAATATACGAAAACGGCAAATTTCATGTCAGAAACTGCGAAATTGGCCTTAAATCGGTATGAGTTGGAACAGCTGACCGAATTCGAGTGCTGGCTAGGCGAATGCGCAGGGAGCGAATGCTCACTTTTCATCGGCACTCTCTCTCTCTCTCTCCCTCTTTCCTCTCTCTCCTCCACTCTCACCTTTGTGGTCAGATTGGGAACGTGCAGGTAGGAGAGAGTGGGAGAACTCTTCCTTCGCCTTACTGACCCACTTTCACTCTCACGCATCCTTGCGGGGAAGTAGGAAGGAAGAGGCTAAAGCACTGGTTGATCGGGTGGTCTCTGAGTCCCTAACGAGAGATCAATGCAATCACGTCAAATTCGGTCAAAATCGCACCTTCTGCGCTGAATTTGCGTGAGTTGTTGTTGTAGGAGGAGGTGAGCAAATTTCTGACTTTCTCGACTTCGCGTGCTTTCTATTCGTTTGACAGTGTGGGTATTAGTACGAGAAATGAGAGGATACATTTTTAGAAAATCTCTTGAAAAGATGGTTACTGCTGGCTGCTGAGTTTGTTCACACATTTCGAAAAGAATATCGCATTTGGAATCAAAAGAGGAGTTGAGCCATGTCTCGTTCTCTATTCATCGCGTGTTGTCTCTTCCTCTCTAGCTTCTTCTGGCAATGAAAGAATGAGTATGATAAATGAGAGTAGGAATACTGCGTAATCATAAGAAGGGATGAGCAACTGGTTCTCTCGACATCTCGTGCTCTCTCCCTCTCTGTGCCTGTCTGGTGAGGGTGTACGGGAAAAGAGAGAGTCACATAATTTTCGAAGGCGGTAACCGTTGGCTACTGAGCTGACTCATGCACACGCGAGGATAAACGGAGGATGACCAGCGTCCACTCACTTCATCAAATCATATCAATACTTCAACACCACTCGAAAGCAAGTTGAAGCTTCTAACAACTGGCCTTTAGTGCAATCCAAGGAAATTTCATCTTCTATCGTAATAAGTAATTCTCATGAAATTTGACCATCTGTCGTCGTAATGATCCGAGTTGCATCCGATAAACAATAAATAGGAAACGTCTCGTACAGCAATAACCAGCACACTGCTCAAACTGCCTTGCCAGTCGCCATGGGAGATCCTCCGACTCCTTGCCCAGTTGGAGAGAGAAGAAGAAGAAGAAGAAAAAGGACTAAAGTAGCCCTCCACTCCTCTCATCCGATGTTCCCACGATGACGATACTCGTCCTTCTAGTGATTGGAATATTGGGAAGATTTGCAACGGCGAGCAATCGAACTGAACGTGAGTTGCTCTTGAATTGGTGATAATTTACAGAAAAAAATAGTTGGACATTCGGGTAATTTTCTCATCGTTTCTCGCACAGCTCACCTCCAAACTGAAACAGCAGTAAATAGGTTGATGATGATCAATTTTGATCAGTCGTCAGTTTAGTGTCTGCTGTCAGTTCAGTAGCTGCCAGTGTCAGTTTGATAAGCTACCAATAATTCCAAGTTCTGCAGCCTGCCCTGCCGAGGGTGAGTTCCGCTGTCGCTCGTCGGGTCGCTGCATCCCCGTGCTCTGGCTGTGCGACGGGGCGCGAGACTGTGCCGAGGGAGAGGACGAGAGCGAGTGGAGATGCCATAGACACAGTGAGCACCTCTCCTTCTCATTTTTAGACGTATGTTTGTGCAAAAATACTTTCCGAAAAGGTGCCATGGACACTATGAGATACATGACGTGTCTAGAGAGTGGCCAATTGAGATGACTCTCATCATTGCCTTATTGAAAAGAATGTTTTCAAAACGTTTCTGAGTTCTTAGTGCGAGGATGAAATGCCGATGTGGATGCAAATTGAAAAAGCAAAAGTGCGTACTTTTTCCAGATCACACTCGATGCGCGGGCGACCAGCCCGAGTGCAATATGCCCGACGGCACCTTCAGGTGCATACTGCATCAGGTGAATGACTTTTCATTCAAAATGGTTTTCTCTACTAACAATTGCAAAACTTGGGAGCCATGTACGATAAACATGGGCTCAATCGTTGAAATTTACAGAGATCTAACAGTGTTCTCTCGTGAAACCAATCTTGACGGCGTGGTGTATTACTTTAATAATAATAATAATATATTTATCACTTTCCTAGCTTTACTAATCGCATCCCCCTTCCAGTGGCTGTGCGACGGGCACGAGGACTGCGAGAACGGCAGCGACGAGCGAGACTGCGACAACAAACCGCCGGGTATCTGCCCCTATTTTTCTTTTTTTGATTTACCATCTTTTATTGTGCGATTCACTGCCTTTATGTGAAAATTTGCGATTTTTGCATGAGCCGGCTGATTTTTCTGTATGTGAAATGGTAATAGTAATGATTCCCACACACCTAGAGGAATTTTATAGGATTTTTTAAACACATTTATTATGCTCCAATACTTTACTCTATTATTCTTGCAGATCTGCCCTCATCTGGTCATGTCCTCGACCACTCAGTCTCTCCCAAGTGCTCTCTTTCGGAGTTCCGATGCGCTGGCGGCAGCTGCATTTCGAGAGATCTCGTCTGTGATGACGCGCCCAACTGCCCGGATGGGTGAGAGAGAGTAGGCATATTGGAGAAATACAAGTGAAAAAAGATGATAAAATGCGGAAATGTAGACAAGGATTCTTCAGACGAATTGGTCCTATGTTTTAAGTTTTATGCAAACAATTTATTCATTGCAGCTCGGACGAATCGGAAGATCGATGCGCGACGCCACCTCGAATGCCTGCTCCAGAGCCTGCTTTTGAGACTGTGGACGAGGCCGGGAATTGGACTAGCAACTCCACAATGGATAAAGAAGGGATCATCGACTGGGCGCTGAATGAATACCGCCTCACCAGCGCCAATCAGACCAGGAATACCACTGATTTTGGGGCTCTGAATGATCTCCAGACTGATAACAACAGCAAGATTGGAGCGCCATTCAACCCAATGATAGACCCAGCTGGAATCAACTCTAATGCTAACAAGTCGACCTCAAGTCCCAGCTACCCAACTCTTCACCCTACCTCAGTCGCCCCACTTTTCCCTCCTCTGCAGCCCCTGCAGCCGCAGCAACACTCCGCCGACTCCGCCTTTCAACCGCAGATCCAAGAGATGGGCCCGAACCGAACCCATCCAGCTAGCCCCAGCTTGGCACCCACCCGGGCCGATCTGGATCCGTTCGGGCCCATCGAGGACCGGAACCAGGCGCCGCCCGACCCCTTCCCCTTCGATCTGGCCAACTACGAGATACCGGAGGCGGAGGACCCCGATGAGGGCCACGATGAGCCGACCGGCGTGGCACCGACTCGGGGGGGTACCAGCCCTGTTCCAATTGGTTCCGGAGTGGTTCCGGTTCAGGATAAGATGGGTCCGGGAGAGAAGATGAAGGAGGAACTGGAGCTCGCCAGCGTACTGCAGTTTATGAGCAATGAGACTAGGGTAAGGTCTAAATCAAGAATCAGGGATAGAGAATGGGTCGGATGATAACCAAAATGGACTTTTCTGAAGAATTTTCACAGTATGTCCCCACATTGTCAAACATTATTCCGTTAAAATACTGCAGAAATGTGCAATTGTTGGTTTTCATCCAACGGTGATCATCCATCCTAGAGCCGGTAATAGTATCACAAATTATAATAAAAGATTCAGATGCGATGAAGGCGGTGCCCGATTCTCGAAAAATGTATTTTTTCCTTAAAAATTACGAAATTTGCAGAAGCTTCTAACGACCATCAACGCGACGAAGGGACACGCCGTGCACAGCTACAAGACACTGAGGAACAATAGCGAAGTAAATTATTCATTTATTTTTTATTCCGTCTTCAGTCGCGCCACTCTCAACAGTCAACAGGCTAGAGAATTCGAGAAATTGTGATACCAACTCATGTCATAATTTCATGAATTCACTTTCAGCCCATTGGAATATTTCTAAACACAATCCCCAATGTTGAGTCTACAATTTCGACAAAATCGTTGCAAATGTTCCTTGCGTTAAGCCCCATTTTAACCCTAAGAATCCTGAGATACTCAGTAGCCTACTGAAAGTAGGCAAATTTAGCTTTTCCCTGAAATTTCCATATTTGATCAAGTTCCTGAGTGCAGCTGCTTTTCACACTTTCTGCCCTTTGGTCTTGTCTATTTTCATAGAATAACTCGCCTGAGGCTAACGCACGACGCAGTGCGATAAACGTGATGAATTTATCTTCACCTGCATCTACCCCAGGTGCATTCACTCTCGTCATACAAGCATCTGCCCGGACTCTACGCGAAGTTGTTGCCTCTCGAGGAATTCCTGAACAACAGAACAGCACATGACACCCAATCGCCCAGTCAGAGATCAAAGATCAGTCCGGAGCCGATTCAGGACAGAATGAGGAGGCAGGTAGTGAGGTGAGGTCAATTATATTCGTCTAACACTCTGAAATTTGATTGAAATTCAAGTCAATTGTACCCTCAATGGCTGTGTAATAAGTCATTACACCTTATCAGTATTATTAGCGTGCAAAGCCTTGCAGTTTCCGAGCTGTCCACTTCGCTCCTCCCGAGTGGAAAGCGAAAAGAAATGCGGGAGTGAAAGAGGAAGAGAAGGAGAAAGACAAGGAGACGAAGGAAAACGAGGTGAGCTCTAGGGATGATCTAGATTCGGAAGATTTTAGTGATTCACTAATTATTTCTACATAAGCTCCTTGACAAAACAAATACTTATACTTATACTTATACTTTATTCACCAGCAGGATAGGGGAGGATAGGCCTTGAAGGCGACGAAGATGGAAGATCAGGTGGTATTTTGGGCTCGGGCGAGCATGTGGGTGGGGATTTTGTGGCACGTTGGAAGAGTGGGGGACACAAGTGGGAGAGTTTTTAATGTGACGGCGGAAAGGGAGAAGGGGCATGGTAACTATTTGGTTGGGGAAAGAATTCCAGAGCGTTAGTGAACGAGTGGCAAAAGAACTCAGGGAAGCTGGAAGCACGTACGGTAAAGCGATGCGCATGCTGTGAGAGGCACGGAGGCTACGAGAGAGAGGAGTGATCGCATAGACAGAAGAGGTGTCGAACGAACTCGTGCAAAGAATCGTACAGGAAGTAAATATCGTTCAAAGAGCGGCGGTATTCTAGTGTGTCTAATTGAAAATACTTTAGCCTCTCAAGGTAAGGGAGGTCAGGTAATTTAAATCGACCAAGAATTCGTCTAGTGAATTCACGTTGTACAGATTCAACTTGATTAACCAGCCCAATAGCAGTGGGATTCCAAATTATGGTTGATGATTCAAGCAGAGGACGAATGTAAATTTTGTATGCCTTAATCAGAATGTCGGGAGGGGATGAGGAAAAAAAAAGGTTGCACATGGATCTGGATTTTCTAGAAATTTGATCAATATGATGACCAAAGTGCAGGTTTCTAGTGAAGAAGATACCAAGGTCCCGAACTTGATCTTTAGGGGAAATAATATTACCATTGAGGATGTATTTCGACCTTGTTTTAAGACGACCTAGATGGAGTACGGTACACTTAGGAGCGCTGATAGTCATATTCCATTGCATAGTCCACTTCTCTATATTTGTAATAGCATTTTGGAGATCGATACTGTGGTCAGGCACAGTGGCGTATATTTTAAGGTCGTCAGCGAATACATTGTATTTAACCGAAGGAGGAATACAACTACCAAGATCGTTAATGTATATAATGAACAATAGAGGACCGATAGCAGATCCTTGAGGGACCCCTGAAATAATGGGAGATGGAGATGAAAGATAATCACCGATAAAAACACGTTGAGATCTTCCTAGGAGATATGATTCAAACCATTTTACAACATGTTTAGAAATACCTAGAGAGGAAAGCTTATGTAATAGAAATTTTAGATCAATTGAATCGAATGCTTTTTGGTAATCAAAAATATAGTATCTACTGATTTCTTTTGACTCAATGAATGGGCATAAAACGAGAGAGTTTCGCAAAGGGAAGATGTATTGCTTCTAAGTTTGCGGAACCCTGCTTGTCGAGTATCCAGTAAGGAATGCTTATCTAGATAGGTAGTTATTTCATTAATAAGAATTTTTTCAAAAATTTTAGAAGCAGTTACTGTAAGAGAAATTGGGCGATGATTTGAGATATCTGCATTACCGGCCTTTTTAGGAATGGGTTTGACATGAGCAATTTTCCATTGCGAGGGAACAATACCGGAGGATAGGGAGATATTCTCCATTCTCCATTCTCCATTCTCCATTCTCCATTCTCCATTCTCCATTCTCCATTCTCCATTCTCCATTCTCCATTCTCCATTCTCCATTCTCCATTCTCCATTCTCCATTCTCCATTCTCCATTCTCCATTCTCCATTCTCCATTCTCCATTCTCCATTCTCCATTCTCCATTCTCCATTCTCCATTCTCTATTCTCCATTCTAGCGCTCGTGATGGGCGGTCGTCCCTGACCCCGCTCTTTTCCGACCTAGTTTGGGGAATCCTCTCCCGTCAGCTTGGGCAACCCGGAGAGTATCGCCTACTTGGTACACTTCAAGAGGAGGAGCACGGACGGATTCCCATCGTCTCGAGTGATCTACCGTCAAGAAAGCCCCGCTGTCTGCGTTGTGAGTTCCTAACCGGCGCAAGTCAGGTGTTCGGCGGCAGGATGATCTACTTCGATGCTCAACGGAGATCCGTCACGATCGTCCCTACAGTTGACCAGAGAAGCCAAAGAAGATCCCATCCCTTGACCTAACGACGCTCTGAGACCGAAGATCCCCATTCCCTCCACACTGAAGTCACCCTCCTGCAGGACCATTGTGCCTGACGTCAGGATAAATATGAATATGAGGGAGATATTAAAAATGATGCATAGGGGAGTAGCAATTGAAAACTTACATTTGGAATATACCAAATTGGGAATATTGTCGGGAGAACCATTAATTTTTGGGACAATTTGACAAATAGCAATAAGAATGTCGCCAATCGGAATGAAAGGGAGATCAAATGAAGATTTCGGGAGAGTGAGACTAGGAGGTGGTGTATCCTTAGGTGGAGTTTGCACCCTAGAAAAGAATTTAGAAAATGAATTTGCCTTTTCCATATCAGTTAACAGGACGCTACCATTACTGTCAATAATTCCAGGAAGGGAAGATGTATTTACTTTAAAACGGGACTTACAGAACTGGAAGAAAAGGTTAGCATTTTTTGAATTGACTGCATTGTGTTCGCGCTTTAATTCGAAATTTTTAAGGGCTTTATCAAATCTAACTCTAAGCGAGTGTGTAGCATCGCTGTTGGGCGCACCTTCATGTAATTTAGTTAATCTGTCATGTAAATTAGCCAGATATCTTGGATAGCCAGTAGAAGATTTAGAATGTTTGAAGGGGACAAATGCGTCTAAAAGGGAGTTTAAGAAAGCACTGAAGTAACTATAAGCCTCGGTAGCTGTTTTGTTAGACAGAGCAATAGTCCAATTATGCATAGCAATATGGCTATTTATGATATCCCAATTGGCAAAATGGTAATTTCTGGAAGGTTTCGAAAGGGAACCCAAAGAAATCTCGAATGAAATGCATAAGCTGATGCTAACATGATCGGAAAGGGGAATGTCAGGCTTAGCATATTTTATAATAGGATAATTGCAAAAAGCCAGGTCAAGTATATTTTTCCCTCTTGTAGGAACATCAATGAATTGGGTAAAAGATTTTGTGGTTATAAGATCTAAAAAAGGGAGTAAGGAAGCAGTGGGCGATGAATAGGTGTACCAATCAATGGAAGGGTAGTTGAAATCACCAATTATTACAGAGGGATGGGAGCAGTCGGTAGCGAGATTCAGGTAATTTAAGAAAGGTTAGAAGAAAGAGGGGAGTTTGGGGCACGATAAATATTTATGATTCTGAGAGACTTTTTTGTGGATGACGGGGTACTAGAGTAAATATCAATAGTAATGCACTCGTACCCAGGTATTGTTAAGGAGGAAACTAGTATAGGAAGCAGATTAGAACGCACATAGATAAGCACACCTCCACCTCTAGAGTCAAGACGATCAGCTCGGAAAATGAAGTAGTTTCTCAGGCCTCTCAGCAGTAAAGCATCGCTATCCATGTCGCTAAGCCAAGTTTCAGTAAGCGCAAGAACATCAAGATTTCTTTGCAATAGTAAGAGGATTACAGTATCTATGACATTCCTAACGCTCCGGCAATTTGCAAAAAACAAGGATAGATTTTGATGAGACTGGGGACCGTTTGATAGGAGACAATTTGAAAGGGGTTTAGAATAATGGGAGCTAGGACTCACGGCTCTGCCACATAATGCCTAGGCAAGAGAGGGTGCCACCGCCGTCGTACCACCTGAAGAGGGTGGAGAAGATTCAGTCTTCACTTTCTGGCGAGTAGTAATGAAAGACGTGGAGGTGGCAGAGGTATCATCTTTGCGCGCGAGGGAATCTTTGTTTTTAAATTGCATACCTCAGAATAATGCTGATTATCTAAAATAATCACAAATATCTTCTCAGCCAACCGTCGCTCCCATCGTGCCACTCCAGCTGAAGCCGCTCGAGGGACAGCCAATACAACCCATCGTACCGGAAAACGCACAGTCAGAGACCAAAGAACAGTCTGGACCCGACCAGATTGGTACGAAAGAATCTGGCACCAAGCCGGAACCAGAACCAACCCAGAGAAAAGAAATCGAACCAAAACCAGAGAAGCTAGCTGGTACCAAATCGAACCCAGACGAACACCAGAGAAAGGAGCTCGAACCAGAACCAAAGAAGCTCCCTGTTACCAAGGCGCAGTCAGTGGCGACTACACTCCCTGGTATCAAGCCGATAGTTACTACACCAATGTCATCCAAACCTTCCGTTAGCACCAGTAGTACGTCAACAACACCGAAGCCCAAGATCGCGGCCAATGAGGACCCTGGTGGATCCAAGGCAGGCGATGGACCAAAGCCGGTGCAAAGTGCGGTACAGAAATCGGATCATGGAAACCCTCAGGCGATGGTTCTTCGTAGTGAGCGAGTGATCGATGAGGGCGGAAGGGAGAGAGTGGTGAAGGACGAGCGACCGGAGAATAGGAATCCGGAGATTGGAAAACCGGAGAATGGAAAGCCGGAGAATAGACAACCGGAGAAGCTTCGACCGAGCAGAGTGGAGCGGGAGAAGTACGTGGATGATGGGGAGGGAGCGATGGAGTGAAATTCATTAATGATCTCTTTGTATATACCGTGATGTTAAGCTATTTGTATTCTACGATACTGCTTGGAATCTGAATAAAGATGTTTGATAAGAGACACTGTTCATGGAGAGAGAGAGAGCGATGGATTAAATCATTTCATTGTATTTGTACATAAATTATCTTGCAACTTCTAAAATATCAATAAATGGCTTATTTTAGGTGATTTCGTGATTAGAGGATTAGAGGAGTATGCTGATGAAGGGGAATTATGGAGTGAAAAAAGTATGGGAAAATACAATGTCGTTATTTAAAAACGCGACTGTTAAAGATTCAATAAATCCCTCACTTGCAAACATGTAGTATGAGAAGTGAAGATTCCTGATAAAATTATTGAAATCAGGTGGCAAGTTTACGTTTATTGTTGTTATTCTCTCCGAAGATATGAGGCCTAATTGAAATCGACTGAAAAAGTTCAATTTCTTGTTATTCCCTCGATTTTACTTTCATCTCTAATAATACACTGTTGCTCGTTCTCGACAGCTGTTGGCGTACGTTACTTTCCGATTATTTTTCTCGTGTAGTATTTGCCCAGGAGAGAGATCCGTCGAGTGTTGTCGCGGCGCGGCACATGCGCATTAGTTCTGACTTTTCGTCCACTCTCTATTTCCCGTTCTCTCTAGCTTTCTCAAACTGATGATAGAGCTAAAAAGTGAGAAGAGCCATTTCCAATGGTCATTACATGCTTATTCGTACATCAGACATCCCTCCTTCCTGCTAAGATTTCGGGATAAATTACTACCTTTCGCCACCTCTCACGAGGTGTTTTCGGCTTGCGCGCGAGCCTCTGCTTTTACCCACAACAACGCAAGATTTTAATTTATTTTTCATCCGCTAGGTGAGAGTGAGATAAGCTGCTGTATTTCGCTCGTGGATTTTCTATGAGAACAAAGATTGCGAGATGGTTTTTTGTATCATGTTATCAAATTAGAGTCGAATAAGTGACTCAGAAATGAGAGTGATTGAAGGGTTGGGTACTTCACCTAATTATAAGAGATCTGAGTCAGATTGAACGAAAACAAACCTGATAAAACCCGATAAAAGAGGCCACCAAATGTTCTCCAAGTACTTTCCCAGCACGTTTTCAACTCTATTCTGGACAACTCAAAATGTCTTGAATAGGCCTTTTTTATGCTCTCGCGAGATCCCGTATCGCTGAATCACGATTATTTCCGATGCTTCTTTTAGTGATAAGAGCGCTTAGTCAGGCTTCGTGTCGCATAAAGGCTCTCTGCTCGTTGGCACACTGCGTACATGTTGGCAAGTCGTCCAAGCCCTTCTCGTTTCGTATTTTCTATTGCCGGTCAGACAGAGCGAGAAAGCACGAGTCGATTTGCCATCACTAGAATGTGTACATTAGTGTTGGCAATCGGATTCGTTCACTTCCCTTGCTCTTTTTTCTCTCTTCATTGTCGACATCACAAATAGAGTTCGTTTTTAAGTGTTCATTGCAACGCCCCATTCCCTTCTCCTTGCATGTCGCAAAAACCGAGATGTAGATTGGATTCTTACGGTCCATTCAAGACAGGACACCTATTGTAAATCCAGCCTCTATCCCATCCCGACATCTCGATTCAGTCTGCATTTCCCCCCTTTTCCACTGCTTATTCACGTGATTTCTGCTTGGCTACAAATTGCCCGTCTACTGATGATTGTGAGGCAGGCTTGTAATCTCCTTTCCACACTTCTCGTCGGTCAGAGTGAGCGAGAGAACGTGTAGAAGAAAGAGAGATAGAGTGTCAGAGTGAGCGAGAGAGCATGCAAAAGTGAGAGAGCCAGAGTGCCATTCCATTACTCTGGCACTACCAGGAACTCCTGCTACTCGAGTCCACTCTCATTTCCTATTCAGAGCTCCTGTTTTCCCCCACCGTCCGTATTCCATTCACTACCGTCCAAATTTTGCTTTACTTTCCCCATCCGAAAATTGAGTTCGCTCAAGCCGTGTAATAGATCAAAAGTACTAAGTTGAGAAATTTCCCGGATCCCCTCCATGTGGTGTTTCTTATTGCTCTCTTTCTTATTGCTCCTGCACGATTAGAGCGAGAAACGATGATTGAGCAGGGAGGGAGAATCCGCGCTCTTTCCACTTCAAACGCTCTTATTGGGGTTCCTCTTTGCTTCCCTTGCCTTGCAACGGAAGAACGATTCTCCAACTGGCGAGAGAGCACGCGGAAATGAGAGAGTCCCGGGCCATCCTTCAAAGGGGGAGGAAGATCGATGGCCCTCTTTTCTGCAGGAAGTCGGCCAATTGTGGCCCCCTCTTCGACTCCCCTGGTGGCCCTTTTCCGCTGCAAGGAAGGAACACAAAGACCCTTTCTGATGCAGGGAATCGGTCCGTAAAGTGGCTCCAATTTCACTACTCCTCTTCCTCCCTCTCTCCCTCTCTCTCCTCCCCCTTGCTGCCAGTCCAGATGAAAGGGACTAAAGGAGAGCTCGCCCGCTCAACAACTTTAAGGATCTCTCCTTCTCCCTATCTTTAGTGCGTCTGCCAACCTTTTCTCGCTCCGATTTTTCGCATTCTGACGTTAGCATGTTCTCTTATCACATCGGAAACGACGGCTTTCTCTGACTCTCTCACTTCCACTTGTTCTCTCGCTCTGTCTAACCGATAATAGAGTGCAGAAGATGCAGAGGATCCCAATGCTCCAAACGACCGCTCTGACTTGTTTGAGTGGCCCCCCAACTTTGAGTGACGGACCACGTTACTCCGCTGATTGAGAGGAATGACGTGAGACACACATGCTCATTCCCTGCCCACTTGTTGTCAAGATATTCCTAGGCCTCGACTCTCTCCATTTCGCTTGCTATCTCGCTTACTCTAACCGGTCTATTCATTTCCTGCTTTCTCTCAACAGCTTGAGTCGGATGAGCACTAGTGCTGCCAAAACGGCGCGCACTCTCCTCGTTTCACACGCTCTCTCACCGGTCAGACAGAGCGAGAGAGCGTGTGAAACGAGGAGAGTGCGCGCCGTTTTGGCATCACTAATGAGCGTCATGCCGCCTTTGAGAAATCAATGCGTTCTCATCAGACCTAGTGTCCTTTCTCGATCGGTTTAGTTGCAAGAAAGTGTATCGAGTGAAGAGACGTGGTTTCCATTCATGAACTCTAGTGAAATAGTGTGTTGAATGAGTCGCGCTGGGCTTCAGGCGGAGGAGGCAAATGTATTTATGGACACGCAAAATCAACGAGAAAACTTCCTGTTAGGGAAGGATTCAGACCCATTCAAATTGCCATTCAATGGCCTTCCCCCCATCCTTCCGAGTCTAGTTTCCTCCATTTTCCCCCTTTTTCTATTAGGAGATTTGCCAAATCTTCTAGATTATCCGGTGGTATCATCCTGAAATTCCTCGGGAAGCAGGAATTTCATTAAATTTCATGCTTTGTGCTTTGCACTTCCTGGTTGGTATTCTTAATTCACCGTCGCTTTTGGATGAATGGGGCGTCTGGAAGGCGACGGAATATCCTTCTGACAAGGGGATGGAAGGCTTTGTATGCCTAGACAGGCACCCTGTGACCTATCGCCCTTCCAATAGTCATTGGATTACGCCCAATTCATTGTCTCTCAGTCTCATCTGGCTCCGCCATTTCTCTTCGGCTCTGACATCTCGGCAAGATTAATTACAACAGAGAAGCGTGGGCTTAGTCTCTGATATCCTGCTCCTCTCCCCTCATTAATCAGTCGCCTTCGCAATCAATCTCCCCGCAGATTCCCGAAACTCTCGGCAGCCGCAGTTAATTTTGTTTACCTTCTGCACGTAGTCTGCTCTTCAAACCAGTTGTTGTTCGTTTTTTTGGTCGATCATAGAGGGCGAGAGAGCGTGGGAAAGAGAGAGAGTCATTCTCAGTATATTTCATTAGCTCAAGTGGCGCATTCTCAGTAGAGTGTTGGCACCTCGACGCGCTTCTCTCTCTGATTCTCTTCACATTGTGTGCTCTCTCGCTGTCTCTAACATGCGAGAGAGTGTGTAAAATGAAGAGAGTTACGGATTCATTCTAGTGCATTCTCCGAGATTTCTCCCTAGCAAATCCTCACGGATGAGTTGCTCGGAGATTCGGGGAATATTAGCGCAGTTTCGAAACGATTGGCTGAGTCTCTGCAAGTTGCTTGATCTCTCGTACTATCTAGGATACTAGACAGCGTGAAATAGAGGGAGCGATTTCTCAGAGAGTGGGAACGGGCAAAAAACGTGCGGGAATTGCTCAGACACTCAACGTTTTTCAATATTTTGTGCTCAATTCGCTCTTTTCGTTCCTCTGTTTGCTCTTTCTCCCCCCCTGCTGATCCTCCCTGCTATCTTATCGCCTTATTCCGAGGCATACACACATACCTGACACTGATCTGATATCACTCTCCTGTCGTTACTACGTAAATAGTCAGTCCCCGATCGATTGCCATATCGTACTCTGTCTTACTTTGGCTCCCGAAGGAAAGTGCAATAGGCTCTAGTGTTCTCGCCACGTAGATTAGAGACAGCGAGAGAGCGTGGGAAACGGAGAGCGGCAGAGAACGAGAGTACTAATGACTTCACCTTCTCCTTACCTGTCTCTGTCGTCACTACGTGACTCCAGATCGTTATCCGGCGTAACGAGTCGAACGGGCGATTCAAACGCAAGCGGGGGAGGCTAATACCCCCCCCCCCCGTTCTTCTCCAATCTAGGCCAGTCTGCACCTCTCTAGTTTCCCCGATTCTGACTATCCTTGTTCCACTTGGGTCTCTAGTGCGCATACTTCACAGTCTCTCACCATCTCCCATGCTCTTTTGCTATCTTTTTTTCAGAAAAAAAGTCAGTAAACGAGAGTATTCGGCTCCATTTCATGCACAAATCGGAACGCGAGTCGAATATTTACTCTGTGACCGAAGCTTTGCGAAATCGAAAGTGAATCGGCATTGCACATCCCGGAACCGCCGGCTTTCACTCCTTCTCCTCTCCCTCTCCCGTCCATCTCCCTTCCATCTCTCTCGCCCCGCTTCAGGCACTGTGCACAGTTTGCATTGAGAGCGAGAGAGAGATGGAGAGGCGAGGGGAGATTGTCGGGTAAAGAGCGATACTGCCTATTGATTCCACACCGCGCAAACTTTCGCACCTTTCTGACCATTTTCGTTCCATTTCCATCGCTTTTTTCGAGTCAGCACGACTCTTTCGTCCTTGAGACCCTCCGCGTTCCGCACGCTCTCTCGCCCGTCAGAGAACGACAGAAATGAGGAGGGCTAAATTGTCCATCTCTATTCCGAACCCTTCCCTCTTTCCGCCCTCGCATTTCTCTCTTCTTTCCCATTCTAGATTGTATTTTGACTGCTCACTGTTTCGTTTCGGGGGTGCTTTCAGTAGTAGACAACGATTTTATCATTAAAAGTATTTTCTCCCGCGTTGAAGTTAGCACAGCTTCGAAGATACATGTCTTACTGTTGGCCATGGAAAAGCGACGATATCATTGCGTACATTTGCCTGGCCGCTTTTTTCGCGCGAGCCAACTTTTTAAGATGTATATTTACAGCTATCTTTCAGATTAAATGCCACTCTTCGAGGGCTCCTCCGGCTCCTCTGCGGAATCGAGTTCGAGTCAGGAATGTGAAGGTACGATTCACGGGTTTTCATGAACTTCTTTTCCCGATAAAGTTTGAAATTTGTTACTGCAACAGCAGAGCATATTTTCCATACATGTGTTATATTTCGTCTCTGGATATGATATAATACGACATGTTCAGACATTCACTTCATCAAGCCTCCGCTCGGTCCTCTGTCCGCCTTCGATTTGTTCGAGGACCAACTCGTCTTCTTCGAGGAAAAGTACAATCGGCTACTCGTCGTGAATCAGATTACCCAGGTGAACTTTGACCTTTCAAAGAGTGTTTCATTCAAACATTCCTCTTCACATAGCTCTCATCGCAATTGACATCAGTGAAACTGTTGGCGCACTATATTTTCACCCTCTTTTGTCCTAAAATTTAGCCTTTCAATCTGACTGAACACCGGATTATTTTTGAAATATCTCATCGTATGCATCGTATCAAATGCATTGATTAATCGTAAGCAAAATATGCGCATAATTGAATTTTAGATCTCAAGTTGGGATTTATTGATGTTTTTACGTGGCAACGTTCCCTAGAAGCACTTTGAACAGCAGAAATGCACCATTTAACGTATTTTATCACCTTGGCCTCTCTGACAGTGCATTTCCAGGAATCTACCACCTACACCGTCCCAGCCGATTACCAGTTCGGCAAGTTCTACTGGGCCGCAGTTCACTTTGTTGACAGGTTCGCTCATTCTCGGTGCTCTGTGAAACAAGTATGGATAGTCGATTAGCCGGTGGCTGTCCGGGACTGAAAATAAGAAGTGGAGATGAGATTACGTGCATCTCGATGGGCTTGAGGCGAAAACAGATCGTTGATTGAGAGTAACTGGAATGATGCTGAGCTTTGATTGTCCTGTTTGTTCGTCATTTTGCATTTGGGTGACACTCAATTGCATGCAAGCAAGTAAACAAGAGTAGTGTCTGTCAGAAGCAAAGAGCGGGAAGATTTATCAGGCTTAAAGACTCACTCCCAGACTGGCAGCGTCTGTCTGCTCAATCCCCATTCATTCCTAGGCGCCCTTACGTTATGACCACCTAACACCTCTTGAGAAAGAGATTAGTATCCTTAGGCGAATGTCATTTATTTCTAGATGCTCTACTTTAATTCCTCCTCAAACCTCTCGAAATATAGATTAGGCCTATTAAGAGTTGATTGCAAAATACTAAGGAGAAATCGAAGATCAAAGATCAGAATCTCCACTTCCAGACGTACCCTACTCTGCCTGCTCAAGCACCACTCTTCCCGTCTCTTCTCACTCGTCACACTCAGACTAAACGAGAAGGACAAGGTGAGAATGGGGAATGACAACTGGAGGACTACGAGAATTCTAGACTTCGTAGATTTTCTGGAGTGCATTTATGGAAAGGGAGCATAGCTAACCTAGCTATTCTTTCTCGAATCATATATTAGACTTATGGATTCATGTACTTTTAACTGTAGCTGACTGAAGACTCTAGAGCTGTCGAGAAATACAAGATTGGGCCAGTGAGAATAACAACTGAAGTGTATCGAGACTTCTAGAATCTGATTCTAAAACGAAATTCTAAATATGGTAAGAGAGTGGAAATCACTGCTTGCACCTTTAGAGCACCTACACTGTTTACAGTCCAAATCATATTGGGGTGTCCGGAAAGTTCGTATACTTTTTTTGTTTTTATTTTTTTATTCAATGCTTTACAATTCTCAGTGACCAATGTATGCCCCCTTCTTTCTCACTACCTCCCTCCAGCGATTGGGCAGGGTCTCGATTCCTCTCTTCCAGAATGCGGGTTTCTTCGAGACCGCCCAGTTCACGAAAGCCCTCACAACTTCATCTCGATTCTTGAACTTCTTTCCTTTGCAGAATTCAGAGAGAGAGCGGAAGCAGTGGTAGTCGCATGGGGGGAGATCCGGGGAATACGGTGGATGGGGAATCCTCTCGATCTTCAGCTCGTCCATTTTCTTCTGGGTCATCTTCGCTCGATGTGGGCGAGCATTGTCCATCAGAAGAAGAATTTTGCCCTGGTTCAGGAGTCTGGGAGGGACTCTGATCGCGACATCTTCCAGTTGTTCAGAGAAGAGGTCGGCATTGATGCTGGTGCCAGGGGCGAGGATCTCCCAGTAGATGGGACCGAGCACTGAGAAGAAGAAGCAGAGGAGTTCCTTCTTTCCGTGCTCTTCCTTCTTCGGGACGGGCGTGGGCTTCTCATCTGCATCCACCCATTGCAGTCTCCTCACAGGGTTATCGTACGTGATCCACTTCTCATCTGTAGCGATGATGGAATTGACCCATCGAAGATTGGATCTACGATGGAGTAATTCCCGACAGACTTGAACACGATTTTTCAGCTGTTCGGGGGAGAGGTCATGGGGAATCACTTGTGGGAGTATCGGCTTCTTCCCAGATCGATGGAGGATATCGGACACCGTTGATCTGGGAGTACCAGTATCCTTCTTCAACTCACGCACACTGGCCATGGGCTTGCGCTTCAGTGTGCGAACAACGAGAGGCTGATCGAGGGAGGGAGGGCGTCCAGAGCGGGGTTGATCATCGAGACCAAACTCCCCTTTCTTGAAGCGGGAGAACCACTAGCAGAAGGGTATGGAGGGGGCGTCAGCTCCTTCCGACTGGGCCAGGGCAGAGTGGGCCTCCTTCACGGATCGGCCAAGACGGTAGTAATGAAGTAAAACTGCTCGGAGGTAGAGATGGGAGTCCATCACAAGAATCAATGTAGCAACTAGGAGACTGATTAAATCCTCTCACTACTCAACGTCAGAATGATGCAATACATTGTTGACAAACAGATTGCGCAATCACTGCATTTGATCGCGAACTGACTTTTTTCCGAAGCATTATACGAACTTTCCGGACACCCCAATACTTTGAGATGTGAAATTCCCAATTTCTCGGAATACTACGGAAAACCTTTAGCTGATTAATTTCAGAACTGCACATTCCTCGACGAGTCACTGACTGACATCTCTATTGACGGCTATCAGGTACTCAATCAGTCAGTGATGTGGCACTTCAATCAAACACAAACTTTAGTTCTATGTTTAGAACTAAAGGGTGACTGGTTGAATGACAACCTGTAATCTCCTTGAGTAGTATGGCTTGAACGAGAACTCGAATGAATACGGTGGATAGTCAGTTGTCAATCGAATAAAGATAAAAAATCATGCTAATCGATAAATTGCAGATCTGGTCCCAGCGCGCGCAGCTCCCGCACACTTTCCACTACAGTTTCTCGAGCAAGAAAATGCGCAAAAAGTCGGCCAAAGAGAAAAGAAAGTTGACCAAGAGCGTCTCCGATCGAACACTATTCAGGAATCAGGTGAATTTTTAATTTTAATTTTTGTTAATTAACATTTGCGAAACATCCTGAAGAGTTTGATATCTAGTCTTTACGCGTGTTGACGATTTTCCGTTTTCCCCACCATCTTGCAAACATTACTAGACGAAAACATGAGGGCATCAGAACTGAAAATAACGCAAAATGAATAAAATTCAGATAAAATTCAGATGGCCCAAGCGATCGAAGCGGAGAGCACTTCTGTTGAGACGAAGTCACTGCAACCCATCGTCAGCCATCGGAGAACCGTGAGCTTATTCTTGTATTGCTCCTTCTTACATTCACCAGTGTTCGAGAATTGGTCACTTTACAGTTAATTTCAAAATCGATTAGAAAAAAATGTGACTTAGCATGCGTAAACGTAACTCTCAAATTCATTTCAAAATCCGAAAATGAAGTGCTTTCAATGTTAGAGCCACTGCTTATAATTGTACTAGGGCTTTCGAGTGGCTTCATACTTTCGAGCGAGGATGTGACTGTGAGAGTATTACGAAATAAACTTAAAAAGCAAGGTCTGGATTCAGACGTCGACGGAGTCCGCCTCGACGACGCTGGACGTCCCCCGACTCCATCACAACAGCGAGGACGAACCAGCGGCAACGGAAGTCGTGATGCTCGAGGCGACTGTAACTGATGGTGAGCATTGCTCTCGCGGAGCATATTAGAGCTATACCCAACATAAAATTTCAATCATAATTAGTGAAACTATTGTCGTACGGGAGTGTCATTCATGTAGTATGATGAATCAGGATTTTCTGTATTTTCGACTGGTTCTCTGTAACTAATAGACTATGATAGGAAGAGTGCCACCTACCCAAGCCGATTAGGCTAATTCCTATGGAGTAGAACGAGTCAGAACGGATTATGATTAGCTGATATTTTGGGCAGTTGTTCCATCGATTCGTCACAGTAAATGGACTTTAATATTAGCTCATTCGTTTTGAACACTGCCTCGAAATCCTCATTTTAAACTCACTCTTAAATTGGTATTCACACTTCGATATGTTCTGGTAAAATCGACCACGTTCGAGCATAAAATATCGAAACTAATGCAGCAGATAGATGAAGGTTAAAGATCAAAGATCCATTCATGTATTGGTGACCTTCCTTCCAGGTCGCATTCTCCACCGCGTGCTCTCCGTGGGTAAGAAGGCAGTGAGGGTGAGGCTGAGTGGCAGCGGGAAGAGAAGAGCACTCGGAGACAGCGTGAGAATCAAGCAGAGCACCCGGTGAGATACAGTACCTTTCGATGAGTAGGGTACGGTAGTTTTGAGCAGAGTAAGATACGGTGGTTTTGGTGATGGTCCGTTCAACATCATCCGTGCATTGTTAGAATCACATTTCGATATTCTAACCCGATTCCTTACCTTCCAAAATTCATACTATATTTTTCCAAACCAAATTAGTAAGACGCACGCTTTCTGATCAGAAAGATATGAGAATAATCTCAAAGATTTCTTCATGAATTGAGCAAATGAAGCAGTACATGAATATAATACACTATCTGAGATAATCGGAATAGACTTGGCACTGGCCGAAAATTCGAATTCCTGCTAACTTCACCAGTAGGTCGGCCTCCACGAGGGAAACCGACGAGCATCGGCAGAATGTCGATCCGCATCCGCGCGGGCGGGGCGCGGAATTTGAAAAATTAACTACGGTAGCTTCGAAATTTTAAAAGCGACTCCTATGACTGCGGCGGTAGGGGCGCTGCATCCCTTGACAAATTCTAAGACTTTTTTACTCCGCAGAGTTTTTCGATCAGATTCCATCTAACGCCTGAAATCGATAATTCCACTTTCAGTTCGTACATGAAAGCAGTTCCCCAGAATTTTTTCAAAAACTCCCCTAAATATTATTGGTGATCTAGCTTCTGCTTGACTCGATACATTCTCCCGTAGAACAGCGCGATTCAACAAGACGCGTAAGTTGGTCAACATGAATTTTGAATGAATTATGGTGTAATTTTTAGGTTACGGTATGCGAGTGCGAAGTTAGGGCGACATTTCCCAACAGGTGTTAAATGGTCTGAAAATCAATTTGAAGCTATCCTACACCAATTGGGAAAATTCGTCTAACTTTGTGCACTCACCTACAGTAACCCAAAAATTACACCATAATTCATTTTGACCAACTTACGCGCCTAGTTGAATCGCGCTGTTCTACGGGAGTAGGTGTCGATTCAAGCAGAAGCTAGATCACCAATAATATTTAGGGGAGTTCTTGAAAAATTTCTGGGGAACTGCTTTCATGTACGAAACAAAAGTTGAATTATCGATTTCCGGCCTTAGATGGAATCTGATCGAAAAACTCTCCGAAGTAAAAAAAGTCTTAGAATTTGTCAAGGAATGCAGCGCCCCTACCCCCGCAGTGATTGGAGTCGATATAAAAATTTCGAAGCTACCGTAGTTAATTTGTCGATATCCGCGCCCGCGATTGCGCGGATGCGGATCGCAAATCTGGCGATGCTCGTCGATTTCCCTCGTGGAGGCCGACCAATTGGCGACGTCAGTAGGAATTATAATTATCGGCCAGTGCCAAGTCGCTGAAGAAATATGTTGATTCTCTCAGATAGTCTGTTATATGCCAGATTATCATGATTATTTGTAAAATTTCAGACTCTCCGCTCCTCCCTCGCCCACCTTCAGCAGGGATTACCCAACTGCTACCACGCCTCCTATTCTAATTGCAGGACAGGTTAGAGAAATTAATCTTTAATCTTTAATCTTTATCGCCAACGCATGAAGCGCCGTCAAGGGAAGGACAAGTGGGGAGAGTAGGTTGGCCTTTTAGCTCGATCAAAGCGAGCTCAGGGGATGGGGGGTGGTGGAATATGGCAGTTACATGTTACAATCGTATTCGTGAGGATGATAGGATCAAGTCAGGGGAATCTCGGATTTGTTTACGGAACAATGGACGGGAAGAGAGTACTAATGGGTCAGGGAGGGTATTCCAGAGCGGTAGGACTCTACTAGCACATGTTGAAAACGATGCTGGCACTCTGAATGGGACAGCAATGCGCAGACTATTGGAAGATCGTAAGTCACGAGTGAGCGGAGCAATCGTGTACAAGTCAGCAGAGTCGTGGTGCACGTGTTTGTGAATGGAATCGTATACAAAAAACATATCGCGAACTGCACGGCGATACTCAAGGGTTTCAAGTTTGAATTTCTTTAGTCGATCAGGATAAGATAGAGGGGAAATAGAACAACGTCGGAAAATTCTCCTTGTGAATTCTCGCTGCACAGATTCTAGCTCATTTACTAGACCAACTGATGTGGGATTCCAGATTATAGTGGAAGATTCTAATAGAGGGCGTATGTATATTGAGTATGCTTTTACAAGAAGTTCGGGAGATTTGGAGTGAAACGATCTCAATTAATTCGATTAATTTTTAAAATACAAAAAAGTCATTACTCGATGGCCTACCGCAACCACTCCATGTCCAGGCCGTCTTCATCAACAAGCACTCGCCCTCGGAAGCGCTCATCATCCCGGTGAAGGAGGGTATCACCAGCAGCCTGCTTGGAGCGCTGGCCGAGAGGATACGGTATCGATTTTCTGCATTCACCGGTACAGTAACCCTTTAGCGGTATGCCTGGTATTGATTGGCTATCGTAATCAGCTAAATTCTCTGTTTACAGTAAGCCCTCTGCATCCCGTCGCATCTCTCCCACCCTCTACCGTCTCTGGGGCAATCCGCCTCCTTCGGCTGAGGGCGCCGTCTGGAGTGACTTCCATGTCGAGGAGGGCAAGGGAGCCTGTGTGGCGGTGCAGGCGAGTGACCTACCATGATTATCGATTGATGCATACCCGGAATACTCTTGTTGACTTCTCCTAGAAGCACTGTGAGAAAGTCGTTTAAAAATAGGGTGAAGTACACCTTCAATAGTAAGAAAGATGCTGATCATTCTGACCAATAGATTACAATCATAGTTGCCCAGCACTGGCGGCGGCTTGTCAGGCAGTGCTCATCCATGAACCCCTATTCATGCCATTTTGTCAGGCAGTGCTCAACGACGTATAGGGGGTCATGGTCAAAAAATTGATTGTAGGTCATGGGTAGGTCAGGACTAAGTACTGTACCAATCGATAGTACAGTACTTCCTGATACCGTATATAGCTACCGTAATCCCGATTATCGCCAACTAACTTTTTTTCAAAAATTGAAAATACCGTACCCTAATTAAAAAGTCAAATTACCGTATCCAATCGATAGTACAGTACCACCAAATACCGTATCCCATTACAGTAACCCCGACTATCACGAACTAACTGTATTTTTAAGATGTCCTGGTAACGTGTACAATCGGTCTGGTGTCGTGAACGATCGATTGTACAGTACCCAACAGACTACCGTAACCCAGTTCCTTGGGTCAGATCTAGTTCCTTGGGTCAAACATTTTTCTAAAAATCCTAAATCGATAATAAAATTATTTTGAAGTATCGTACCGTATCTCTCAATACTGTCGAATCATTTTAAAATCGAATTAGGATTTTTAGAAAAATGTTTAACAATTTTAGAAATATGTTTGACCCAAGGAACTAGATCTGACCCAAGGAACTGGGTTACGGTAGTCTGTTGGGTACTGTACAATCGATCGTTCACGACACCAGGCTGATTGTGGACGTTACCAGGACATCTTAAAAATAAAGTTAGTTCGTGATAGTCGGGGTTACGGTAGTGAGATACGGTATTTGGTGGTACTGTACTATCGATTGGATACGGTAATTTGACTTTTTAATTAGGGTACGGTATTTTCAATTTTTGAAAACATCAGTTTACGGTAATCGGGGTTACGGTAGCTATATACGGTATCAGGAAGTACTGTACTATCGATTGGTACAGTACTTAGTCTTGAACTACCCATGACCTACCATCAATTTTTTGACCATGACCGTCGTTGATACGTCGTTGAGCATACGTCGTTGAGCACTGCCTGACAAAAAACGTGTCAGGCAGTGCTCATCCATGAATGGGGGGTCATGGGGGTCGCCGGCGGCGTGGGCAACTATGATTACAATGTTCACTAGAGATTGCTGGAAACATCGTTCACATGAGATGTGCTCGGTGTTCTTTAATCTCTGATCTTTGATCTTGCAGGACGAGAACTCCTCCGAGGTCTCGATGTGGATGCTGGAGGTGGTGAGCGAAAACCCGCTGAGGATGGAGTGGAAGAGAGAGGTTAGTCGAAACTTGTCCTTGAAAGCAATGAAGAACAAATTTTTCACACTTCACTTCTTCTTAGTTCACACGATTTTTCGCTCTCTATAGACTTCTAAATTTACCAATTCCAGAATGACAGCCTAATTCTTATCTTTTTAAAATGCCATTCTCCTTACGCTAATAAATACCTTTTGAAAAATACCGAACACCCGCTTACGAAGATAATTGTACCTATTTTATAAATGTTCAGAACTCGCTGCCCACGTCCGTAATGTGCGAGAGAGTGAGCGAAATGCGTCTGTCGATGTCGCCAGATAACAAGGTTTGTTTTCGATTTTATCGTTCCGCGAGTCGCCACAATTTACGAATGCGCACTAAACACAGTAAATGCCAATCACTATAAAACAAATCAACAATTGCAGGCGTGTCTCCGCGGGAATCGCTTCTCTTCCGAAACGAGCGATGAAGTCAGCCCCTTCTGCATGACCTTCGACCGGATCAAACTAGCTGTATGATCTACCCCCCCCTCCCTCCACCCCTCAACACCCGTGTTGGAGTGAAGCCCAGAGCAAGATAATCATAGTCAATTTCTTTAAAAAATTAACTCCAATACTAAATTCTGGAACTCCAATAGTTGTTCGAATTCCAACTAAAGAAAGGAGGAATGAATATGCATGAGGCTTCTATGTCCGTACTCTCCCCGATTCTTCTGTGATTTTCCCAGACTTATCCCTCTTTCTCGATCATCATCACTACTGTACATTCCTCTCCCTGTAGCAGTACCGGTCCACCCTCATATTGTACGTGCAATGATAAAGTGTACAACGAATGATGAGTGCATACTTGGGCAAATATCACAATATCGCTCACTGGTTCAACCACAAAACCAACATCTGATGGTGTTCCCATCAAAGTTTGAAATAAGATCTTCTGAAATAACAATTTCCGAGCAATTCGCAACAAAAATGTTTCCAATTTGCAATTCAGACATTCACTTCATCAAGCCTCCGCTCGGTCCTCTGTCCGCCTTGGATTTGTTCGAGGACCAACTCGTTTTTTTCCAGAATAAGTATAATCTACTACTCGTCGTGATTCGGATTGATCAGTTGATCTTTGATCTTTCGAAGACTGGATCATTTCAGGCCATTTTGCTAATATTAAAGGAGGAGGAAAGGGAAAATGAACTTCGTCTACTAAAGATATATCCGGATTTATTCCTTGAACGACAATAGAAAGCCAAAATTTGAAAAACGGAGATCAAAGATCAAGGGAGATACGCGCACGGGTACTGTAATTGATAGCTCAGGGAAATGGCTGCGAAAAGATTGCGCAGCGCACACTATCTCACTACCTCTTTCTCCTCTTTCTAGTTCGATCTGTAGAGCGGCGACAACGAGAGTGGGAAAGGGACAGGTTCGATTCCCGCCGAGGACTAACATTTTGCCCCGGTGGTTTCTGCATTAATGCAATGAGGGAAACCTATTTAGCATATTGTGACATTCATTTCCATTTCTTTTATCAAACATTTTCATTTTTACAATGCAATACAACAAAACAGTACAATAAAGAGATTGAAGAATTCGATTTTCCGTACAAATTCAATCCGGTGAACAATCATGATTGTAGATCATTCGTTTGAGTCTCTATTCTGACCCTTTAGACAAGTGTCTAGTCAATCGATGAAAGATGCACGTACGCAAAGAATGGGACAAACAGCTCTTTTCAAACGATTTTATCATTGTCTTGATTGTTTTTTTTCATTACACAAGTTACATTATTGTATCACTAATTGATCGATTGATTGATCTCTAGATGACATCACTTCCCGATCCCTTTCTCCCCGACCCCAAGCAAGCGGACAAGATTCTGGCTAGAATCAAAGCAGCCAAGGAGAGGGAGCAGAAGATCTTCGCAGATAGGGTTGACCTCGAGAAGACTGTGGAGTGTTCCTGCACTCGTTGTCCCCCTAGAGATCTCGAGGAAAAGCACGATTACTGCTGCAAATCGCTGTTTCTCTACCCTCTTCTCAAGAAAGGAAATCTCTTCAAGGAGGGATTGCTGGATAAGCTGAAGGACCACGGTAGGAAAGCCTGCATTACGCAGGATCAATACTTCAAGGAGTACCTGCTCACAGAAGCGGTTAGTTACTATACTTCCTATTGTTGATAACTTTCATCTCAATCACTCACTTGAGGGTACGGAAGCTGCAGTTGCCCTCTACGGCTATGCGAGTGGACATGTGGCCATCGATGCGAATCAGTGAGTTCCCCTTTCCAACAATCGTTTACTCTATTGAAAGGCTATTGTATCCGGAATACACTACAGTACGTGCTAATCGCCTTGGTCATGTGCGTGCGCGGCGCTGCGCGGCGGAGCGCGGCCTGCGCGGATTGATTTTGCGTAAAGAATATTGCTTTTCACGATTCGAACCTATTATTTTTGAATTCTCCGTAAAATTTCGCATCGGAATGACTATTAATTTATATTTTAATAAAAAGAAATCATTATTTTGAATTCTGTGATCTTGCAACCTACCGTAATCCCAGTTTGCGATACTGTCGCTATCGTAAACTGAGATTACGGTAGGGTGCAGAAATTCCGCATTCAAAATATTGATTTATAAATATAAATATATCTTTAAAAATATGAATGAATACTCCTTTTGATGGAAAATTTTACGGAGAATTCGAAAGTAATAGGTTCGAATCGTGAAAAATAATATTCATCCCGCAAAATCAATCCGCGTAAGCCGCACGCCGCCGCGCAGCGCGGCGCACGCACATGGTCAAGGCGATTAGCACGTACTGTATATCAATCAAATAGATACCATGGATAGAAAGAATGAAACTTACTATTGAGGGCGAGAAGACACGGGTGCTATCGAGTGATAGTGGCCTCTCTTCTCGGACCACTCGGACGAGGACAGAGAGTTCGACTCCCCGCTTGTGTCATCGATGCCGTCTGGAAGAAATGGCCAAGTGCCGATGGACATTACACCGGCTTCAAGCCATCTGCGCTATTCGATGAAGAATAGCTATGTCATGGACTAAATGATAAAGTATTTGTATAACCACAAGCTAGTATTGCTAATTGAAATGTAATATTCATGTGCAAACTATCGTCGATACTATATCGTCTGCTAATGTAATCCTCCCTATCAGATGCAACGACGAGCTTGCGTCGTGTGCCATCAGAGGAAATTCCAGAAAGAGATGCACGCATTTACGGAAAATGAGAAGAAACGGACAACGTGGATAAACGCTGTCCGTTCAACCCCAGAAGGAAGAAGATCTCTCATGGCAGTGGTGAATGCATCCAAGTGTCCCTATCTCTGTGCAAGTCACTTCTCCCCCTCTGACTACACATACTCGGCAACTGCTACCGTACTTCGACCTGATGCTGTCCCTTCCTTTGTGGTGAGTAATATACACAATTAAACGGGAGAAAATATATTTATCTATCTCATACAACGGAAACAGAGGCCTTTAGGAGACGACTGCTCCATCTACAGTATCCCAACCATCTATCGTACTCCCTCCTACCTGTTCCCCTCTTCTCTCGCCCTTCCCCTCTTCATCTTCCTTCGTCTTTCCTCGCCCTCGTCCTCTTCAATCCTCTCTTCCGTCTTACGTCCGTCCTCCTCCACTCCTAACTCGATCTCCTCTTCTCTGCTGCGTCTGCTGTTGCCGACCTGAACAGGTATTCATTAATTATCATTACTGCATTCCATCTCGCACTAAACTAACTCAAATTAGATTATTAAAAAAATGAGGTATTTTTGATAACTACTTGAAGGCTCGAGATATGAACGAAAGCTCCGAATGGACTCCTCCTACCCCTGCCACTCCCCGCATCGAAAGTGTCCCTCTATCGAACTACATGATAGTGTCGAAGGAGTCATTGACCTCCCTCCTCCTAGAGTGTCCCAAGTGCGAACAGGGACAATGTCATCTATCCTTCCACATGGTAGGACTCGCGGCATCATGCACGAGGGAGTGCAACAGATGTGATTTCACTGCCACATGGCATAGTAGCCCCGTCTTGAAGACATCTAAGGTCTCGAATAAGGAGAAACTGCCTAAGATCAATGTAGATTTCGTCTCAGGAGCTATACTATCGGCAGTTGGAGGCACGGTCAGTATTTCCTATACGCTAACGCTTCAATAAGTATTCATTGAAGAAACTGAGGCTTCTTCTCATGATGAGTGGAGTGACTCCCCTCTCTACCACTTCATTCCACCGTTTGAAGAAGTTCTACGTTAGTCCTGCAGTGGATGAATTATTCTTCAAGAAACAAGGAGAACTAATCGATGAACTCCGGAAGAGAGTTGCCAAGGTTCGATTAGAATACTTTTAATAATAGAAAGGGAATTGAAGGGAGAAAAGATACATATTTGTGGAGACGGCTCATTCGATTCGCGCGGTTATTCGGCGGCCTACTGCCGTTACTTCCTACTGAATGCAGAGACGGGAGAAGCAATTCACTATGTGCTAATCCACAAGAGTGAAACAGGAAGCTCAGCTAAAATGGAGGTGTGTTTGTCACATTTCGAACCAATAGGTGAACAAAATGTTAGGTGGCTGCACTGGAGCAAGGGCTACGGGAGCTCTCTCTCATGATTGGAGGATCGAAGGGAATTGCAAGTGTAGTGACGGATAGACACTCTGCTGTGGCCAAGATGATGAAGGAGAAGTACCCAGGGATCAAACACTTCTATGATCCCTGGCACTTCTTCAGAAATATCACTATGACTCTTCTCACAGTGAGTTCGGTAGATATGGCAATGGAAGAGAATCAGTGTCATTCTAGGTATGCAAGGCCAAGTATATGGAATCGGTTAGATTTTGGGTAAAACCAATCATAAACCGATGCTATGATGCCGTGATAAGTGCTCAAGGCAATGGGGAGTTGGCACAGGAGAAGTTCAGGGCCATTCTCCTCTGCATTCAGGGCAAACACAGATTCGATCAAGTGTGATATTAGAAAAAAAACAGCATGGGCGAAGTATTCGTGAATTATTCTAGGATCCCTCGTTCAAGCTCATCAACGAGTGTGGCCACACGTCCTCGTACAATCCAGAATATTATATCAAGACTAAAAGGATCATAGATAGGCTAGAGGAACAGGTATTATCATATCTAACCCCCTCCCATTATCACTCTCTCGCAATAAATACATATAGATATTCACCAGCAAGAATATCGAGGATATCGCATCTGTCTCATGGATTCTGCAGACATCTCCTTGTGAGAGCATAAACGCTCTCGCTTGGAGATACGCGCCGAAGGATTATTTTTACGTCAGGTATTTAGTCTTCTAAGGTAAATATTGAAACCATTAAATAGATCTGGACACGAAATGCGCACTCGATTAACTATACTGCACTGGAATCATCTCAAACAGGGTGTGATTGACGGAACGAGACCAGTGGTAGGAGAGCAATTCTAATAACCTGCACTAAATGTTTCTTTCATGTGGGAAAAAAATCATACACCAATCCGTCCCATAAAAACAAAGTGTGGAGGAAAGTGAGGAAAGATGCTACCCACACTTGGAGGACTGACGTCAAGAATCTCACGTACCTGGTTCGGATTGTGATATAAAAAAACGCGCCTACACTCCTACCCTAGGTACGAGGAAGGATGATCGAGAGCCCAGAGACTACGGAGAAGAAAAGAAAAATTGCTCTCGCCGAACAAAAGGTAAACAAGGAGAGGTAATCAATTTACGAACCATTTTTAATTAAGAAGTTGTGGGAGACACTCACCCGTCCTCTTCGTCCTCATGGAGTCGACAGCAACTTGGAGGAGGAGGCGCCCGAGAACGACGACGAGGGCGAGGACGACGCCCTCCTCCCCCCTCCTCTTCCTCATCTCCCTCTCCTCAATTCGATGGCAGACGAGGCCCTAGGATATATGACTGATGAGGAGTAGTAATAAAAAAAGTTTATCATTGTTACGGACTGATATTTATTGCTTTGATTAATTTTCTAGCGTAATATGTTCGTATATTTTTAATATTTCTATCTAAATTGTTATTTGAATATCCTTAACTTATTTTACGATAAATGAATTGAAAAGGTAATCATTCACAAATAAAACACGAGTAATATTTAAATATAGGCCGAAGAAAGAGAAACGAACCTTTTTCGCGATGGCCTTTCACCATCGGAAGGGCCATGATCTTGGCCGGACGACGTTGGACGTAGTTCTAAAATACAAGAATGAAATTAATCGATACAGCAAAGTGGGAAGCAGCCAAACTAACTGACAGGTCTGGGAGAAGCGAAGGCAGCACCGTCCATGCCCATTTTTTATCATCGGTGATGACCGCTGACCTGGCTTCAATGAACAATTAATTAAACGGTAGAAAATAATGAAAAAAATGAGCAATTAAGCAAGGTTGAAAGCAAAACATGTAAATAATAGATGGGCCAACGACGAAAAAGAAGAAGTAATTAAGACGACGCATTTAGGGAGAAATTGTGGCAATCGGGTCAAAAGTTAGTTGAAACAGAAGCAATTTAAATATTATCGACGTGGAATGAGTAGAATCACAGATAATCGCCCCAAAGAAGAAGATAGAACTCATGAATCCAACTGAAAGGAATGCGCGCGTGAAAGGGGTGGATGGGAAGAGATCACACAATCGATCGATTGAAGTAATATTGATTTTGAAATAACAGGATGAACTAGAGTACAGATATGCGTTTAGCAACAACGCAACACAATCAAAGCGAGCAAACGCAAAAAATAAGAAAAAAAAGAGAGACGCTCCGTAGCCAAGAGCCGCGTCGGGGACCGGTAATTGGTGTTACTTTCACTGTTTTTAGCATGGCCTGTTTTTAGCACATTGACAGCCGGGGCATTTCGTGGTAGGATGAAATACGTTCAAATTTCCTGCTTTCGCTTTCATCCTCCTTTAACCAGTTAGAACATTGATCTCTATAGCTGATGTCTTTCCCACTGAACATCGGACTATTTTAAACTATCTAAAGTGTTTTCAGTGAGAAGTAGAATGTTGAAAGAACTGAAAAATGCAAATAATGGATCTTTATACATCGAATAGGGTCAATAGAATGTTCTTCTTGACCGTTCTCTCCACTCCATTATAACACCTCCGAATGGGGAATCTGAGTGTATCCCGAGGAGAATTCGCTCTCCTTCTCTGCGGACACTGTCACAAGCGAAAGTGTGTCATCACTTTTGAAATTGCATTTATTAAATCAATAATCGAACTGAGCATACTAACCTGAACACCCAGTCGAATGTAGTGAACATTCCATCGCCTTCAACAACCCAGATGGCCAAATTCTCAGGATCGAAGTGGCAGAACATCTACAAGTAACATAGCTTGAATGAGGAAAGAACTTTGAACACTTGAAATCAAAGTTGCCCATCACTGGCAGCGGTTTGTCAGGCAGTGTGCACTCATGATTCATGTCATTTTGTCAGACAGTGCGAATCGACGCATGGTCATGGTCGAAAATTGTGGTGGGGCTTGATGTTTCGTCGATATCAGGTACCACGCACAGTGAAATTGGCAACGCCTTGAGTGTGCCTCTGACCTTCTTGTGCTTGAGCGACGTCCGGAGATTGCCCAGTTGCTCAGTCGAAGGCGCAGTCATGAAACGGGCGATGTTGACGCCCAAGTGCTCCCTCGCCAGTCCCTCCAGCAGATCCAGGGTTGCTTCAGTCAGGTTCCCCGTCCAGCACTCAAGCCGGTTGGCAGTGCGGTGAGCCGCCTGGAATATATATCCGATATCATTTGCATAACTCGCTTGAGAAGAGAATTCCCGCAACGATGCGATGCTATGCAGCTGGCAGTCCTCTAACATACCGCGATGAGTGTCGTCACTCGGGCGGAATGCGCCCATCTCTGCACTTCGTCGATATGCACTTTGCTCGTCTTGTTGGACGCGAGGAACGCGATCAGACTGTCGAAGATCACAAGACGCAACTGATCACAATTGGCCTGAATTTGGCTTAGTTTTTGCGGTAATTATAATTTTTCCTGTTGTGTTCATTTGCTAGTCCCAGTGGCAATGAAGTTAGTGACAATGTGCAAGTATCGCTCGGAAATTCAAACCTCAGCCTTGAAGTACAGAAAGCATGCCCTGAGATGTCGAATTGCTTGGGCGAGCAGAATCAGCTCTGGAGTCACAACTGAGGGAGCATCGATGGTCTGAATTTCTACACTCATGATTGTCCATTCACATCCCTTCTACTCCTTTCTTTCTCTATTTTGAAGAATTTGCTGATGCTAACAAAAAGAGTCTGGGCCCAAGTGCTCAGGTAATTTTATTGTTTATCATGCTATAGAGTTGGAGATATAACAATAGATGCTACGGGGAAAATTAGTAGCATGATAATTACGATGCCACATCTAGATGGGAATAGGGAAAATGAAAATCAGTTACAGTGAGAGTGAATTAGAGATAATGAGAGTGAGCTTGTGCCCGAAATGCCACTTACCACAAATAGTTCATCTCTACTCGATGCATAGACAGTTTTCGCGCTTCTCGTGAAGATCCTTGCTGCAGCGGCGAGTGGGAAAACTGCTGTCGATATGTTCCAGTTTCGTTCTCCTCGCCACTCCCTTCTATACAATTCAGCCGAATCATTCCGAACCTCAAGAAGCCTCCTTGTTTCTCATCACCTTACATGTAGACTTTCAAAAACAACTATCAAAATATTTGTTAATGAGGCAAATCATTCATCCTCATTTTACTCACTCTCTCACAATGATAGTGGTTCATTTGCATCTTAAACAAATATTTGGTTAGTTGTTTCTGAAAGTCTACTTACATAATAATTTATCATGTTATCGGGCGCAAGAAAATAGATTATGAGACGTAAGCAACGAAAAAAACATGAGACGATGTCACGACTAGGCAACAAAGGGGTGGGAAGCGGAGACAGATTTATTTACTAGATTCTAGTCTTAGTCTTAGTTGAATGAGAAGCGCATCTTGGAAAGGTAGAAAAGGAAACCTACATGAATGCCCCTGAACGACTCCTGTCTTCTGCCCTCGATGCCGATCGCAATTTGCTCGAGTTCCCTCAGTCTTCTGTTCACCGCGGAAAGGCTGGTTCGAGTGCTGAAGTCGAGTCGATCCAAGATCGACAGCAGAGCGCAATCGTTGAGCTCGAGGAGGCTCTGGAATCGAGCGGTGAATAAGGTAAAACAACATCCCGCCTCGAGATCACTGCTCGGCCAGCGTCATTTTATTGGTGGATTCGGTCTATTGTGCCTACCTTTGCCAGACCTGTGTGTTCTATTCACGACCACCAATTTCCCATCCCCAATGGTTAGGTAACAAGGCATTCACCAGTGGCTCCGGGATTTCCAGCAGATGTCTCATCGCTCTGGCTGCGAGACCCCATAGCAGGACGAGGGCGAGAAAGATCCAGTAACTGAGAGTTCGATTGATAAGATTATGGATTGAAGGCGGAACTCACAGGAGGAAAGCGATGGGGCGCCGGAGCGAGTATAGACCACCCATCGAGAAGAGCGGGGGTAGAAATGAGCGAGAGTGAGACGAGAAATTCATTGATTAATCGTATGTAAATTCTGCGCATAATTGCATTTTTGATCTGAAAGTTAGGATTTGTTGATGGGGGTAAGAACTAGGGTGGCTGAAATGGAACATCTTACTTAGGGACCACAACCTGGGTTACCGATCTGTCGCAGTTGATGCCAAACATTGGTCAAACTGTCCCTTGGGAACCTAATAAGATCCTACTTTTGGCTGTTTGTCGATACCTCATCTCAAATTTGCACTATCGCTCGAAAAGTGCTCTCGAGTTGTTCAACGGGAATCCTTCGAAAGGTGCTCCTCAAAGCACAGTGGGCGGAGCCTATTACGATGTATAGTTGTCGAGTATGAAGAAAGAAGCAAGTGCGCGCATGGCTCAGTGGTGAAGATATTTGATTGCCAATCGCTTGTCCCTGTGTTCCAACCCCCTCAAGATGCAAAACTTCTGCAGATACCCCAGATAAATAACGGAAGGCGTACAATTTTAAATAAACTTTTGAAGGGAGAGCACAATTCGTGGCGACACTATTTCTTTGATTTGTTTTGATATATGATCTGGAATGGATGTCAAGAATCCATAAATTGGCCGACGAACAATGACATATGCTCGGGAGGCTTGAAACGGGCTCATCGTGAGAGAATTATTGATTTGTGTACAAATTCCATAGTTCGTCGACCAACGGTTGGAATTCCCCTATACTAGAGAGCTCTCGAATTCTGCTTTGGGCGAATTTTTTTAGAATCCGCTGGGGATTTATTGGAAGAGAGAGGTCAGTCGGCAGTTTTCATCCTGACTGAGTTCTCTCTCACTCAGCCCTAGGCTATTACAGGAGTTAGATAACTCCGGAGTTATCATCATCTCAATACTGCTTCTGGTGGTATTTGTCTTTGAAGTCAGTGACGGACTTGGGAAGCACTATTTTTCGCCTTCTGAAGGGTTCTAAAATGAACAGGTCTAAAATGGCAGCCTAACTCTTCTCTGTAATGCCATTCTCGTTACGCTGATGAATCCATTTTGAAGAATGTCCGCTGACGAAAGTAATTTCATTAATCTTAAATCATTTCCAGAATGAGCTGCCCACTTCTGTGATGTTCGAGCGAGATTCGTCTATCCATGTCGCCTGATAACAAAGTTTGTTTCCGTTTTTATCGTTCCGCGAGTCGCCACAAACCACAAATGCTCAGTAAACACAGTAAATGTCAATTATGATAAAAACAAATCTGCGCGGAAATCGATTCTCATCCGAGACGGGCGACGAAGTCAGCCCGTTCTGTATGACCTTCGACAGAATCAAGTTGGATGTATGACCTACCCCATCCCTTTATGCCCGAGTTTACAGTACACTCCTATTGAAGTCCAGAGACCATAGTCAATCCCAAAGAAGTTCGCTGTGAATTACTCAGAATTAAGTACCCTTATTTGAATTAATTCCGGAACGTCAATAGTTATTCAAATTCCAACTAAAAAATGTCGAACAGAAGATTGACTGTGCTTAAATAACTAACCGCTTCTGGGCTTCTATAGCCGTACTCTCCCCGATTCTTCTGTGATTTTCCCAGACTTATCCCTCTTTCTCGATCATCATCACTACTGTACATTCCTCTCCCTGTAGCAGTACCGGTCCACCCTCATATTGTACATGCAATGATAAAGTGTACAACGAATGATGAGTGCATACTTGGGCAAATATCACAATATCGCTCACTGGTTCAACCACAAAACCAACTTCTGAAGGTGTTTCCAATCAAAATCTGAAATAAGTTCTACTGAAATAGCAATTTCCGAGCAATTCGTCATAAAAATGTTTTCAAGTTTCATAAAGCCTCTACTCGGTCCGATATCCGCTTAGAATTGTTCGAAGAGCAACTCGTATTTTTCGAAGCTAAATAAAATGGTCGTGAATCAGATTGACCAGGTCATCTTTGACTTTTCAAAGAGTTCATCATTTGAGATTATTAACTAATTGGAACGCAAGATTTTCACCGTATAAATAGCTCAAAATTATGCCTTTCAATCCTACTGAATATCGGACTATTTTGAAATAACTAAAGTGTTTTCAGTGAGAAGTAGAATGTTGAAAGCACAGGGGAATTCCAGTTGTGAATATTTATCCATCGAATGAGGTTATGTTCTTCTTGATCACACTCCTCTCCACTCAATTATGCCTCCTCCGAATAGGGAATTCGGGTCTTGCCCCTCTTCTCGTGTGAGTTCTTCTGCTCAACGGTCACTATCAGCACTTTAAGTGCGTCTCCGGAGCGAAAAGGGCGCAATTTGTAAGTATTAAATGAATAATCGAACTAATTATACTGCCTGAACGCCCATTCGAATGTGGTGAGCATTCCGTCGTCCTCCATCGCCCAGATTTGCAGGCCATCATCAGCATCATAGCAGTAGTAAATCTACAAGTGATTGAACATGCCTTGAAAGGGCAACATGATAATACGTGCAATCGACTACAAACGTCCTTCTAACCTTCTTGTGCTTGATTTTAGTCCGGAGGCTGCTCAGTTGCGTACGCGATGGAGCAGTCATGAAACGGGCGCAATTGATGCCCAAGTGCTCCTTCGCGAGTCCCTCCATCAGATCTAGAGCTGGCTCAGAAAGATTCCAGATCCAGCACACAAGCCGGTTGGAGGCACGATGAGTTGCCTGAAATAGACTTTCCGATAGATTTAAGAATTCTCTGAAATTACTATATTCTCCATTTCTTGGAATTCTTCTTAGTGATGTGATGATATATGAAGCTGAACGTACTCTAACATACCCGGATGAGTGAGGTCACTTGGCCGGAATTCGCCCATCTCTGCACTTCATTGATGTTCAGCAGATTGTTCTTGTTCTTGTTCAATGCAATGATTCAGAACATGTTGTCTGAATTTTGCTTATTTGTTGTGATAATTACAACTTTTCCTGTTGCTAGTCTTATCATAATGAAAAATATGTTTTGGAGAGTTGGCGAATGATACTCACATGGATATCCATGAATGACTCTCGTCTTCTGCCCTCGATGCCGATCGCTCGTTGTTCGAATTCCCGCAGACTTCTGTTGACGGCGGAAAGGCTGGTTCGAGCGCTGAAGTCGAGTCGATCCAAGATCGACAGCAGGCAACAGTCGTTGAGGTCGAGGAGGCTCTGGAATCGAACGGTGAATAATGATAAGGAACATCCGATTCGATGGAGAACACTGCAGGGCCGGCGTCATTTTTGGCAGGATACGCCCGGAACGCCCACCTTTGCCAGACCTGTGTGATCTATTCACGACCACTAATTTCTCTTTCCCCCAATAGCTAGGTAACAGGGCATTCACCAGTGGCTCCGGGATCTTTAGCAGATGTCGCATCGCTCGGGCTGCGAGTCCCCATAGAAATACGAAGGCGAGAAAGATCCAATACCTGAGAGTTCGATTGATAAGATTATGTATTGAAGGTGAAGGGAACCCACAGGAGGAAGGCGATGGGACGCCGGAGCGAGTATAGACCACCCATCGAGAAGAGCGGGGGTAGAAATGAGCGAGAGCGAGACGAGAAATGCATTGATGAATCGAATGCAAAGTATGCGCATAATTGAATTTTTGATCTTTATGATTTATTGATTGCTTTGCGAATCGTCTGCAAAATATACAAGTTATTTTAGTTTGACTCTGAACCTTAGAATTTATTGATAGGTTTACTTAAGGTACTGCTGATACTCCCCTCCATCAAGTTGTCAGTATGTTTCCTTGATTCCTGGCACTTCTTGGATAATTGCCTCCCCCTTCTCCTCTACTACATTTCAGATATCTTTCCCTGATTTTCGGTATCACAACCCCTTATATTAGGGTGTTCCAAAATTTCGATTATTTATTTTCGAGGGAACCTAAAATCCGCTGAAATCATTGAGTATCCACAATGTCAACGCTATTTTGCATTATACGGTTGTGCCCGTCGTGAAACAGTCTGGTAAAAATTTCGACATTTTAAATAAGAACCCCATCTATGAATACTAAATGGGGCTGGGTAGGATAAGAACCATTGCGTTATGCCGCCTTTAAAGAAGGAGTGTCAGCAAAGTAAAACTTTTGACACTGTCATAACCATGACCTAGCCCACTCTCCAAAGATCATAGCATGCACTAGGAGGGTAGACAGCAATTGGTTTATAGCTCAGTAGTAAAGCAGCCGCCATGTGATCGGGTGTTCAACTTTGCTGACACTCCTCCTTTAATGTAAGGTCGCATGCCCTAAACAGTGTCTATCGTGGTGGCTCTTCACTCTCCCTACTCTATTCACTTTTCAGTTACAACGGGCAGATTCAATATTTTATTTTCATTTATTTTTCGGGGTTCATTTCTACCCAATGCCTATGTATCCGTAAAAAATTAACAATCCATGTGCCAGTTTTAATAGATAAGTTATGCACGCAGGAACATAATCGGTACTCATAAATAATTTATAAATTCGGCCTCCAGAATGGGCTTATCAAGAATTATTTGTAAGAACAATCAATATATGAAAGCGTTTGATTAAGAATCGGGCAAATCTCGGAGCAGAGTCTACCTCTCGGAGCAGAGTCTACCTGGTCTACCTCGAGTGCCTCCTCCTCGATAAAACTCCCCATCACACCAGACGAAGACAGATGAGACCAGCCGATTGGATCTTCGCATTTTACAATTGCACCTCCTTCCCCCTCATTCCCCCCTTCCTATCGTATTCGACCTCAGTGTGAGGAGAGTCAACTCTCTTGTATCATAACACATAAGTAATTATTCGTCTTTCGTTGCGCCGCCGAGCGTAGATAAAATATATAATATAAATCCGGAAAGATCTGGCACAGCAAAAAATGACGAATATCTTATTTTTGGCGTTCTCGAGGGTGCTGAGGACTAGTGATGCCAAATCGGCGCGCGCTCTCCTCGTTTCACACGCTCTCTCGCTCTGTCTGACCGGTGAGAGAGCGTGTGAAACGAGGACAGTGCGCGCCGATTTGGCATCACTACTAAGGACGATAGGCAGAAACATTTTGCACAAGGAACCACCGTTCGCTTCAGAAGACGTTGCGGCGAAAGCAGATTTCCCCTCTTTCTTCCCAATTATTTCGTCGCATGTGCTCGCTAAAATTAAGCTAAAATTATTTATTGTGCAGAATTTGAAGGCGATCACGCCTATCTATTTCATTTATCATAAATTTTATTTTTACAAAATTTACAAAAATTAACTTTTTTGAATTTCAGTTCTGAGCTTAGCAAATTAGATCGATCTGATCGCTGTGATGCGAGGATTCCAAATCCAAATTTTCATACAAATAAACCTCTGGAACTCTTAGCAGCATTAATTATTGTGCCTCGATTTTGTGCCAAATCATTCTTTTCCCCTTCGCTCTTCCGCTAATCTCTCTCCTTCCATTGACCTTGAGCCCTCTGACAGCCGCCTCCCCTGCCTCTCTCGCACTCCCCCTGGCAGGTCAAAGTGAGAAGACTCTTCTCAGAAAAGTCGATTTTCGCATAAAATCGAGGCACTTTAATTAATGCTGCTAAGAGTTCTAGAGGTTTATTTGGATGAAAATTTGGATTTGTAATCATCGCATCCCGGCGGTCATATCGATCTAATTTGCGAAGCTCAGAACTGAAATCTAAAAAGATAATTTTTGTAAATTTTGTAAAAATAAAATTTATGATAAATGAAATAGATAGGCGTGATCGCTTTCAAATTCTGCACTATACATAATTTTATCTTAATTTTATTTTTTTTTGCGACAAAATAATTGGGAGGAAAACTAAGAAAATTGTTTTCGACGCCACGTCTTCTTAAGCGAACGGGGTCTCCTTGTGCAAAATGGTTCTGCCTATCGTCCTCAGCACCCTCGAGAACCCCAAAAAATCAGATATTCAGAAAATCGTCATTTTTTTGCTGTGCCAGCCTCTGTTCGATTCTTACACAAACGCGCTCATATTTTTTTATGCAGTGTCTGGTGGTACAACAAACGTTAAGTGGTACAACAAACGTTGATCGTTAATTGTTTATCGTCAACTCCGATCGTTTTTATGCACAGAACAATATCGATTGGAGGGAACGTATGGTGGGTTACGGTAGGAGGCACTGGGTATATCATGCGATATTTCTGACTGCAATCTGCTTGAGAATCTCCTCGGGGATTCGGGCGTTTCTCTGGACAGCGAGGGAGGAGAGGCGTGCGAGAGGAACGACGCTGCAAGGACAGACTTTAAAAGGTCTTAGGCTAAGCCAAAGCTACCTTAAACTAACCAAATTATGTAACCTAAGCCTTAGAAGCACAGGAAACCTAAGCATAAGCGGAATAAAGACTAGGCTTAAGGCGTTCCTGAGTAGTCGTTTTTCTGAGTTCTCCTCTACGTCGGGAAGTGACGACTCGTCTTATTTCTGGCTCAAAATAGTTTCAAAATAGTATTTGTGAAAAGTTTGGACAGAAATTGCATCAGCAGCCAACATTAGAACTCGAATTCGGGCAGTTGTCTCTTCGATTCCCCCACTCTCTCGCCACTCGACTGGAGAGTGGGGGGGGGGGGGGGGGGAATTGCGAACTCTACAGCCAACAGAAGCCGAGACCTGGATCCTGGAATCCTGGGATCCTGGAACCAAGCCATGCTCGAACCTGGATGGACTGCGGATGAGGCGGAGTCGCAATCGCTGCTTGTCTCCGTGCACATCCTCCGTTCCGATCGTCCGAATCTGTCCCGTCTGCTTTGTCTGAGAAAGAAAATCGATAAACACCAAAAATGGACAAAATTAATCGAGTTCAGTGTGAGAATGGCTACGTCATTTTTCACTAGGCATGCTCTCTGGTATAGGTCGCACAAGTTTAGAACAAGTGAGAGTACAACTTGAAAACAATTGTGTGCATCTCTCCCCCTACGCTCAAGTCGATTTACAACTTGTAAACTAGTCTGATTGATTCCTTACAACTTGTAAATCGACTTGAGCGTAGGGGGGAGGGATGCACACAATTATTTTCAAGTTGTAAACTCAAAAACTTGTGTTCTAAACTTGTGCGACCTATACCAGAGACCCGGCACTTCTTCGATATTTGCCCCCTTTTTCGGCCACACAACCCCTCTTCTATGGAGAGGGAATGAGAAATGATAAACGAGAAGGGTGGGGTGGGCCAAATATCGAAGAAGTGCTAGAGATCCTTTTGATCGGCGAGGGTGGCCGGTAGTGATGCCAAATCGGCGCGCGCTCTCCTCGTTTCACACGCTCTCTCGCTCTGTCTGACCGGTGAGAGAGCGTGTGAAACGAGGAGAGTGCGCGCCGATTTGGCATCACTAGTGGCCGGACCAAGTTACCAAGTTAGAGTAATATTATATTATCAATCACCCGTAGACGTTATCCATCTAAGGGCGGGATCCAATTTAAGGGGATGGGTACTCCGAAGAGACCATAGCCGTTTCAATATTACGACCGCCAATGGAAAGTACTACGAATGACCCTGTTTAACTTGATCCGGTCTTCTACAGAAGTGCCCCCACACGAGGGTAGAAGAGGCTCATTTCTATCAAAACCACCCTACTGTTATCGATTAAAAATACTTTAAAGTATTTATTTTACTAAATAAATCTAAATTAAAAAATAAATCTGACCATCTCGACGATCACATAGTTTCCGTTGCGAAGAGGAATGAGATGCTTGTCCCTCGTATACGATTGAATGGCCTAAAATAGTATTAAATGAACAATTTTTTAGCAAAAAAATATTTGCAATTAACAATTTATACATAATAATTAATTAATTTAATATTTAAGTGTGCTAAAAATGTGCCTGAATTTCATGCCAATGCCACGTGCGCGTGTCGAGTGTGCCGAATCTACAATATTTCGATCCTCTTCAGTAGTTCTCCAGCTTTCTCATATTCCTTTTGCAGACAGACAAAGCTGAGGATCCATACTCGTCATTCTCTCTTTCAACCTATTTTAAAAGCGGTGAGAGTGCATTGGACATGATAAGATGCCGATTCAAATTTCATCTTGAAGTCGAAGACCAACTCGTTCAAACAAAGACCAAAGATCAAAGACGAACCCGGAGAACTCGGGCGTCTTTGGATACTGCAAGTTGCACCCACGAAGGAACAGCCATCCCTCCGCACGGTATGCAAGGCGACCAAGCCTAAAATAAAGTTCAAAGATCAAAGATCAAGTTCAAATATCTTCTGTTTTTTTACTTTCGCAAAGTCATCTCATTTCAAAAAGTGCTCGTTCCACGATACCAGATGAATCAATCACCCAACATTACGACTGTTTCGCTTAGGTTTGGATGCTGAGATCACTAAGGCTGTGATTGAAAGGGATCACGACTGATAGGCCCATTATACCCAAGTGGGCCCAGAAACAGCAGAAGTATGCACGAACGAACCATTCGTATTTCTCGTATATCTCTCGATCGCCTGACAGCAACTAAACTCAGGAAATTAGGTTCAAAGTTCAAAGGTCAAGGATCAAACCCGGCTCAGCTTGTATAGAAGATTGCTCACGGCCAGCAAGAAGCGAGATGTCTGTCTGTACTGGCACCGGAATACCACCTGAGAGAATGATCGTTAATCTTTGTTCTGTGATTTCAGAATACTTTGCACGGCTTCTCAAGAAATCGCATTTACCTTTTGCGCTCTTGCCATTTTCTCCCGCATTTTCTCTCTCTCTCTCTCTCTCTCTCTCTCTCTCTCTCTCTCTCTCTCTCAATCTACGATTTTTTTCGCCGGTCAGGGACAGCGAGAGAGCATCCGATTTCGAGAGGGTCAGGTGATTTATCTTCCATTTCGGGCACTTCTTCGGTTTCTGGCCACCCCCCCCCCCCAATTTCCCCAATCCCGCCCATCACTGAGCGGTCGAACACTAGGGAGGAATACCTAGAGATGAGTGGGCTAGATGAGGGAGAGGGGGGGGGGGGGTGGCCAGAAACCGAAGAAGTGCGCCATGTTCGTACCTGTCCATTCACTGCTTGCGTCCAGAAGAAGGAGCCGAACCTTCTCGATGACTGGGAGAGGGCGCCACTCGTCTTGCGCAGGCTACAGGCGCCTGTCTTGAAGCGATGATTCTGGTCTCTGAGCAATGTTCTGACTCTCCTCATATTACACACTCTCTCGTCGGCTAGAGAAAGCGAGAGAGCATGCAGTTTGGAGAGAGTCAGACGATTATTCCTGATCTCCTTCCTGCGAACTCACGCCACGTCCATCTCGAGTACTCGTGTCAGGTCGCCGAAGGAGCCCAATCCACCGCTTTCGTCTTCATGATTGACCAACCAGCCGACCTTCTGAAATATCGTAATTCAATTCGCGATAGATTAAGGCAACCACCTTGTGTTGTGGAGAGAATGCATGTCTGATCGAGTGCGATCAAGGATAGAGGGGTGGGAGGAGCGATCAAGGATAGAGGGGTGGGAGGAGCGATCAAGGGTAGAGGGGTGGGAGGAGCGATCAAGGATAGAGGGGTGGGAGGAGCGATCAAGGATAGAGGGGTGGGAGGAGCGATCAAGGATAGAGGGGTGGGAGGAGCGATCAAGGATAGAGGGGTGGGAGGAGCGATCAAGGATAGAGGGGTGGGAGGAGCGATCAAGGATAGAGGGGTGGGAGGAGCGATCAAGGATAGAGGGGTGGGAGGAGCGATCAAGGATAGAGGGGTGGGAGGAGCAATCGTCTGACTCTCTTCGGTTCGCACACACTCGCACCGGTCAGAGGGACGAGAGAGCGTGCAAACTGAGGAGAGTCAGGCGATTGCTCGGTGGGAGAGATCGGAGAAATACTACTCTCTCTCTCTCTCTCTCTCTATTATTCTCATACTTTCCCATGAACAACTTATGCAGGGAAAGTTCCTGCCAATATGCTATGCTATGTTAAAAAATTTGGAATATTTGCCCACTTATCCACCAAAATCATCGATAAAGACCCAATCTTTGCAGTAATATCTTATCAGCAAAACGCCATAATGCGACATCTCATGTGCCCAGTTTTCACCTCGTCGGAGATGAGGAATGGCCGATGGAAGTACACGCTGCAGTGGTTGTGGCAGAAGCGCCGGACGTGCTGATTCGCCTGAAATGGCAATGTTAAAGGTAAAAAAGGAAAGGCAAGTCAAACGATTTTGCAGTCATCAAGAGGGTGGTTGTTTTTTTGCGGAGAGGCCGACTACTGCTCAGACTTATCGTCCACTATGATTCATAGTAGCCCACTTTAACTTTTTCAAAGGTAGTACGCGATATTCAGGGCGTTACGGTAGGTCACGGTAGCGGTATACGGTATCGGGTGGTACTGTACTATCGATTGGGTACGGTACTCAGCCATGACCTACCATTAACGTATCGAATTTGACCATGATCCCTCCTATACGTCCCCGTGGATTGCGCCCCTCCAAAATGGATCCACTCCCATGAATAGGGGTCATGGTCTGAAATCGTCTCGCCGCCAGTGTTGGGCAACTATGCTTCGTATCCCCTCTGTCCAAAGCGCTGCTAGGGCACGTTACCTTTAGCAACCGAGGTCACTAAATGACAATAATAGGGAAATGATTTCCCTCCCTCTTCGTTCTCCATATCCCGTCTCTCTGTGTGTGGAGAGAGGACGCAGAAAATGATGAGTACAGTACCACCCGATACCGTATACCGCTACCGTGACCTACCGTAACGCACCATCCCTATTTGCGAGCAGTACCTTCTCGCGCAAAGCAGTCAGCACCATGTGCTCCTTTGTCGAGAGTGGATCGCGGGGGTAGAGCAGAGCTGCAATTATATCATCAATATTTAAATAATATGTATTCAACATTTTTGATTTTTCAGTGATTGCGAAATACATGCATGGTAAATTGGTGTTTTCTAACTTCGAAACATTCAAAAAATGTTGTACCAATTATTTATCACAGTAGAAATAGGGGTACCCAGAAAGGACAAGCGCCATTTCTTGAGAAGAAATCCCTATTTCGCATCAATTTGTCGGGGAAAAAAACGTTACCTTTGCCCCGGGCAGATTGGGGCGACGAGAGGGCGTAGTCCTAAAATGGTCGATGAGCAGTTCTCCCTGTTGAGAGTTACATAGCTAAGCAAGCTTGTGCAAGCCATCTTTGAAATCTGATTTTGGTGGGAAAATGCTAGCTAGAAACTCGCCGATCCCATGGTTGTTTCGAAGAAGCTGCCAGAGTCGTCAATGATGTAACGCCGTACGAACGGACACTCCCCCTGCATACATGACAATTAATTGATTATTTATGGCATTTTGTGGCCCTAGGCCGGATGATCACTGTTGGGTGGTAACCTACTGGATGATAACCAAAAAATGAACCCTTCTGTAGAACTTTCACAGAATCGTTTTTGACACTTTGGGAACCTACTGTGAAAGTTCTACAGAACGGTCCTTTTTTGGGTATCATTCAGTACGTTACCATCAGACGGTGATCATCCGACCTAGTGCCCATTTTGTTGGCGTCGCTCCAAAGATAAGTGCGAATATTAATAGGAGCGAATGTTCTCCGTTCTCTCTCTTTTCACTCTCTCTTAAAACGTCGTTTGATTGTGAATAGAGAAGGTTTGCTGTAGATACAAGAAGGGTACTGTAGATACAAGAAGGGTACTGTAGATACAAGAAGGGTACTGTAGATACAAGAAGGGTGCTGTAGATACAAGAAGGGTGCTGTAGATACAAGAAGGGTACTGTAGATACAAGAAGGGTACTGTAGATACAAGAAGGGTACTGTAAATACAAGAAGGGTACTGTAGGTACAAGAAGGGTACTGTAGATACAAGAAGGGTACTGTAGATACAAGAAGGGTACTGTAGATACAAGAAGGGTACTGTAGATACAAGAAGGGTACTGTAGATACATGAAGGGTACTGTAGATACAAGAAGGGTACTGTAGATACAAGAAGGGTACTGTAGATACAAGAAGGGTACTATAGATACAAGAAAGGTACTGTAGATACAAGAAGGGTATGGTAGATACAAGAAGGGTACTGTAGATACAAGAAGGGTATGGTAGATACAAGAAGGCCGAACCGTTCCCTCCTCCAAGTTGATCCGAATCAGTCACTGTCGCAATGTGCTGACTTGCTGCCTCGCCACTGATTTCTGAAGAACTCCGATTACTACGCATGAACTTGTTTATTCATTCTGATCACTCTTACGAGGAATACAGTAATACATGAATACAGTAATCTCAGAAATACAGTATGATACCGTACAACGTCGACGATGACGAGATTCCGCTCGTCGAGGCAGTAGAATCCGATGGGGCGGCTCATACCGTAGAAGTCACCCACATCGATAAGCACTCGCCTGAGATTTACGGGATACGGTAGTTCGCAGAGTTGTGGTTACGGTACCATTGCACCCTGTGATTGCGGTACCATGGTACCCTGTGGTTACGGCATCATTGCACCCTGTGGTTACGGTACCATGGTACTCTGTGGTATTGATTGGTACCTGCCGAGAAAGAGATCAATGCACTCGATACTGAGAGTCGAGGGCGTCTCTTGGAATGGGGTGAAGAGTTGGAGATTGACGTCCTGAATACGACGGAATTTGCGCCAATAGCACTTTTGAGCACCCTGATGGTGCTTAGGTACTATACTTTAGTGGTACCAATGGTGCCCTGGTACCAAAGGGTACGACACTCACCATACGCTTCCCAAGTACGAAGACGAATCGGCCGTCGGCGGAGCCCGCGCACATCCCTACTCCCGACCAGTCCGATGCGATCGGCTCCATTTCATCGCCCATAATCACGTCATCCTTCAACGTCGACGTCATCGAAGGAAGGATCAAAGATCACTTGCCAGAATGTGATTGTTGCCGGGACGTCGCGGTTTGGTTAGGAGAGATCCCATGATGGGGAGAGAGAGCGAGTAGGAAGGAAGGGGCGAGGAGACCACTCGGAAGGGACGGAATGAGTGGAAATGATTGGATAATATGGAAGAGAGAGGGGAGGTGGTGAATCGAAAATATCTTCCCACGTGCGCTTGCGTATATGTTGATGAATACTATTGGAGGTCAGAAGAAGGTTTGTATAGTCAGTTTGGTGAAATCAGCACTCCCAAAATGGAGCCTGTTTCTGACTTTCTGAATCCCATTGAACCCCTTTTGCAGGGCCGCAAACACAAGGCTATACGTGAAACAATTTATTCATTCAACCGTGTCGTAAACATCACAAGTATTCTGGAATCACCTATACTGAAATACATCGTTACCGTATCGAGAACAGCAATAAAGGCACGAGCTATGCAATGCGCAACACAGGGTCGTTGTTTCCGGGAGCAAAATATGTAAATCGCACAAATCGATATTCGCTAAATAGATAATAACGAGTATACTACACAACGGAGGGGAAAATAACAAGGCCGTACATTCGGGGCAATATCATTGCACTCTAAATGGTAATAACGAATTTGTTACAGCACAACGGGCAATAATAATAACATGTGGACAAATAGGGTAGGTCAACGGGAAGAGCTACCCTTGGTCCAGGGAACAGTAAATTATCGATCGGATAAGGTAGATCAAGAACAGTCAACTATCGATTGAACAACGTAGGTCTAAGGAACAGTAAAATATCGATCGGGGTGCTCTCCTCTACCAGTATTCCTCACCATCATCGTCTTCGGCGTCATCGTAGTAGTCCTGGAAAATGGAATATTCATAAAATAATTGTTTTCCAAAGAACAGAACTTTCATAAAAGACCCTCTTCTTCTGGACAAACAGTTGGCAGATATCATCATAAAAAATATAAATGTATTGTTATTAGCTATCAGACCAATGATAAAACATGCTATTCCACATCAAATATAACGCCCGTCTACATTTAAAAAAAAGGATACCACGGTTTCCTCATTTTATGCTATCCTGGACCCATCGGAATATTGTGTGAAATGAAGTCTGTTGCCTGGATAGCAAACCCGGATGAGAATCATGACGTCATGCCGCCTTTGATATTTTAAAGGCGGCGTGACGTCAGATTTCTCATCCGACCTTCTGTCCACTCACCTCTCCCTCCTCCTCTGCTCCTCCATAATCGTCAAACTCCGCAGCCTCCTCTACGCCATCACCAGCATCAACCTGCAAAGTTGGCTTCAATATTATCCACGGGATCTCAACGAGTCATCTCTGCACACCAAAGCAGTATCTAGTTGACAGTAATAGTTGCCTTTTGTTCACCGGCCACCGGGATTACGGAAAATAGTTAGGCATGGTTAGCTGTGTGGAAAGTCGGCACAAGATTCTAGGAGGGCACTATGTCGGATGAGAACTGTGACTTCATGTTGCCTTTGATATATCAAAGTAAGTATGACGTCATAGTAATCATCCGACCTAGTGCTTTCTAGAAGTCTGACCTCTGCCGCCTCCGCTCCTCCATCCTCATCGAAATCCGCCGCCTCGGCGCCCTCATCAGCATCGTCCTGAAGCGTTCTGGTCATAGTCAACCTCCTTTTGCAATATTTTATTTTCCCAATCGCATTCCTTCTTTGGCTCACTTCTCACACACTAGTTCAGTACGAACAGCTAAAGGTGTGTAGCAGCTCACATCTACCCCTAATTTGTCATGCCTGACTGGGCACTAAGTCGGATGAGATCTATGACGTCATGCCGCCTTTTATCTATCAAAGGCGGCATGACGTCATAGTTCTCATCCGATCTCTTGTCGCATGACTGACCTCTGCCTCATCATCCTCAGCTTCCTCATCGTCAGCAGCGTCATCCTGCAATAAAACAACTAGAAGTCGATCAATATATCCTCGCTACAGTATCCCATCTTTCTCAGCACCATGATTTCCAATGAAGTATCGCAGACTGACCTCTTCCTCCTCTCCTCCTCCCCCGTCCTCATCAGAATCCGTCGTCTCTGCATCTTCGCCAGCGTAATCCTGCAAAATTTATTTAAAAAATCACTTCTCGATCGACCGCTTTCACCCGTTGGGTTACTGTAGTCGAGCTGTCCTACCTCCGTCTCGAAGTCTTCATATGGAGCGTTGACATCGTAGTTGCCGTCGACGTCTGCGCCCGGATCCTCTACAGCGTCCTCATCTTCGAACTCGCCCGGCCACACATCGCCCCGCACCATGTTCTCGAGATACTCGTGGTCTGCAAATGGGGGAGCGTACTGTACCCGAGTGATCGTGAACTGACTTCTTTGATTTCTTGCCCACCTTCTCATCTCTCCTATTCAATAGTTTGAGCACATCCTTTGCTTTTGTTTTTTCCCCACACTCACTACAATTGATACGCTTCTATGCTCATGGAGTCGCATAGTTTGTGACCTCCCTGATTATCGATCGATGAACAGCTCTCATTCAGTTACTACACCCGCTACCATTACTCGCCAATTCTGTAGAAATTGCGCACTAGATCGGATGAGAACTATGACGTCATGCCTAGATCGGATGAGAACTATGACGTCATGCTTAGATCGGATGAGAACTATGACGTCATGCCTAGATCGGATGAGAACTATGACGTCATGTCATGCCGTCTTAGATATATGAAAGACGGCCCGACGTCATAGTTCTTATTCGACCAAGTGCATCCCCTACGATTACTCCCCACCTCTGTACAACTGGAAATACGCACCGTCATGGTCGGCCATCATTTCCAGCAGTCGCTCGGGGTCTGCAAGAGTGGAACACTCCATACATTGGCAGGCATCTCTTAGACACACTTTTTTTAGAAGTTGTTGAAATCCCCCAGTAGTTCGCCTCAAAGAAGCCCAGTGAGAGCTCAATCTAAAAATCGTATGCCTTCCATCCTAATCTCATTCCCCCAGGAGATAATCTAATGCCCTCAAATTGTCCATGCATGACTTGAACAGTCAGCAGGATTTCTCCTAAATTTAAATACATAATTGTTAAAAATAGTCAAAAATACAAAACAAAAACAAGCTAACCGTCGTACAAATCGTCGATGTCGAATTCGCCCTCTGCCTCATAGTCGTAGAAGTCCTGCAAGTAGAACGTTGAGCAACCAATCACTATCACCTTCCTCCTCAAGCATAAGCACTGAGCATGCATTACATCCAGTGCTCGAAAGAGTAGGTCACAAAAATCATAAAAAAGTGGGCACGATTCTAAAATTGTAATATAAAATCGTTGAACATGGGTATGTTTTTACATCTTAATCAAAATTTATACTAAAAAACTGGGTACGTTTGCTACATTTGCACTGGTCTGAACTCCAAAAAGCGGGCACGTTATGTCATTTTGGACCTATTTTTTCGACCACAGATTACATCTAACACATGATTCACGATATAAACACAGATGCCGCTTAGTGGTAGTCCAGAAAAAAATTCAATTTTCGAAAAAAACAATCAATTTTCGAAATTATAAATAAAATGTTTACATCGAAATCGTCTCCGTCGTCGTCGTCATCGTCGAGGTCTCCGTCGAAGAAGAAGGCGTTCTCGTCGTCGTCCTCGTCCATGCCCTCGAAGAGGCGATTCGCGCACGTACCCTGACAATCAGGATAATGCAATCAATCGATAAATCAATAACATACGATATATCACCTACACCTCCCAGTACCCACAACGATCGATCGATACACCAATAGCCAAAATTCCCATCATACTATCATCTTTTCCAAAACACCCAATCCTTCTACCAATCAATAACTCCTCCCCGCTACCTTACCCCTATCCTATAATCTTCTTTTCCAATCACACAATTCTTCGATCGTTCAATCACTCCTCCTCGCTACCGTACCCCTAACGTATGCTCACATTGGTCTCGGAGAAGTGCTTGTAGGGGTCGCCGATGTCGAGTCGCTTCAGGCACAGCCAGCAGAATACTGTGCTGCACTTGCAGCATTTCATCTTGTTGCAGCCGTTGTTCTTCTGCAAGAGAAGCGATCAGGATTGAGTTATTACATAGATGAAACGCAAAATCAACTGGTAGAAGCCAACACTTATTGTCGCCATACTTTTCCTATTTTTCTAAATAGTAATTCTAACACTTTCTAACATTCTAACACGATGAAAAGAACAGAATTTTGTTTATAAATTACAAGGTTCAGAGGGAACTCGATAAAGCATAAACAACAGATTCTAGGTGATGATATCACTCACCACTAAGTGCACAATTATATATTTAAATAAATATATAAAAATTCCTTGCCTCGATATCGGCCTTGCACTTGGGGCACTTCTTGCTGTTCTCCAGCACCCATTTGTCGTTGCGCAAAGTCGATATCATTCGCTCCAGTGCTGCCTGAATATTGATTTTAGCCCGAATTGTCTTCCTATAAACCACAACCTCCGCGCTTAACCTCTTTTAACCCATGATTGGCCAGAACTCTATACTTAATATTCAGACTAGTGACAGTAAAATGGAAATGCATGAACGATCTGCCTGTTCATCCACTCCGATCTACCAACTTCCTAGAAATATTGCAGTCTACAGTATCCCAACAACCAGCTACCGTACCTCTCCGCCGACTCTCTTCGCGAGATCTGTCCGATTGTCGCCCTTGTCGTACTCTTCGAGCAGCTTCAGCTTCTCATCTGAATGATACAGATCGACAAACGGTAACTGGACCATGCCGGCTTGATTGGGGACTTCACTAACTATGTTCTCTAACCAAGCAGCTCGCAGTTTCATGATTACCAATTCGTTATAAAAACAATTGAACTCGCAACATCATACATTCCTCTATCGCGTTCATTCATTCACTCCATCACACTATGTATAATTTTTTCCTGCTTGCACTTACTCTCCCCCCCTTTAAATCTCAAGTTCGGCGAGACTCTAACACACACTTCCCCCTCTTAATATCATCATTTATTTGCACGGACGCCTCAATCCCTCCCCTCATCCTAACCACCGATCCTCAAGCTCTGCTCCTTCCCCTTAACGATCCTTAAGCTCCGCCCGTTTCTCACCGATCTGCCATCTGCATCCCTCGACGCCGTGGTACGTCTTCCTGCATATAATGCAGAAGGCGTACGCGCACGCGTCGCACCGACCCAGCTGACGATTCCTGCACGATCAACGATGTACCGTATCAGCATTTTCGAAAAGGCTAAGGCCATCATTTCCAAATTTTACTTCGGCCCTAATGCTTCTAGTTTGAACAAGCTGCGGGAACTTTGATGCTTTCGTAGCGATTTCTGAGCATTAATGATATAATGTATCGTCATTTTCGAAAGTGCGACCACCATCAGTTTCGAAATTCACTTCTATGCGAGTCGGAACAATATTTACACCATCGGACGTCCGTAATCCGACTACCGTAATCCCCCCGGGCTACCGTAATCCCCCTGGGCGCAATCGCCAACTGAAACTGCAACTCACATGGGATTGATGACGACGTACTTGCCGCAGATCTCGCGCGGGCAGATCGCCATGTCCTCCATCGCGCCCAGCGCCCGCTCAAGCAGAATCGTCTCGTATCTGCAGATAATCAATCGATAATCGATCGACACCGTAAAAGTCAGTTATTGATCGATAAAAAGCTACAGTAACCGCACATATACTGTATCATCATTTTGTATCATCAGACTCGTATCTGCAGAGGGGAACCGATCGATAATCGGTGATACCGTAACCAGTCAATGATCGATCGAAAAATGCGCTACAGTAACCATCCCATTATTGCACGATGCTATAGCATCCATTTATAGAAGGGATACAACTCTAAATTACTTGGAAACGGAATCTATGTGTAAAGAAGGAAATATACCGAAAGTTTGTGCCTATTCAGGTTTCCAGACGTGAAAGAAGGAAATATATCGAAAATTTGTACAAAGGTTTATTCAGGTTTCTAGACGTGAAAGGAGTAAAGATGGCGTCACTGACCTCTCGTACTCCTCCTCTCCGATGGCCTTCTTGACGACGTCCTGCGCCGCGATGGACGAGCACGCGTCCGCCAGACACTCGAACGTACGAATCTGAAAAGATGATCTTTGATCTTTAAGAATTAAAAAAATAGGCACGTTATTTCGCACCCCTCCCGCCTTCGCTATCAGTTCTCATTCCCTCCCCATCATTGAGGGGTTGTGTGACCGAAAATCAGGTCGATGTACCTAAAATGACGTGCGTAGGGGAAAAAGAGGGAAGTGGTGGGATAATTATCAAAGACCGAAGAACTTCCAAAAAATATTGAGGCAACTAAATAACGAACAAATGGAGACTGATCAATCGATCCACCCGGGTTCGATTCCCGGTCGTGACACCGTCTCCGCCTCACCAAGGCGCCTACCCATTGGGGGACGGGGAATTGGTAGTCGTGACTAGATCACGCAGGTAAATAGGTCTGGCGAAAGGTGGGCACTCCGAACTGAATCCGCCCAAATTGACACTGGCCTAGCAGTGTTCTCTAGCGAGCCCAGTCTCGAAGACGGGATGTGCCTTTACCTTTTTAGAGACTGATATCATTACCAATACCGTACTCCTTAACGCAATTTTTAAAACAATTACATTAATTACAAAAATAAATAAATCACTAAACTGACCCCCTCCGACTTGAGCAGCCCGACGAAGTACTGCTGCACGCAGCGCGCGCAGTACACGTGGCGGCAGGGCAGGAAGCGGACGCAGCGCGTACCCGGCTCGTTCTCGTAGCATACCTAGAATTATCGATTGATTTGGCCAAGATTATGGCTTACCTTGACCTAGATCATCGACTTACTAAATGATAACCAGTATACGTGCCCCGATATGGCTAGCAAGAAAATACTGCTAGGACACTACAGATTTTGGATAGCACATAATAACAACTCAATATTGTACTTTCTTCGAACCATCACTAATTGAGTTGAAACGACACAGAAGTCGGGGAAAAACGGAAGAGGTACCCCAATGTTCATGATTTTAAAGAGTGAGCGAAACACTACCAGTGTTTTCCCGTGGAACTGGTGCTCCTAGATGCACGGGAATAGCTTTGCCTTTTGCTAACAATTACGAAAAAGGGAAAAGATAGGGTGCACATCGCTGTCATGCTTGTACATGTTTATGTCATGTTTCTCGCAAATATTACTTTATATAAAAATATTAAAACAACAACAAATATTATCAAAACAACGACAAGCACGACGCACCTCGCAGTCGTGGCACTCCCTCTCGAAGGCGGCCTGCTCGATGGCCGCACCCGCCTCGACTAGCCGGTGCAGGATCGTCGAGCCGTCGATACCCTGCAATACCGTAGTCAATACCGTATTCCGTAGACACACCATAGTGCTACCGTAACCCATTCTGCGAGCAATGAGTAGTAAAAGGCACCTTCGCGACGCAGTACGGCGTGTTGTCGACGCGGATCGACTTCTCCAGATTCTGCAATCGTAACGGTGAGACTTCCACTACATGAGTACAATTTGCACATTCAAGGTCATTCAAGGTTAATTCCTATAAGCGGGCACTTGTTGCGTGCACTAACTATAGCGATGATACGTGCCAAGACTACTTCCCCTCTACTCTCCCAATCGTATGCAATCTACGGCGATTAAGACAGATCAGATTCGAACTGCTCACCTCGCATTTTTAATTAGTATAATTATAATTAATTAGAGTAACTAAGTAGCGAAATTAGATCGAATAATTAGCGCAATTAGGTCACCTCGCAGGCCTTCTCCCTCACGGCGAAGGCGATGGCGTAGAGCATCGGCTGATCCTCGTAGCTCGCCGCAGTCTCCCTGATGATGTGCTGCACCTGCTCCACCTGCAATTACATGCTTAATGTATCAAAATATTAATATTATTAATTAAAATATTAATTTTATTGTTAAAAGGGTACCATTTCCACACTAGATGTGCGATACCCAGCTTGCACAGACAAGCTCTGATCTAATAACTTGGCTCTGTTTGAGAACAAGATTGGCGATCAAACGTGAACTGTGTTGATCACATGCTCAGCCAGGCTGTACCGTGATTTCCCAGACAAGTTGGCCACCCTTATTCAAAATATGAATTTAGTGTAATCGTATACCGTAACCTGAGTGAATCGAGCCTACCTTCTTCTCGCTCATCCAGGCGCACTCCACGTCGATGGATGGCGGGACAGAGGGGTAGGCGTCCGGCAGCGAGAAGAGCAGCGTACAGTACTCCAGCGCCTGCACCGTGCGGAACTGCACCTCTGCAAGTGATCGTAAACTGCACCAATCACTTGCAATAAATATTAATTAGCCAATTAGTAAGCCTAATTGCGCATCTTTCAAGGTAGCACACCTCTGGAGGCCTACTGCGCACTACCATCCTGTTCAATTCGACAAAAATGTGCGTCTCAAACCACTTCTCCTGAAGTTCAAGCCACAATTATTCATAATGGATTCAATTCACATGATGGACTTCGAGTGACAGTTAGATGCAATTCCGATTGGACGGACTTCGGGAGATGCCCGTCCAATAGAGGAGCAATAAAGGAAAAACAGCTCACCATCGCCAACCTCAGCGAAGACGACCACGGGCTTCTCGAGCATCGGAAGATCGATCCGTATCTGTAATTATCACTAATTATTTAGCTAATTAAGCGTGTTTCGAGAAGCGTGTCCTTTACCTTTACCTTTACCTTTACCTTTAAGCGTGTTATGTACGAAAACACGAATCAGATTCGTGCACAGACCAGTCACAGCGAACGGAATGAGTCGAAATGAGAGTGAACAGAGGAGAATTTTAGCGAATTGACTTGATTTTGATCGTTCAAAGGCTCAATTTAAGCCTTTACGCATGATACTAAGCAAAAGATGTTCTACCCTAACCGTTCAAGAAAGAAAAGGAAGGCAGAGTATCGGCATTGTGCTGGATGAGAACCATGACGTCACTCGTCATGCAGACTTTGACCTACCAAAGGCAGCATGACGTCATAGCTATCGTCCGACCTAGTGCCCAATCGCTCGCACCTTGCCGTGGATGAGCGCGTTCTCGGGCTGCTCGAAGTCGAGGGAGCCATCGAAGCACTCGAGCATGCTGAGGAAGCCCTCTAGCTCCTCCACCTGCTCCCCGCGACGCAAGCCCATCCGCAAACACTGCAATCAATTAATAGTAATTGATTAAAGCAAAATAAACCAAGAAAAACAAGTTATAACGAAATTTGACCAAAAAAACAGGTGGACGGAGCCGCAAAGTCGAGCCATCAAAAAGCATTTTTACTACGGTTTTTCCGTTTTTCGACATTCGTGGGTCATACTGTTGATCGAAGAGAACTATTTTTATTTTTTTAAAGCAATTTAATATCTAATTTAAACAACGTTAAGAGCAACATATAAACAGAGTAATTCAATCAAAGTACACACGAAAGACGTTCTGATTGCATAGTGAGAGTGAGGAAATATTTCACAATAATTCGTGCGCGTAAAGCGAGAGTGAAAGTACCGAGGCGACTAGAGAAGAGATCACTGTTAGAATCGGAAATGATCTTTCTTGTATCGAAGTGCGTCTTCTTTTTAGTTGCCATTCCACACGTCTGTATCTGAGACTATCATGGTTATCTGGAAATGTGAGGATCGAGATGGGGGGGGGTCTAAATATCTGCAATCGTTCCCTTACCCGATACACGTTAGTAACTTGTTACGCGAGAATTAGTGGACGAACAGAGGCGAATGAGATGAAAAAGAAGGAAATTTGGGTGCTGAACCTGCAACGAATTGATACCACGGGGCGACCGCTGCACTTCTCAGCAATTTGGCCCACCCTCCCCACCTCTCGAAGTGGTGGAATGGACATATTGAAGAAGTGATCAGTTCCTTGAGTGATCAACTGTATTAGATCTAATTAAGGGTTGTGAAACACATTTCGCATGAAAATGTTCTCTCGCTTACCTTGAAAATGCAATTTTTAGGTACTACCTTTCGCTTTTCTCTCCACAAATTTGGTATAAACTGTGCATATATTCTACAGCTGCATCTTCCACACTCTTCATTATTTCTTCCACTCTCTCCCCTCCCCTCAATCACATCTTTCTCATCCATTCCACAGTCGACTCTACCCTCCTCATCTTCCGCCCTCATCGACTACACGACGGTGACTCTACCTCCACAATATTTATACCGTTTCCTACCGTATCCTAGTTATATCTATGCCTCACTCGACCATCCGGAACGCATTGCCTTATCTTATTCCACATTCTACCCGAACCCCTTCAGTCATTGATCTCATCCATGTTTTCGCCATGCTTCTGGGAAAGTGATACAACAGTAGACCAGTTGCTCCAGATCATCCCCCTCTCATGCCTTGTAGAGGATTCTCATTAAAAACGACGTTTCACCCCAAAATAGTCCTCAAAATCGACATTTTGGACTGTAGCTCTGAGCCCGTCACATGAATCTTCCCTTCTGAACAAGTGAATCTGTTCTAAAATAGGTCCAGATCATCCCCCACTCATGCCTTGTAGAGGATATTCATTAGAAACGACGTTTCACCCAAAAAAAAGGACTGAAAATCAACATTTTGGGGTGTAGCTCTGAGCCCGTCAGTTGAATCTTCCCTTCTGAACAAGTGAATCTGTTCTATCTCAATCCAACCCAGACACACTCAACGTGCAAGAGGCCAGAGAGCAGTTCCCGAGAGGAGTAAGTGAATGATTGGAGGCTCTAGAACAACTAGTCAACAAGCTCCTCTCTTCCCTCTCTAGTTCCGTACTCTCAAGCGGGGAGATCCCATCAATAAAGCACAACTGTTAATCCTTCTCTCGCCCCTGCTCTCTAATGTTGATAAGATTGAAGTGAGACTTAGTTGATGAATCGGGGCATTTTCTTATTCTTCATTTTCCATTTCTTCTCGCAGTGAGAATCTTACTCCTTTGTCACTGCTAGTGATGCCAAATCGGCGCGCGCTCTCCTCGTTTCACACGCTCTCTCGCTGTATCAGACCGGCCAGAGAGCGTGTGAAACGAGGAGAGCGCGCGCCGATTTGGCATCACTAGTGACTGCCCTACTCTTGGCCTATTGTCTGCAACTATATTTCACTGAAGAGACTCATATTTTTATTTTTTAAATAATTTTGATGTGAATCAGAATTTGGCACTTTACTATTCTCAATTCAGGGCATGCAAACAGATGCGGCCATAATCGTACCCTCGTACACGGAGAGAATAGAACAGGGCACACGCTTTTACAAGATGGATAATGGTGCGGAGTTGGATAACAATTTGTAATAATTTGGTTAATTCATATGACGCCGTTTGCCTAAAAATCGAGCATTTTGGATCAGGTCTGGCACAGGGAAAAAATGTCGAATTTCTGAAACTTCGGTTATGGGGGTTCTCAAGCGTGCTGATGATTATGGGACTATTCATTTTGCACGTGGATCCTTCGTTGAAGCCAGACGAAGACACGTCGAAATCACATTATCCTGATTATCTCTATTCCCGATAGTCCTAAAATTAAAAGGATGTGCCTCTAGGGTCAAAATTTGATGGCGATCACGCTGATCTAGATTATTTTTAATTATATATAAAAATGAATTTTTATACTTTTCTAAAACGTCGGAGAGTTAAAGGTGATAAATGAAATTGTAATCAGTCTAACCGGATTGGTGTGAGGATTTCAAATATATTTTTGTTTTTTTATATAGACATGCCCAATTTGTGTATTGTAATTAATTGTATCTGAAAGTGGAGATGCGCAGAGTGGAGTGCCAGTGGGCTTGGTGAGAGACAATGGGAAGAAGAGAGAGTGCAGACAGCCAGAGGGAACAGAGGCAGAGGAAGGAAGAGGTCAGTCGATACGGGCCGAGAGACACAAGGTAGATCAAGGGAAGAAGATAGTTCATCTCTAATTTTTTGGTTCATTTAATTGCACTACACAAATTGGGCATGTCTATATAGAAAAACAAAAATATATTTGAAATCCTCACACCAATCCGGTCAGACTGATTATAATTTCATTTATCACCTTTTACTCTCCGACGTTTTGGAAAAATTTAAAAATTCATTTTTAAAATTAATTAAAAACAAACTAGATCAGCGTGATCTCCATCAAATTTAGACTCTAAAGACATATCCACTTAATTTTAGGACTATCGGACAGAGAGCTATTCGCGATAAGCTGATTTTGACGTGTCGTCGTGTGGCCTCAACGAAGGCTCCACGTACAAAATGAATACGCCCATCGTCATCAGCACCCATGAGAACCCCCGTAACCGAAGTTTCAGAAATTCGACATTTTTCCCTGTGCCAGACTTTGCTCGATTTTTAGGCAAACGGCGTCATATACGTGCTTCAGGCGCATGTTTCTACTGGTGCTTCTTACGAGATTGTCCACACAGGTTGTACGCGAAATGGGAGTAAGCACGTGTGATGTATTCCTAATGCATTTGATTATTTTAGAGGACAAGAAATTGACGCAACACTTCCTGGAAATATTGAATCGATTGCAATGTTCAAAAATACACTTTACTTCTCGTCAAGTGACATGGTGATTATATCATAGTAAATTCCGATATAATGTTATCTTATTGCAGGCCTTCAAAGTGTTGTTCACTGCTCCAGATAGCATCAGACTCGCGTATATTCGAGACAAGGGTGAGGTGAGGTTGAATGATGATTGGCTTTTCGTAGTTTAATCACGTTTTCGCAATCCCCCCTCCTCGAATATGCAAGGGAAGGCGCTTGCACGATCGCGATTGGACATTGAATAGCCAGCCCAAGTTCGGAGCAACCATAAAATGTCAAATATACCTATCACCTAGAGTTGGCAATACGAGGGGAGGTTACGAGCTCGTTACATCTCCCCCTCCTCGGATTGCGAAATAAGAGTAGGGCGAGGATGACGAGCTCGTAAGCTCACCTCGTATTGCCAACCCATCCTTTCATTCTAGGAAGTTGTTGTTCTTGTTTTGTCTTCTTTCCTTACCTTTCTAGGCAGAGCTCTTGTTTTCTTCTTAAATATTGATTCCCTCCTTAAAATACTCAACCTCGGATGCAGAGTCGGGACTTGGGTGCACTAGGCAGCAAGCAGTTGGAAGAGGAAATAGCCGCTCGCGTTTTACTCCACGACGACGATGACGATGTTGCCAACGACTTCACCGATGAGGAATTAGCGGACATGAAATGTGCAACAGGACACAAGTAAGATGATGAGGGGAGAATAGTTTTATCACAAAAGTGTAACACAATTCAGAGGCATGACAGTACGCCTAAAAAAGTTCATAATCTGCCTCAGCCGAGGACGTACAAAGTGAGGGATAATGTCATAATAGAGGTAAGTGATAGTTTTAATAAATTTGCATAATCTGCAACAGGTTTCCGATCAAAACGGAGATTGTGAGTTGTACTCGAGAGAAATTTCACCTTTCGTATATTATACGATGGATGGGCGCATTCACACTCTAAATACTGATAAGATGGAGATTCTCCCACCGCTACACGTTGAGTAAGATCGCTTTTCCCTCGTGCTTCAAAATTACAATTATGCAGAAGGACCAAAATTGAGGAAATCGTAAACGTTTTCTTCGGGGAGATCACTGTATATGGAATGATAGAAGATCAAGCGCATGCGATAACTGCTCAGCTTCCAATTGGATATGTCAGACTTTAGATGTTATTATTCTTCCCAAACAGGCCTCGTTTCTATAGTGATTATGACATCAATCTGTCCCGAATAACCACGCTAGGTCATTTCGCATCATTACAAAAATTTCTAAATTTCAGGACAAATGGACGAATGAATACTACGATGAGCGCATTTCTCAAACATTAGATGCTTTCAAATCGGCGTATGAATCAGAGAGGCTAAACAGTGAAAAGTGACCTGAATTTCGGATTTCTTTGTAAATTCGATTCTCGGCCAAGGAGGATTTGGATGTGTTTTTGAGGCCGAACACAAATTAACGAAACTGAGATATGCCGTGAAGAGAATAGCGATGTAATAAAATACAGCCATCCATACGGTATCATACAGTTGGGAAGATCGCCAAATTATGAATGATAGTGCACTGAAAATATGACCCTCTAATTGCTAATTTATTTATCTGTTCATCAAATATTCGCCTTGCAGAAATAACGATTTGCAAAAACAACTCAAGGAAGTTTTCATTTTGGAGTCACTGGATCATCCTGGAATCGTTAAATACAACGGCTCATGGACGGAAGAACCGCCATTAGGGTGGCAGGTTGAGAAATCGAAGCAAAGTCATTCGTTATTTACCAAATGTTTTTCACAGTATACGACTGATGCAATTCTCCTGAATATTATGCAGAAAAGGAGGGGAATGGATGATAATTCGCGCATTTGGATTGCTGATAGAGTAAATTTTCTGAAAATAATTTTCAAAAATAATTATGATTACAGTTTGAACCTTCTAACGACTGTGCATTTCTCTATGTTCAAATGGAGGTTTATTTTTATTTTGATTTCTTAGTGTTAAGACAAATTCAGTTATGTTATCAATCACTGGAAGATTGGCTCAATGCAAATGAGGAGCGGGCCTCGGAAAATTTGAAATCGTGGTTCAAGCAGATTGTGCAAGCACTTGACCATATTCATAAACAAAATATGATGCATCGGGATTTAAAGGTTCTCGATAATTTTCATACTTTACTTTTTATCACAATTTTGCCTAACTTATTATAGTCCGTTTTAATCTGTACGTGGGGGAAGTTCGCAAACTATTCAAGTGGTTTGCTAGAAAAATCACGGTATTTTGAAAGAAACAGTTTTGACGCACCTCAGAAGTAATCATATTTTTTCCGCAACTTGTCTCGCATTTTTCCGACAGATTAAACAGGTCGGAAGTCTTTGAATTGGACATTCAAGATTTCAGCCCACCAACATACTTATCGCTTTTGATAATAGCATACAAATTTGCGATCTTGGAATTGCGACCGATATTCAAACTGGATCTCAGGTCTCTCTAACAAATATTGGAACAAAGCTTTACAAAGCTCCGAAACAGGTAAAAAATTAAATTGTATTTTTACATGAAAAAATACTTGTAATTATGACAAGTTTCCATTAATTTCAGTGTTACAATTACGATAACAGGGTGGATCTTTTCTCCATAGGTTTAATTCTAGTTGAACTGTGTGTCAAAATCTTACTTCATAGTCTTACTTCACTGCAATGTGACTGCATAAAAATAAAGCATCAGTTTATTTCGCCCGTAATATCGGATTAATCTCTCTACTCAGACTAACTAATTCTGCTCCCATTCTTCAAGAATATTTTAGACTTGTTTATGTTCCCGCTATTACGGGCAGAACCCCTATGCGTAAAAAAGCAGCATATAGAATTAGTCGAGAACTAAACGGAACAACCCCAAAATATCTAATATTTTGGTTGTTCAGGGTCGGATTCAGTCTTGTGCCTGTTCATGCCTCCTTCTTTGCCTGGCGCATCTACTACTTCCTCCGTTGGGATACTGGTGAGATACTTTCCTCGATTAGAAGTATCCGAATTCAACAATAAAATCTCAAGGCTGTCTATTGCATCCGTGCTGTGGTGTGTGATATATTTATTTTTTAAGCCAAAAATAAGCAGTTATACGTGTCAAATTTATATTATACTATCGCTGCGAACTGGTTGTAATCGTGCTTTCGATGAGCAGCCAGAGGAGACAATCATTCAGCTTGTGTGAGGAAGCATCCTTTCAATATATTACGGATCTTTCACTCATGACAGGTTTTATTCTGATTGTTTAAATTTTGCAGCCTCTCTGGTGTGATTTTGGTGTGCATCACAATTTCACTTATATTTGATCTCACCTTGGATGTTCTCGGTAAGATAATCTACTAGTAGTCATTTTATATTTTATGCCTTCCAGGCGTCTTCACAAGGTCAGCGACCGTCCTCTCTGTCGTGGTTGGATTCTTTTATCCTCTCGGTTTCCCTGTATGCAAGAAAAGCAACTATTGATAGGTGAGTTATGTCTGTAAGTTCCGCTTATCATGATATTGGTTTGATCGTTCTAAAATGTCATGTTTGGGAAGTGATACGAAACAAATATCAATTTTAGCGCCCCTGCTCTTCCCTCAATCCATGATAGAAAGAAGAATGCACGCAAATTGTTGGATGAGGTACGTCTTCCTAACAGTACGCAAAATATAATGATTTGTGAAGGCCTTTCTGTTTTGTGAGCAGTGAGACCGATACCTTTTTATTTACTTTTATAAATGATTGGATGATAAGAAGTAATATAATAATAATATTGGAACATTTTTTTGAATGGTTCCTATATCATTTGTAGTTAGATTAGTGAATTTCAATTAAGAATCCAATTTTCTTCAATAGAACTTCTCCGCCGTGTATCAGAAGTACGATCCTGATCATTCACTGAAGCAGATGGCCGACTATTTCAAGAGAATGAGAAAGGATCAGCTTAAGCGATATGTGCCGGATTCCGTGCCTTACCTTCACCAGGTGCGTACCAATTAATTTATATCAAAATGAGATCCTCAGAATATGTCCAATCCGGCTGCTCGCCCTGCAATCAACTGCTTGGTCTCGAGATTGCCCAGTCTCGAGCTCCGAGCATATGCTCACCCATACGAGGTTAGAACTCACATATTGATTAAAGTTGGTTGGATCATATTTCTATAACCTACAATGCAGGTACGCCTTCTGGAGCAAATTCTCGAGAGTGGAATCCGTGGATAGGAACGCTCACCTCCGTCGATTTCCTTTCTTTACATGATTGTAAATTAATCGGAATTAAATATTGTATTGATATGTAATCTTTAAAAAATATTAGTAAAGAATTTCAAGTTAGCATTTGCGACAGTTGTTAAATCTATGGTTTATGTTGTGAGCCATTTGCAATTTAGCCTTGTGCAATATTTGCTCATACTCATGATGAGGAGAGTAATGGGTAGAGCGGATCAGAGGGAACAAGTGCATTGGAAGTCCTTGTAGATGTTTCCCCTTCTCGGGAGTCCGTCGTAGATGCGGATTACTGCTAGACAAGTCCTAATGGTCTTGGACTACATTATGGAATTGAATTGAAGAAAGGCAGAGTTTGAGGTAAGGAAGAGTCGATTGGGATTCAGATACTATCTCCCTTGAGCTCCACATTTTTCGGGAGTCGGGACGGCACCGACCAGCAATGGGACCTGATCAGTCTCCAACTTTCAAAGATGTGGCAGACTCAAGATTCTGGTTATGTGCATACGGTGTGACCCAATAATACGATACGGAATAGCATAGGTTTATGTCAAGACATGGGACAATCAGTGCAAGTAGTGTTCAGGTACTAGATAATGGATAGCAGCGAATATAAGGAACGACGGAATGGTATGGGGAAAAGGGGAAGGGGACGAGGGAGGAAGCGACCCGTCGCTCCGGGTCTCTCTGGCCGCCGCTCGTTCCTCTCGCTGCGCCTCTCTGCTGGCTCCGCCTACCTGAATCACACGCGGTTAGAGATAGGATGGAATGGAGATAGACATCATACATCTCCGATTCATGACATCTCCCCTATTTATCCTAGCCTGTCCGCAGACTACAATAAGTTTCTAAGACACAATGCACTAGCAAAAAAACCCTTATTAGATACTGCATCCCTATCCCGAGTCTATACTCCCGATCAGGGTGCTGTTCCTCTAGGTGGGCCTTACTTGCACTGTAGCATCGAACTTCGGAAAGAAAACCATCTCTGCATTCCTCTCCCTCACTTCGTCGAAATGTTTCTTTGTCCTGATAACGCGGCCCAGCCTTCCTTCAATCAATCAATCAATCAGTTTATCATATCAGGCAGTTTGCTCAGATGAGGATTTGTCTATATTCTGCATAGGTTGCACTCCACCAATGTGTGCCAATGGCTCGGCTAAGGTCGTCTCTCCAGCGTACGCGTGGCTTCCCAGGGGGGCGGCTCCTGTTGTAGGTGTCCAGACTGTAGTAGCGCGACTCCACTGCTCCAGATTCATTTGCCTAATTTTGAGTGCCCACCGTGCTTTCCGTTTCAATCCCTCCTCGACCCAGTCTCTTAGCTTGGTGATTCCACGAACTCGCTCATTCTTCCAACGATCTCTGATCGTAACTCCCAACATCCTCCGTTCCATATTTCGTTGAGTATCACTCAGTCGTTCCTTCTCACTCGATCGTAATGCCCAGACTTCGCATCCGTAGAGTACTGTACTTGTGATGCAGCTTTCAAAGAGCCGTCGCCTGATCTTCATGGGTAAAAGGCGTGACGATAGAAGATGGGACAGCTTACTCCATGCGTACCAGCCCAGTCCAATCCGATGTTCAATTTCGTCGGAGTGATCTAGGGGAAGACTGATTCGCCCTCCTAGATATGTGGCTCTTTCGACAAATTCGAACCGTAGATTGTCAATAGTGATTGGATTCCTGGTAGAGGTGCAGGAGGTGAGTAGATTGGTCTTTGCTGCATTGATTTCGAGACCAACTCTTCTGCAAGCGCTCATCAACTTCTTCAACATTTTCTCCAATTCGGGTCGCGACTTCGCGATGAGAACTGCATCGTCCGCGTACTCCAAATGGCAAAGATTCCTCCCATCTATTTGGATTCCATCCTTCTCCCAGTCAATCTTGTCCATCGCAGATCTTAGCACAGCGTTGAAAAGGCGAGGGGAGAGTGTATCCCCTTGGCGAACTCCTCTTCTCACGGTGACAGGGACGAGTTCTTCGTTTACTCAAATGAGTGTGGAAGAAGACTCGTAAAGACGACGCAGAAGGTGGACGAGGATGGGGTGGGCTCCGAAGAAGAAGAGGGCGTTCCAGCAAGCATTCCACTCAACGCAGTCGAAGGCCTTGCGGAAGTCGACAAACGCCAAGTAGATAGGGATACCGTACTCGTGGGCTCTTTCTGCTACCTGCTTGATCGCATGAAGGTTATCGAGGGTGCTGAATCCGCGACGAAAACCGGTTTGGGTCGTCGATTCATTCTCTTCCAACACTTGCTCGAATCTTCTCAAAATCACCCTTGTCATCGTCTTGAGAGTGACGGTGAGCAGCGAAATGGGGCGGAAATTGCCGATGTTCTTAGGATCTCCCTTCTTATGCAACAATGAAACGACTGCTTCCGTCAAATCGCTTGGAACTGCGTCTCCGGCAACCAGTCGATTGAGCAGATCAGCGATGTCTGGGGCCAAGTGATCTCTGGCGAGGAAGAGCATCTCAGGGAGAATCCCATCCGAACCAGGGGAATGGCCGCATTTCAGGAGAGACATCGCATGCCTGATTTCATCGGATTGGAAGGGTGGCAATGGGTCTAGAGCGGGAGGGGACACAGTGAGAGGAAGCTGCACTCCTGGCGTGTAGAGGTCCTCAAAGAAGGTCTTCACCGCTGTCTTGGTTGCTGCTTGAGAGAGTGCACCAGAGACAGGATCGGGGACGAGAAGACGCTGCTTCGACGACTGAAGAGACAGCATGCACTTCACAATGCTCCTTCCCATCATCGCTGCTTGCCGTGCTTGTTCTTCCTTCCGTTTCCTGATATCCGCTATGAGACTCATTCGAGCAGCCTTGCATGCGATGGAATAGGCGACAGTTCCTTGCGAATTGGATTGCAATTGGTGACGTGTGGCAAGAAGGTTCTTTGTTGCGGTCGAGATCGAAGGTGGGGAATGGCGCTTCCTCCAACAGTTGACTGCCGCGGTCTCAGTGAAAGCCTTGATCTTGCAGTAGGCATCGGCGGCAGAATTGGGGCGACCAAGGGGCAGTGACGCAAGGGGGGATGCGTTGGCAGTAAAAGCTACCCGATCGAAATCAAGCCGCTCTCTGCATCTTTTCTGCCTGACCTTGTCGGGGAGAGAGAGACATAGACGGACGAGGCGATGATCCGAGTTGAACTCGAACCTTCCAACGACCCCGCAATTGACTACTCTCGCTGTGGTGGGCGCTGCAACGTAGTCAATTTGATGGAATGTTGAGCCGTTGGGGGAGCGCCAGGTCCAGATCCGTCCGAGCCGCCTCTTGGGGAACGTGTTCCATAGCCGCATCCTGTTCCTCACACAGACTTCAATGAAGGTCCGACCGCGTGGGTTCGGGGTCGAGGAGGCGAAATCACCGACATATATTTCATTGCCTGGTTCTCTCGCCACTCGACAGTTGAAGTCACCGACCAGGATGGGCATGTGGCCTCTTGGGGCACTCTTCAGGGCGGTCTCAATCTGGTCCATGAAGTCCTCGTACGCCTGGTCGTCGTAGGAAGAGGTTGGGGCGTAAGCGCAGACCAGAAAGAGCCGCAGGTCTGAGAGGGAGAGAGTGGCCAAGCGGGGGGAGAGACCATTGAACACGGCTCCGCGCGCAAGGTGCGGTCGGAGTAGGAAAGCCACGCCATGGGAAGCAGTGGGCCCGCCAGAATGGAACACTACAGTGCCTGAAGACTGAAGGATGAATGAAGCACAACCCACAATCCTAGACTCCTGCACTGCAAGCACGTCCCATTTGATCTTGTCGAGGGCGAGCTCCAACTCGGTCTGCTTGTCCTTGGTCGCGAGCGTCCTGGCATTGATGGTCCCGATGTAGAGATGGCGACTCATCAAGGTGGCGTACAACTCCCGCGTGCCAAACGCGTCTGGGAGAGGGAATCCGGGCGGGAGGAATCGGAGACGGAGAGACGAACTCGCACTCAACCGCTCGCCACACACTTGAGAACCCAGAAATGCCTTGATGAGGTGTTATTCGCAAGACCACCTGGGTGAGACGAGTGTTGCTTGCAATGGAGATCCTTAACAGAAGGTCACTTTGAATTCCTCTTCTTTGAAAGTGATGTCTTGCACGCACGGTTCAGCGAACTATCGTAGATTCACTGAGCAGCAGAGGTGGGCTCATCGATGAGTGTTCCGCCTAGTCTCCTGGTAGATTGGCTCATTCAGGAGGACTCATCATCATCAGTGGTGATCATTTGGTTTACTTCTCGTCGAACAAAAAACACGTATGGACTGCCCTTGCTAAATATTCCGGCCCGGCACGTAAGTTAGTTTTAAGACAGATACAGTTTTCAGAAACCCATTTGAGGATTGCAACTTAAAGGCAGATGGGATTCTTTTCGGAAAAGTAATATGAAAGAAAAAACCAAGTACCGACCTAGCGGAAGCTGTTCGGACGAAGATCCACCCTTTCCTCAGTACACGTCTTTGGAATTCTTGGCTAAAGTAGTTGATGACTCCTCTCAGTGAGTTCTTCTTTTCCACTACCTTCTCAGAAATAGGTTCAGGCGAATTGATGTTAGCATTGCTGAGGCGATTCAAGTTTGTGATAAAAACGAAGATCCATTTGCTAACAAGGAAACGGAAGGTCAAACTGAGATTCGTGAAGAGGGAGAGTAAGGTTGGATGTAATTATTTTTGCCGCATTCCCGGTTAACTGATCACACTCTGCTCATTGGAACCTCATAAGATGCAGTTCCTTGATCAAAAGATGCCCGTTTTCGACCGTACTCAAATTGGACGAAAAAGGAAAAGTAGCCAAGGTTCTTGTTTCGAATATAATTGATCGAATCAACTTTATTCCAGATGATCCTCTCTTGTCTCGTTTGTGCTCACTTTTTGAGGAAAGTGTGAAGAAACCGAAGATCGAAGCTGCCGATCCGCCGAAGCCCAAGCATCTTGAGAAGGATGACGCGTACTCCCTTCTCCGATCTTGTTTGGATACCCTTAGCCCTGTTCAGTCGATTAGAGTCAAACTTGAACTGTTCAAGAATATGGCCAGTTTGACGAACAGTCAAGGGGGGGACAGTTCATTTCGAACTTGCTTCATTCTTGTCTTAATTCTGTGCTGTTCAACCTTTCTTGTTGGATAAATGTGCGTTTATTGCCAGCTCACTACACCTTCATTTGTAAAATACATGGCAAGGTTATTTCTAATATTTTCAGCACAGGGACTATTAGTGTTACCTAAATTAAGAACAATGTTAGTCATAGAGGATGGGTCGGGCTGAACATCGTTAGTATGGTGAAAGTTATCTCGAGAATTGATGATGTAGTTATTCAAAAGGATACTTTCTAGAATTGAATCAATGACAGTTGACTGCTGGAAGGGCATGGGCTTATGGAAGAGGCGAAAACGGGATACAAGAATAGCAAAGGTGTTCTCCGAGAACCGACGTGCCCTAGACAAACGATAATTGAAAATTTGCTGACGTTGGGAAAGCATACTACCGCGATATGGTTTCATTAAGAATTTGTTAAGACCAAATATTCCATCCGCAGTAATATGATAGGGGATGACCCTATCAGAAAAAGGAAGGGCACTAGAACGGGGAAGGTTGCACAAATCATTCGACAATTTATGGTGAAGGGAAAAAGTGAAAATTATAGTTCATACTACCAGAGTCCGCAAAAATTTCCTTATTCTACGATGTTTTCCATCAAGTGCTCCTATACAATGAGGATAATGAGTGATAGAGAAAAAATCTTCGCTGATAGACATCCACTGGGCTTCGGAGGAGGGAAGTCTGCGCATGTACTTGAACTTCTCGTTCACTGCGCGAAGAGGAGTGCCAAAGTCCCTTTGCAGCGTGGCTAGACCCAGTCCCCACTTGTCGGCAATTGACGTCATCGATGACTCTGAGAACACAATGATAAATACAAGAGTCCTTCCTCTCTCCTAAACGCACCACTTGTTAGTATCCCCAGAGATGCGACCACTCGAACGTATGTTCGGTGGTTGTTACCGCGATTCTCTCCGACGAAGAATGGAGCCACTTCAACCAAAATATCCTCGAACTCACTGCGAGTGAACCGAGTCTGCCTCTGTAATTAGGAAGAGGGGGCTCCTATTGAAAATAATGAACCACGTACTCTGGACTCATCGTCAGATAGACGGATTGATTGGAAACGGACCAGGGCATCATTCGATCTCTATGACGGGAGGGATACGAAACAACGGTAAAACAATCAAGGAACCTGAACTGCTTGGAGAAAAGGGCGAGTTCTCCATCGGCGAACAGGCAGAGAATGGATATGAGGAGGAAGAGAGACTCGTCCGGGATCATCTGATAGCACGGATATATCAACGGTAATGAACAAAACAGGGGCAAATGCACGAGCAAAATAACAAAAAGGGGAAATATCAAAGCAACTGCATCGCAAACTGCGTGCTATGCCAAATTTATGCGCGTCCAACTCGCGCGGAGCGGTCGGTCTATGTGGAATGAGAGATCAATGATCGGGGAGAGGATGCCCCCTCTCCCCTCAACTCCATTTCCTTTGCTTCGGAGGGAGCAGTGCTGTCAGAATGACTCGAGAGACGAGGAATGAACGGGGTCTCCTCTAGACGAATCACTCGTCTCCTATAGTCGTCTCCCTCTCTCCTCTAGTCCACCCCTTCTTTCCCCTAGACCATTTTTCCAGCTCACCCACAAGGAGAGGTCGCGCAATGTACATGGAGTTTCTAAACGAGACCTAGCGCATTCGAAAGAGGAGAAAATTCTAAGAACTTCTGTTGTTTTCAAATTTGCGGAACGTTCATGTTGTGATGTGGGCTCATAGTGGGGAACATGCAATTTCTGAGGCTATGTCCCTAAACTCCCATAAACTCACATACTGCCCAGAGCTCCACATGAGCGTTCCGCAAATTTGAAAACTATAGAAGTTCTTAGAATTTTCTCCTCTTTCGAATGCGCTAGGTCTCGTTTAGAAACTCCATATACATTGCGCGACGTCTCCTTGCCAGACGGTTGTTCGGTCTATATGAGACGATAAATCGTCTCATATAGTCGTCTCAACAGACCTCTCTACCAGTCATTCTCACTCTCATTTTCATCTAGAGCGGTGACACTAAATACACCATTATTGAAATTTCTCTGCTTCTGCGTTACTATTCCTATCTCGGAAATCGATTTATTGGAACTTTCACAAACGGAAAATACGGTAACTTCGATCATTTGTAAACGAGCTGGCGGATGAGTATGTATAAATGTAAATGAAACCCTTTATTTAGTATTGCTCACTCATAAAATATTTACCGATTTTTCAAAAGGAAACAATGTAAAAGTGTGGAAAACGTAAGATTCAAATAATTTGTATTATAGTCATAGTCCAGCTGCCAATACAGTTGCATATCCGACTTCTCTTGGAGTACTGCCGATCACATAGACCAAATAGGCCGCAGTTCCGAAAGCATAGAACAGATACAGAGAGAATTGTATTCTCAGCCAGATGAAGATATCTTCATCCTCCTCGAATCGATTGACAAACCTTTAAAGATTACTATCGATGCGAAGTATAATTATAGCCTCAATCTTATGGAACACGTAGAGCTAGAAAATCGAGTTTACAAAAAACTTCAATTTTGAGAAATAAGGCATGAAATTGCTTCAACAAGGTCTCAAATTAATCAAAACCATATAAAAATAAGATTGCGCATGTAAAATAGCACTAATGGAGCTCAATTCACAAAATGAGACTTCACTTTTCCCAGAGTGATCAATGAGCGTTCCTTCTACTGGAGGCCATAACTTCCGGGCGCATATATAAAATTTCGCGAAAATTTGAGTAAAAGGGTAGTTTTACATGTAGATTCCGAAAATGAAATAAAAAAGTGACCACGAAATTGAAAAATTTTCAGGACGGCCAAAAAACCACGAAAATCGATGTTTTCGACCACTTATTGACGTCTTGCGGTTTCCAAACTATCTTTTTCGTTATTTTCATCAAAAAATACTCCAGAAAAACCTATAATATCATACTTTTTGAAAATTTGAAATTTTCGATATTTTTTGGTCCTTGTCTGGCATTTTTCGGAAAGTGCACCAGAGCCACTCATATTGGGCCAAATATCAGCACTCGGTAAGGGGACTTCACCTGCAAAATATTGAGGGGGGTTGCAAAAATGTCATCCGTTGTGCAAGTACGTTTTCTCGTGGAACGTCTCTTAACTGTATACTAGTATGGAAGGGTACTTCAGAATGTGCAACAACTTTTCTTTATTATTCGATCCGCACTTGTAAAACCCCGGAAAATGCATATTCGCAAAATTACAACTGGTGCTGATCTGTACTTGTGAGGCGTTTTCAAGTGGACGTTCGATACCAGAACAGTTGTGCTAGGTAATTTAGAATTCCTATTAATTGTCCTTTAAAACTATGAATTGGTTAGCTGATATCGTGGTTCTCGCTGGAATTATAATCATTTCAAAATTCAGATTAATAGCGACCTTTTTAGACTTTGGGTGTGAACAGTCCTATCCCTATTGATCGAGTTGGCCCAAAATAGCGCTAGTAATATGGTGTTCCCAAGGCCACATCAACTGCCGACAACCATTAGTTGATTGACCGATTTCGAAGAACGGGAGAGGTCATTATGTCTGAACATGAAAATAGTCAGTAACTTTTGCATCAGCCTAATATACTAAAGTAGTTGACAAGCTACAATGCGACGGTAGTAATAGTTTCTGTATCCCTCGCGTTCCCTGATTATCGATATAAAGTCATCGATTCTCGAGCTATCATCGATAGAACTTCGTCGTAGTCGAGCATTCTCAAGATGCGTGTGCAAGAAAAACCAGAACTTGATTGTAAATGCTTTTTGTATAGACCACTTCCATTGTTTGAACACATATGAATTGTTCCGAAACGTAAGGACGCATTGTAGATATTTCCAAATGCACATTTATTGAAGGATGCAATGGTAGATCAAACTTTTATCGGACACTCGCTCGGAATTATGACCAGCGCACCCAGAGTGTTCCTTGGTCGTTGAAAGTACACGTGTATTTATATCCGCCCTGAAATCATTAAATTTCAGCAGGGAAGAAGAGAAGTCAAACCCGCAGTAGGTCGGTGAGAACCCACCGGATGAAAACCAAAAAATGTATGTACACTTCTCCTAATCTCACAATATGTTCCCACACTGCCACAACGTCTTATTCGAAAATGCAACGGGAGGGTATTATTTTTGGTTCTCCTCCGGTATCCAACGGTTCTCATCCGACCTAGTGCCTAGAGTTGGTAATACGAAGGGCTCGTTAAGCCTCCCCCCTCCTCGGGTTGCGAAATAAGAGTAGGAAGAGGATAACGGGCCCGTAACCTTCCCTTGCCAACGCTACTAGTGCCAGCCAACCTCTCTCGGCGTTGTTCCGATTTTGAATTCCGTGCCGAGATGAGTACGACAGGCGATGTACTTCATCCCGGGGCTTCTCTTACCGACTGTGCACTGCTTCACGAACCACTGCTCCTTCTTCAATTAGCATTTTCTATTTGTTTTGTTTTTCTTGTTATGTGATTTTGCGAGAATATAGAGAGGAGGTAAAGGGGCTGAATACAGGGAGGGAATCAATCTACCCAGACAAATTTGGCTTAATTAAGCTTAATTAAATTTATCAGAAATGAAGATTAACCCACGACTATCTGTCCGATCGGTATCGTGCGCCTCCCGTTCTTGTCGAAACACTTCTGCGGCTTGGGAGTGGATGGTCGGGGAGGGGCAGCGAGAGTCAAGACGAGCAAGGAACTGAGGAGGAGGAGGAAAAGACGCATCTGAGTGTTACTTGACTTCGACGGCCCTTATAAACACTTTTAGGAGAACACCGCGAGGATATGATATTCGAAGAAAAAACAAAGATTTGGTAGGAAGCGATTGAAATGGGAGGATGAGGGGCACGATAGGAAATGCTTTGAAATGGTATCTTTCCTTCTCCAAACCTTTAAATAGTGTTTGTGATGCAACGAATTAAATGCCGGATGGTCGCAATAAAGCATTCCAAGCCGCAATCTTTGCATTTCTTTCATAAAAAAAGGAAGATGAAAGAAGTATTGTACCAAAATAAATTTTGGTGCACTCGTTCCTCTGTAGACTCTTAATTCAGATATATTTGATTATCTGCTATCTCTCGAGTATATTTATTCCACTTCCACTTTAGAACGATCATAGTTGCTCCGAGAAATGTTCTTTATTAATCAGCACGAATGTACAGATATATTTACAGAGGTTCATCAAGAGAGCGTCAAGATTCATTGGTAAATATACGAACAGCGCATAAAATAGATAATGATTAGATAATGATGATGGCCATAATGATTTTTCTCATCCCGAGCACATGAGGCAGCCCTCATCTTCCTGCTGTGGTTCACTCTCCTCACTCGTCTTCTTCTCAACCGAAAACTTGACCGCATCGACAGCCGGACGAGTGCGCAGGTAGTACATGCCCGTCTTGAGTCCCTGCGGAGATTATTGATTAGTTTATTGATTTAGTTTCCCTACATGAACCCTCATATATTTCGCAAGAATTTGCATGAGTCTCAATTAGAAATATAAAATCAGTTCTCGATTCACGAAATCCGTGCTACCGTACCTTCTTCCATCCGTAGAAGTGCATAGAGGTCACGTTGGCGAACGTCGGCTTGGCGATGTGCACGTTGAAGGACTGCGACTGGTCGATGAAGGCACCTCTGAAGGAGAGTCTCGTCACGAAAGGCACCGTATCCATCTACTGCACTCCAGTCACCTTACCCTGGCCGCCCTATCCTACATTACCCGGTCCTTTCATCATCGAGTGAAATGTCCATTTTACAAGTCTCTCTTGAGCTTAGCAATAAATTTTGTAGGGAGTAGTGACGTGAATAGCCTTTTTCGTGGGCTGTTTGAACTCTTAATTCCTGCCATATCCTTCTGTTCCCCTCCGTCACCTGTCCGCTGCCATTTCCACCAGGTCCTTCTGGGATAGCTCCCAAACCGTCTTGTACAGCTCCTTCAAGTCAGTGGGGATTCCCTGAAATTTCTTGTTGCATACCATTGCTCCATCACAATTTGCACACCGTGACTTACCGCAATGTTCTGAATCGATCCGTTGTTCTTGATCAGCTCCAGCTTCATCTCCTCGCTCCAGAGATTGAGGTGGACCAGGTCCTTGAGCAGATGCGGATTGACGATACCGTATTCGCCTGGAGGGAGGGAGGGTACGGTAAGAGTACGGCACTATTCGGATAAATCAATAATTATTTAGAGGGATTGTTAGACTACAGTAGGAGTACAGTAGGACTACGGTAGTAGTGCGGTAGGTCACCTACCCGACAGCACGCGTCGGTTGTATATGTTGGAGGTGTAGGGTTCGATGCTCTCATTGTTGCCGAGGATTTGCGCAGTGGCAGCAGTGGGCATCGGCGCGAGCAGCAGGGAGTTGCGCACGCCGTGTCTGAAGCGATTTACCAATTGGGCGAGGTTTACCAATACCGTACGCCACACCATTTCGCTCCGAGTTAATACGTGAATAAATTGGCAATTTGGGTTAGCAAAAGTTCAAAGAACAACTCACTTGGCGACTCGCTCCTTTAGCTCCGTCCAATTCCACTGATCCGTAGGAGTGACTCCCCACATGTCGAACTGAAATTGTTGTCAGAGTTGAAGAGCAGTTTTTGATGCCAGGGACAACAGGATTTTTTATCTATAAAGTCATACCTAATACACGTATTTTATTCGTACACCACAAGGGCGCTTCATCAAGTATAGAGTGTTCGCGAATATAATTAGGGTTAGGAAGGGAGGGGGGGGAGTAGAATTTCCGAATCGTGTCGCACAAGAAAGAGAGAGTAGCGAGGGGAGGGAGCCTCATGAGCGGTAGGAGTGGCCGCTTGTCCAATGTATATCGTATTGGAGACTTGTGTGACATGAGATCGGAGGAGACACTACTGCTAATTTCCTTAGTGGGCGAGTGTTTCCGCCCATTCACGTTAGTAAAAAAACGGACTCGTCATGAAAAACTTTGCTATCACAATCCCCAGTCTGTCTCACCTGGAATACGCCCTTCGACACGGGTGAACCCTCGTACGTCTCATACGGGCCCAATCTTGCTGCGAGCTCGCACGACGCTTCCATCGCAGCGTAGTAGATCGTTTCGAAGATGCGCTGAATGCGGAATCTGACCCACCGAATTCCATACTGTAGCCAAATTATCCTTCTCTCCAGAGTACAGTCCATTGAATAATTCCCTCGTGGACTACTCTGGGCCCTTCCTTCCCTTTTGACGCAAGCGATTGCGCGATTCGCAACCCTTTTCGATTCCGTATGCAACGCGCAAGTGATTGCGAAAGAGCCGCAGAAGATTATGCGATTTATCGAAGAGATTCGCGCAATCTTGCCCCTGGTCCGTCGCAACCTCTTGCGCGAGAAAGGTTGCGAATCGCGCAATATCAAAAAGAAGAGAGGTGCAATACCCAATGTGACTCGAGGGGGGGGGGAATCTTGCGCGAATATCCTCCCTAAATCGCGCAACTCCTCTTGCGCCAGACGGTTGAGCAACAGTCCCAAGTAATGTTCCTTTCCTCTTTCTCCCCTCTTCATTTGCGCAACAAAGAAGGAGACCATGCCGTGAGGCCGTACCCTACCGTACCTTGTTCAAATCCCTGGCTCCGGGTGAGGTGAAGGGCAGTCTCATCAGCTGGAAGGCGTCAGCTAGTCCCTGCAGAATTCCATATTTGAGTCACCCCCTCTTCGTGCATCTTAATCTCCATCAAATCAGATAGCACGACAGATCGTGCAGCATTAGGAGAGCATAGGTATGCTGGGCTTCAGATTCAGGTAAAAATGGGAAAAAAGTTGAAGGTGAAAAGTAACTGAGATCAAAGATCAATTCTTCCTCTTACCTGCACTCCCAGTCCAATAGGTCGATGCCTCTTGTTGCTTCTCTCTGCCTCGGGGATCGGATAGTAGTTGACGTCGATGATCTTGTTCAGATTGCGAGTGACGAGGGCGGAGATCTAGAGAGAGATCATAAAATGGGATACTCTGTAATTCTTGTCATAGCTGAGGAGCAATGCTTGTATGCTTCATGAAATCGGACGGGACTCATGTCCTTCCGCCCGGCTACACAAATGTACGAGCAGAGAGAGATAAAGAGAGAGAGATCAGTAGATCGACGGTAGCGAAAATATCCCATTTTTAGTCGGTGCATGAGACCTAGTGATCATAAGTTCCGAGTGAGTACAGCACATTTTGAGACTATGGATGGAGAAAAGGCTGGAATTATCTATTTTTTTGAAGACTGGATTTTTCTACTTTTTTACGGAAGTAAATTGAAATTCGCCCTCACTTCTCTCAGTTTCTGGAAGTCGAAGGTTCCGTCGCTCCTCACGAAGCGAGGAAGGGCGATCGAGGCGAGATTGCACACAGCTACCTGAAAGTTTATCTCGCATTTACCCGGAAATTGAATTCGCAGTTGATCAGTGTGGAGCAGAGTTAGCACTTTTTGCTCTCACCGAGCATGGTTGAGACTGAATTAGAGTCAAATATAAATATCAGACAATAAAAATAACAACAATTACAATAACAATGATAAGCTACAATAACAAATCAACTACCTCATCAGGCGACGTGTACTCGACGATCTCAGTGCACAGATTTGAGCACTTGATCGTTCCGAGATTCTGCTGGTTGCTCTTTGCATTGCACGCATCCTGAAGGGAATACCGTAATCTTCAGCTACCGTAACCCGATCAGTTTGCGATTGGAGACAATATGATGTCTTCATATCCAATCCCTTTTGCCATTGTCTATTTCGTTTCATTCTGGGTTCTCAAGTGTGTGGCGAGCGGTTGAGTGCGAGTTCGTCTCTCCGTCTCCGATTCCTCCCGCCCGGATTCCCTCTCCCAGACGCGTTTGGCACGCGGGAGTTGTACGCCACCTTGATGAGTCGCCATCTCTACATCGGGACCATCAATGCCAGGACGCTCGCGACCAAGGACAAGCAGACCGAGTTGGAGCTCGCCCTCGACAAGATCAAATGGGACGTGCTTGCAGTGCAGGAGTCTAGGATTGTGGGTTGTGCTTCATTCAACCTTCAGTCTTCAGGCACTGTAGTGTTCCATTCTGGCGGGCCCACTGCTTCCCATGGCGTGGCTTTCCTACTCCGACCGCACCTTGCGCGCGGAGCCGTGTTCAATGGTCTCTCCCCCCGCTTGGCCACTCTCTCCCTCTCAGACCTGCGGCTCTTTCTGGTCTGCGCTTAAGCCCCAACCTCTTCCTACGACGACCAGGCGTACGAGGACTTCATGGACCAGATTGAGACCGCCCTGAAGAGTGCCCCAAGAGGCCACATGCCCATCCTGGTCGGTGACTTCAACTGTCGAGTGGCGAGAGAACCAGGCAATGAAATATATGTCGGTGATTTCGCCTCCTCGACCCCGAACCCACGCGGTCGGACCTTCATTGAAGTCTGTGTGAGGAACAGGATGCGGCTATGGAACACGTTCCCCAAGAGGCGGCTCGGACGGATCTGGACCTGGCGCTCCTCCAACGGCTCAACATTCCATCAAATTGACTACGTTGCAGCGCCCACCACAGCGAGAGTAGTCAATTGCGGGGTCGTTGGAAGGTTCGAGTTCAACTCGGATCATCGCCTCGTCCGTCTATGTCTCTCTCTCCCCGACAAGGTCAGGCAGAAAAGATGCAGAGAGCGGCTTGATTTCGATCGGGTAGCTTTTACTGCCAACGCATCCCTCCTTGCGTCACTGCCCCTTGGTCGCCCCAATTCTGCCGCCGATGCCTACTGCAAGATCAAGGCTTTCACTGAGACCGCGGCAGTCAACTGTTGGAGGAAGCGCCATTCCCCACCCTGGATCTCGACCGCAACAAAGAACCTTCTTGCCACACGTCACCAATTGCAATCCAATTCGCAAGGAACTGTTGCCTATTCCATCGCATGCAAGGCTGCTCGAATGAGTCTCATAGCGGATATCAGGAAACGGAAGGAAGAACAAGCACGGCAAGCAGCGATGATGGGAAGGAGCATTGTGAAGTGCATGCTGTCTCTTCAGTCGTCGAAGCAGCGTCTTCTCGTCCCCGATCCTGTCTCTGGTGCACTCTCTCAAGCAGCAACCAAGACAGCGGTGAAGACCTTCTTTGAGGACCTCTACACGCCAGGAGTGCAGCTTCCTCTCACTGTGTCCCCTCCCGCTCTAGACCCATTGCCACCCTTCCAATCCGATGAAATCAGGCATGCGATGTCTCTCCTGAAATGCGGCCATTCCCCTGGTTCGGATGGGATTCTCCCTGAGATGCTCTTCCTCGCCAGAGATCACTTGGCCCCAGACATCGCTGATCTGCTCAATCGACTGGTTGCCGGAGACGCAGTTCCAAGCGATTTGACGGAAGCAGTCGTTTCATTGTTGCATAAGAAGGGAGATCCTAAGAACATCGGCAATTTCCGCCCCATTTCGCTGCTCACCGTCACTCTCAAGACGATGACAAGGGTGATTTTGAGAAGATTCGAGCAAGTGTTGGAAGAGAATGAATCGACGACCCAAACCGGTTTTCGTCGCGGATTCAGCACCCTCGATAACCTTCATGCGATCAAGCAGGTAGCGGAAAGAGCCCACGAGTACGGTATCCCTATCTACTTGGCGTTTGTCGACTTCCGCAAGGCCTTCGACTGCGTTGAGTGGAATGCTTGCTGGAACGCCCTCTTCTTCTTCGGAGCCCACCCCATCCTCGTCCACCTTCTGCGTCGTCTTTACGAGTCTTCTTCCACACTCATTCGAGTAAACGAAGAACTCGTCCCTGTCACCGTGAGAAGAGGAGTTCGCCAAGGGGATACACTCTCCCCTCGCCTTTTCAACGCTGTGCTAAGATCTGCGATGGACAAGATTGACTGGGAGAAGGATGGAATCCAAATAGATGGGAGGAATCTATGCCATTTGGAGTACGCGGACGATGTAGTTCTCATCGCGAAGTCGCGACCCGAATTGGAGAAAATGTTGAAGAAGTTGATGAGCGCTTGCAGAAGAGTTGGTCTCGAAATCAATGCAGCAAAGACCAATCTACTCACCTCCTGCACCTCTACCAGGAATCCAATCACTATTGACAATCTACGGTTCGAATTTGTCGAAAGAGCCACATATCTAGGAGGGCGAATCAGTCTTCCCCTAGATCACTCCGACGAAATTGAACATCGGATTGGACTGGGCTGGTACGCATGGAGTAAGCTGTCCCATCTTCTATCGTCACGCCTTTTACCCATGAAGATCAGGCGACGGCTCTTTGAAAGCTGCATCACAAGTACAGTACTCTACGGATGCGAAGTCTGGGCATTACGATCGAGTGAGAAGGAACGACTGCGTGTTACTCAACGAAATATGGAACGGAGGATGTTGGGAGTTACGATCAGAGATCGTTGGAAGAATGAGCGAGTTCGTGGAATCACCAAGCTAAGAGACTGGGTCGAGGAGGGATTGAAACGGAAAGCACGGTGGGCACTCAAAATTAGGCAAATGAATCTGGAGCAGTGGAGTCGCGCTACTACAGTCTGGACACCCTACAACAGGAGCCGCCCCCCTGGGAAGCCACGCGTACGCTGGAGAGACGACCTTAGCCGAGCCATTGGCGCACATTGGTGGAGTGCAACCTATGCAGAATATAGACAAATCCTCATCTGAGCAAACTGCCTGATATGATAAACTGACTGATTGACTGATTATTTCGAATAAATTCTGCACCCTGTCAGGGAAGAAGGAGCGAGGATTTGAAATACCGCGCAGGGTTGCGTGTTCTATCACCAGAGAACACGCAAGGCAACCCTGTGCGGTAATTCAAATCCTCCCCCGTCTTTCCCCTTCCCTCATCAGGCCCCCTGCTGATCTGGGTCGGCGATTAGCCGACAGCCATTGGGCACAGATGGTCTATTGCGGGAGAGAGGCGAGGGTGTTTGAATAGCGGGAGACGGTTGGAAGGGAGGAGGAGGATTTAAATTGCGATACGGTACCTAGCTTTCTAGGGATGGCTTGGCAAGATATGGACTCTCTTCGTTCTACTTACTGCCTCACAGCTCTGATTGGATGGACAGTGCTGTGAACATTCCTTACACAATCAATTCACAGACAGATCATACACCAAATACCGTAATCTTATCGATCGATATCTACCTTATAGAGCATATACGGTGTCCCCGTCTCGATCTGCGACGAGATCATCAGTTTCCACACATCGCGAGCCTTGATCGTCCTCATTCCACGATTCTCCCTCTCGTATCTGCAGTTAAGACGATGACCTACCGAACTCTACAGAATCCCATTGCACTCACCCGATAAGATGGCAGAATATTTGAGAAATGAAAACTTTGTTTGTAGTTGAAAAAAAAGTTTCAGGTAAATCCTATCTTCAAATTTTGACAAATTGTTCATTTCGAAGAAAATGCTGCTATTTCATCAGTTCCTCGTTCTCACCTCGTGTACAACTCCTCGAACTCTGACCTGCTGTACCCGACAGTACTGTGACCTACCGAACTCTACCGTACTCTACCGTACCCTACAGTACCCTGCAGTATCCTATAGTACGCACCTCGTGTACAACTCCTCGAACTTCTGCCCATAGCAGTCGTCCAGTCCGGGGCACTGCTTGGGACACATTAGGGTCCAATCAGCATCCGCCTCGACTCTCTTCATGAAGAGGTCGGGAATCCAGACGGAGTAGAAGAGATCACGAGCCCGCTCCTCCTCTCCTCCGGTGTTGAGGCGGAGCTCGAGGAAACTAAGAAAGTGGAATTTTGCAAATATTAAATTGGAAAACTGAAGGATGTGCGGAGGCAACGGCGGTTTTATTATCATGCTTGATCTTCAAAGTTTGCTACAGATGTAGATGAGACTGCGACCAAGACAAACTCACTGCATGATATCCGCATGCCATGGCTCCAGGTAGATGGCAAATGCTCCGGGTCTCTTGTTGCCGCCCTGGTCGACGTACTTGGCCGTGTTGTTGAAGACGCGCAGCATGGGCACGAGTCCGTTCGAGGTGCCGTTCGTCTGCGAAATAGGGTTTTAGCACCGATTTCCTCATGAATAGGGTTGAATATTCGGTTTAGAATGGCGATATCGCAATCTATTCTCCTATATTGTCCGTGGAGAGGGAGGGATTGTGATTTTGTAATTCTATAACGAACAGCCAACCTTATTCTTGAGCGAAGCCTATTTGAAATTGAAGCAGATGACAGAAGGAGATGAATAAAGGGGTCACAAGATGTCGTTATGAACTACTCACACCAGCAATGAGCGAGCCCTTGGCCCGGATGCCGTGCACGTTGACGCCGATTCCTCCGGCTGACTTGGAAATGAGTGCGCATCTGCAATGTTCTTGAATTATTTGTACGTCTCGTTGGGAATATATCGGCATGATGTCGAACTGGATGTTGGAAATTTTTGAGGAAGGTACATTTATGGTCTGGAGAAGTTTGATAATTGGCACGTGGTTGGAGTACCTCTTGATGGTCTCGAAGATGCCCTCGATGGAGTCATCGACCATGGTGAGGAGGAAGCAGGAGGACATCTGGGGTCTGCAATCATTCATCAGTTTCCTGCCTCTAAGTTCGTTATCCATTTTCTTTTAAAAAGTTGCTCTTTCTGAATGATTCGGGTAGTCGATGCAGTCATCGATTACAGTGTAGACAAAACGGTTTGTTATGGTTCCAATCCAGAAATTTCAATAATTAAGCCGTCTTGCCGATCCCGTTTTGTCGTCTCTAATTGAATACCTGCAAGTGCCCGAGTTGAACAACGTGGGCGAGGCGTGCGTGAAGTAGCGGTCGCTCATCATCTCGTATCTGAATAATATCATGATATCTCAATATTGTTATCTCCAAATCTTTTTAAAGCACATCAAATCATATACGTTCAGCTATATTGAAAAAGGTAATTGTGGGCGTGTCTCACACACTCCCTTTTCTGATCTCGCCCGAGAGAGAGACGAGTCAGGGCCAATTTAGAACACAGCTACAGCTCTATCGGATCTCGCGCAGAACGCCGCAGCGTACTAATTGACAATTTTCTATTGAAAATCCATCTCTCACGTCTCAATCGCCGCGTCGATGTCTTCCCCATGAATCCCGAGAGCGACGCGCATTAGCATCTGCTGAGGGCGCTCTGCGATCTGTAAAGGAAGAGTTGATCCGAACGAAAATGCATTTATTTCATAAAAAGTCAGCTAAAATTACGGTTTTACACCATATTCAACATTGAACTGAAGGAATTCTGTAGTAAGCTGTAGGCAATTTCAGACAAGGTAGCATCGGACAGCGAAATTAGGCAAGTGAATGCGTCGCGGTATCGCTACTTTATCTCGAATTACCATCCCTAGTGAGCGTTCTCACCTTTCCATCGATCTTCAGTAGGTACGATCTCTCGAGGGTCTTGAAGCCGAAGAAGGAGTAGGAGAAGTCGCGCTCCTCGACGATCGCCTCGTCGAGACGCTGCAAGGGTACCATAGTACCACGGTGCCAAACAGTCCCATCAACACGGTGCCAAATGGTACCACGGAACAAAATTGTCATAGTACCACAGAGCAAGGGATCGTGTCAAGACTAGGGTACTATGTGGTATGAATCCAGTCATAGAACCAGAAATCGTGGTTCGGACCTCCTGGTTCCTCTGGACGATCTCCCAGAGAGCAGGGGAGATCATGGGCGAGTGCTCGCCCGTGTGCGGTCGACGATACTCGAAGAGTCGACGAGCGACGGCGGAGAACTTCTGCAACAAATTTGCAATAATTGATATTTGATCTTCGTGCTCCTTCCGGATTTCTTCCATCTCCTGAGTGATCATCAAAATCCAGGCTTTCACACTGGATATTTGAAGAAATGCATTGCTTAGTAGTGCACTCATATCTCGTGTTCGCTTGCTCTGGATAACCGGTGAGAGTGACCTCAAAACAAGGATTCATCAGCCCACCCTCTCCGTCTTCTTGTGCAGATTGGATACGGCGATGCGGGCGGCGAGCACGGCGTAGTCCGGATGCTGAGTGGTCATGCCAGCGGCTGTCTCCGCAGCCAGGTTGTCCACCTGATCGTTGATCTTTGAACTTTGAACTTTGATTTTAATGAGTGGGTAAAACAAAAAAATTCGAGGAAAATGCAGCTAAAAATCTTTCAAATTTGTAAATTATTTGTCGAACCTCGATCGTCGAGACTCCCTTGTAGAGGCCGGCGATGACCTTGAGCGCGACGGCTGTCTGGAGAGGGAGAAAGTGATGAGGGGAACTTTTCAAAACTCTTCTAATCTTACATGCACTCTCTAGTCTCTCTAACCTTGGCGAAATTGGGCTAATTGACAAAGGCACGCTACGGTGCAGATCGCATAGCACTACTCATAGGCATGAGAGCAGCGTCATGAAGTAGCACTACTGTTAATACTCCAGTGACTCTAGTCGTCTATTACTCTAGTGGGAACTACTGAACTTTGCATGAGTGTAGAGATAAATCATCCTCTCGATTTCTCATCTCCGATTACACTTACCGGGTCAACATACTCCCTGTTCAGTCCATGCGAGAGATGTTCGAGTCGGCTGGTGATCTTGTCGAACTTCATCGGCTCGTCTCGCCCATCTAAATTGATTTATTAAACTTATTTTTAATTTTAAAATTATTTAATATAAAAATATGTACTTCGCTTGACGACGTACATGCTGGCGTGGCGCTCCATGGGGAATGCCAAGTTAGAGATATTGGCTGTAACTGAAAGTAGATATTTTGCTTCGTGTCCAAAATCGCCTTGCATTTACAAAAAGAGTAATTAAAAATAGCAACACTAATTCCGATGAGAACAATATCACAATAAAATAAATGTATAATCAACTAGAGACCGGGAGAGAGTTGCCTGTTCGCGCGCGTTTCTTTCGAATTGGCAGCTACTGTAAGAGTGGTTTGAATGCGAGTGAGGGAGAGGAGGGGGGAGGGGGGAGAGGTGAGGAGTAGGAGGAAGAGGAGAGGGGAGGGGGGGGAGGAACGGGAGGAGAGGAGGAGGGAAAAGGCAGACACGCCTAATTGCGTCAGTGACAGGTGGCAGAGTGAGGCAAGGGAGAGAGGGCATATTTGAATTACCGCAGAGCGGATTCATTGCAATCCCCCCGCCTATCCTTGTCATAATGATGAATGGGACCTGATGGAGTAGGAAGAGAGAGAAGACTCCAAGCAATGTGCCAAGACTGTATTGAATTTTTTCGAACATTTGTGAGAACAACAATTCCCTGTGATTCTGACCTCTTTGATATTGTAATGAAAAATGAAGAGCATAATAATATCTTTCGGTATCATGAAAATATGAACCTTTTCAACCAGAACAAAGTGTGCCATGATAAAGCTCCTAGGGATTTTGTGGCTGTTCCCAATTTTCCCTAAACCACCACTAACTTCTGTGAAGGCAATTCACAGTAGACATATAGTTGCATGCGATAGGACCATCATATGCTTTCCACGTTCATCTCCTGTTCACTCTTGTTTGCCATTTCCCTTAATTTTTGACACACATTCTCGATTTGATTTGACTATGTTTATCCTAATTGAATGCAGGAATACTCGATTCAAGACTACTGAGGGGTGGGGACGAGTGGGCGGAGCTTCTCATTTCTTCTCGTTCTTCGAGCTGTTCGAGGTTGCAAATGATAACTTAGAAAAGTCAGTCATCGATCGCTGCCCTTACTACCGTACTCCTCTAGTAGTGATGACAAAACTGCATTTTAGGCCATAATAAGCCGGCTTTCACCAGGAATTTTTTAACAGTTTTAACTGGCCGATTCCTTTTTGTCATCCCTACATCCATACCCTATTGTTCCAATCGATAACTCTACCGTATTCTGACCTAACGTACTCTACAGTATCCTACGGCGCTCACCGCTGGACTTGCCGGGCGACTGCTTGGCCGCGCCCTTCCTTCTCGAAGAAGACTTCTGAAAGTACGAGACATGTAATCATACAGTATCACTGACTGCTGTATGCTACAGTATCCCAGATTACCGTACCTTGCCGCTCTTCGCAGACTTCGGGCGGGGAGGCTCGATCACGCACATCGTATCTAAACGAAACGATCAAATATCAAGTGTTTCAATGACTGTCCCGTCCCTTCTCATATTTCCTCGCATGCCTACACATTTAGAGCGCATCTAAATTAAAGTTGCTATTCCCTCCCTCGTCCCTCGTATTATTGAAACGTTTCTAAATTCGCTTTATGCTGAGTCAGAGTTGTCAGAAATCTCAATTTTGCTCAACACCATCCATTTATTCACGGGTTGTACTCGATGGGAAGGTTCTTCCTGCGGCGCACGACGCTGTTCTTCTGGAACCACTCTAGGCTGAACTTCTTGACGGCGCCATCGGGAGCGTTCGCCCACTCGATTATCATGCGGTCCTTGCTCGTGTCCTCCTTCTCGTAGTCGAAGGCGTCTGTGGTCACGGCGACGAGCGCGGTCTCCTTCGGGTCGAGCACTCCGGAGGTCGGGTCAACCACCAGTCTCATGTTGTTGGTGCTCTTAAAGGCCCATCCGATGCGACGATCGGACGAGTTGCTGATCTTGATGTGGTAGGTCGTCATGTCGTCGTAGGGCCCGTTGAAGACGATCTTGCTGCCGGGCAGGGTGGTGATGTCTCCGGGAGGGACGGATTGGGCCATGCCGACGACTTGATGATGTGCATCTGAGTGTAAGCTGCTGTGCTCTGCGCTCTTTGATCTTTGATCTTTGCTCTTTGATCTCGAATACATTCGCCAACTCTCCATCCATAACGCAGCAAACACTCCTCTCTCCCGGGCTTCCTAATGAACCACCACGCACTTCCCATCTTACGGTATCCTACCATAATCCTACAGTATCCTACAGTAATAACTCACCCGGGCTTTGCGCGGGAGCGCTGCCTGGCGAACGCTCCTTCACGGGCTACAAATAGATCGGGATTACGGTAGGCTCCTCCTCAGGCTACGGTACCTTGGCAGTGACTATCGTCGCAGGATCGGGCTTGGCGGGCTGAGAGGGGCGGAGGTTACGGTAGGCCGGCCTACAGTATCTCACCGTCTGGGGATCGGAGGAGGTCGCGGTGGTCTCCTGGAGAGCTGGTTGCTGCGCGTAGCTGCAGCCGCAGTTGAAACTGCTGCAGATTCCGCAGCTGCAGCAGCCACGGAGTCGGCCGGTTTCGTGGCGTCGGCCTTGCTCGAGCGGCCAGTCACCGCCTCCTCAGGGACTCCGCCGGCGACAGGAAAAGGAGCAGTGGAGCCCTTCTTCCTCAGGAACTGCAAAAGGGATACTGTAGATTACGGTAGTAGGGTACGGTAGCCTCACCAAGAAGTAGTAGACGGCGGCGGCGCCGACTCCAGCGCCAGTGGTGAAGGCCAGAGCGAGATGCGTTGGGGTGTAGCGACCCATGGCCTGAGAGGGATACTGTATGTGCAGAAGTACGGTAGGAGGAGGGAGCGATTAATCGAGAAATGGAGGAGCTCACCCGAGGAGAGGCGGCTCGCGACGATCGGAAGAGACGAGAGTGAGGCGAGGAGGAGGGGAGGAGGGATAATGGGGGCATTTGAATAGAGAAGCTGACGTGACTTTAGTGTAATGAAAGGTGAAAAGATGATTATGCACGTAACTGTAAAAGATCAATAAATAAACATCTGAGATCGCTTTCTTGTGTGTTTCCCAGCCTTCCTTATTTTTGCGTATTTCAAGGCAGTGAATGGAATCGACCTTTCATCAAGAACGAAAAGTAGATGTCGAATTCAACAACGAAAGCACTATGGAGGTTTTCTAGAGTTTAACTGTTTAACCACAAAAGCCTTCGATTTGAAACTACTTATATTTATCCGAGAATGGACTGAATACTATAGGGAAGATGCTGGGTCTTCTCATCCAAGTCGCGCGTCCAGAATCTTCAGCTGCTCCAGATTGAGCATTCCCGCACGCTGCACAGCGATCGACGACAGACGCAGCAGCGATGCCACTCTGCAATGGAAGACACTCGGCACTTCTTCGATATTTGGCCCGCTCCTCTCTCTGCCTCCCCTAACCCACTCATTTCTAGGTATCTCTCCCACATTTTCACAACCCCACTGTGTTGGGGAGGTATTGAGAAATTATAGTGGTGGGCCAAATATCGAAGAACTGCCAGAGACGCATTACTAGGGAAATAAAAAAAATCGATTGTAAATGTGCGAGGAAATTCTCATATACATGATACTCCTAATTCTTACTTGTGAGGATGGCCGAAGAGACGATATCTCGTGATCACGTCGTCGTCCTCATCGGCGTCCTCGTCGACCTTCTCCGATTCTCCGATTACTCGACTGTCTCCGATCGATTCCACCTAAAGTGAGGAGATCCTGCGATTAATGCAATGGCAAAGATCAGATCTTTGAAGGAAGTTCCTGCTGTGGAAGCTTGTAAAAACATTTGCAGTGATTTGTAATATCGCATGAGCGAGCCAATAAACAATCTCATCCTTGATCAGCAAATGAGTGCCGTCTCTGGTGGCAATTGGAATGAGCCCGCCCACCTCACCAGTGGCCTGAGACGAGAAAAAGATGAGAGCGTAACGTGCAAACTGTAACTATGAAGAGGGGAGCAGATGATTATAGATCAGGTTGAAGTATCTCTCGAGGACGGTTAGCATCAAAATTGCATCAAGTCACCCACTCTTGCTACTTATCGCTTCTAGGGAGTGGGTGAAACGATGTCTCAACATGCATGGCAAGGCATGAACAGCAACCACGTCTTCGGTTTCTGTCCACCCCTCCTTTACCATTTCCCATCTCCACCAACCATATCTAGAAATTAGTGGTCTTGATTAGGGTGGGGGGGGGGGTTAGCCAGAAACAGAATACGTGTCAAAACCTTGATCTCGGTCATCTGCAAAGTTCTCTTGTTGAGAATCCCGAAGACGAGGTCGTCGTCGTTGACCCGAGTGATGATGACCATCTAGAATGATCGATTGAGAAGGGTCAAATGTATTCCAAGTCGAGATATAGTACGGTCAGGTGCAAAACCTAAATGCTGGGCTGGCGCCCATAACCGAGGTAGTCCAACATCATGGGTGATGTCGAAAAATGTAGGAAAATATTTTTTTTAGAAAAATATAGATATGTAAAGTATTTTATGACCTCTCGATCGTTTGCGTCAGCCCGTCGACTGGAGAAGAACGGAGTGGGAAGACCCTGCGCGTACACGACCTCGTCCCTGTAGATGTTATATAGAATGTAAACTATATTTCAGTTTATATGTAAGTGTTGGCGTTTCGACTCATTGAAAAATCTCAGATACTTTTGGATCTTTTCATATTGAGTCAATTGACTCTGACAATCGGTCGATCCGAGATCCAATGGACCTGTTGTAGGATTGAGCAGCTCCACCTCACTCCATTTTTTTAAATTTCGCTTTTTTTAGATCCGTTGAATCTCAGAGGAAAATGGGAGAGATTTATTATACTCTATATACTCTATATGCAAAACGGTCGGAATTTGGGAATCATTCCGCTTTTTCATTTTCGAACGAGGACGGTCGGAAAGAGTAAAAAAGCCAACACTAGTGCTGGCATTTCCTGCTTTAACAAGCACATTTCGTTAATTTTCCCACTGCTCATTTACTGCGTTTAGTGAAAGCTCACCTGAGATTGAAGACGAGCATAGAACTGAAGCAGAAGCGATAAGGACCCTCGTTGGGGTTGGCATTCCGTTCGAGGAAGAAGGCGAACGCCTCAAAGGCTGGATATCGCGAACGAATACAGTACGGCCGGATGAGATATACCAAAGGCGACATGACTTCATAGTTCTCATTCGACCAAGTGCCGCATTACGGAGTGGAGGATGTTCTTACCGAGCAATGATCTGACTCTCCTCATATCACACACTCTCTCACAGTTTAGAGAAAGCGAGAGAGCATGAGATTTGGAGAGAGTCAGAGGTTTACTCTTCTTACCCATTCTGAGATCGCGTGCGGAATCCTCACAATCTCCAGCTTAGAATCTGCCTGACCGCCCTCATTGAGGTGCTCGATAATCGCATGGGCCTCAAGTCGAATGTAAAAAAAACAATTGTTAAAATTTTGCCTAGCTATTTAATTATTTGAAAAAAATATACTGTTTTTTCTCACCTCCGTCATCATTGCCGAGATTCCCTTGTGTGGAGTGGCGGAAAGCGGATCGGAGGGGAAGGTGTAGGCCGTATCTAAGAAGAGGGAAAGAACTGATTATAGTTCAAGTTGATGGGTCCCTCGAGGACGGTTAACATCAAAATTTCATCATTTTCACCCACTCTTGCTGCTTATCTCCTCTAGGGAGATGGGAAGCAATGGTCTGACTCTCTTCGGTTTGCACGCTCTCTCATCGGTCAGAGAGACGAGAGAGCGTGCAAACTGAAGAGAGCCTGACGATTGCTCGGAGTGGGTGAAACGATGAACCCGAGAGTGTTCACTGCAACGCACCCGGATCGAAAGAGACCACGGCCAGCTTCTGAAGAAGAGTGAAATTTGTTTACTATTGTTGTTGTTGTTGTTGTGGCGGAAAGCGGATCGGAGGGGAAGGTGTAGGCCGTATCTAAGAAGAGGGAAAGAACTGATTATAGTTCAAGTTGATGGGTCCCTCGAGGACGGTTAACATCAAAATTTCATCATTTTCACCCACTCTTGCTGCTTATCTCCTCTAGGGAGATGGGAAGCAATGGTCTGACTCTCTTCGGTTTGCACGCTCTCTCATCGGTCAGAGAGACGAGAAAGCGTGCAAACTGAAGAGAGCCTGACGATTGCTCGGAGTGGGTGAAACGATGAACCCGAGAGTGTTCACTGCAACGCACCCGGATCGAAAGAGACCACGGCCAGCTTCTGAAGAAGAGTGAAATTTGTTTACTATTGTTGTTGTTGTTGTTGTTGTTGTTTACTATTCTTATTGTTGATAGTTGCTTGCTATTGTTAATGTGTTTACTATTGCAACAGTGCCTGACCTCTCCAACGCACGCGTTGACGCTCCACGGGTCGTCGTCAACGGGGAAGGGCATGCTGTAGCAGCGGTAGATATTGCACAAGGCCTGGCAAAACAATATGAGATCCAGATCTCAAAATAACATTCAAATCTGAGGATAATTCAGCTATTCCGATTGAAAATATCGTGATTATTTTTCAAGAAAGGAGCACCTTCTTGCCCTCGACGTCGACGTCGATTATTCGCTGACGAATGACCTGATTGGCCTGGAACGCTCGAAATGCATCAATTCTTTTCTTCGCGGGACCACCCCGTAATAGCTGGGAATGATCTGCGGCGCCAGTGTGCCTGGCCTTAGAGAATTTCAACTAACATAGTCTATTTAAATTATTGTCTAACTCAAGCCAATAACACTCCAAATACAGTTTCTTATTATTCCCCACGATTACGGGGTGGTCCCGCGAAGTCAAGAACTGCCGAAAACCTCCTCTGCATTGGGCCATACTCATTAAACGTATGCGATGTTAAAATTCAGTGCAAAGATGTGGTTTGTCGAAAATTCTGCTGGAAAAGCTGGCCAAGATCGGGTCTTTGCGGTGATTTTTAACATCGCACTATGTGAAATAGAAGTGATGAGTAAGAAGAAACCTCGCTGTATTCGAGAATCACGAAGGTGCGCTCGTTGATGGGGTAGAAATCGAGAAATTCCCCGAATGCGTACAAATCGGAGCATCCAATGATACGAACTCGACTACAAATTTGTTATTTTAAACTACATAAGCGTTTTTTTGTCGTCGTACGTGGAGAGGAACAGGTCGATGACGTCGATGTCGAAGGTCATCGCGACGTCTTCGCCCAGATTCTCGACGAGAGCGTCGCCATCACGATTGGTCCCGATGGACGTGACCTCAACGAGAGTCGATCTTCTCAACGAACACACCATGTTTTGTCACCAACATTTTAAAATTTTCGCGCCAGGATCAGAATCGGGGCGCCGTCAAATGGGCAACTACTGACAACGAATGGACAATTTCCAACTCTCTCTCTCTAAAATCAATTAGGAGAATAAATTGCCGTTAATTTGCCTAGCTTTTGAGAAAAAAGGTATAAACATTTTTATATAGCTCACTCTTTCGTTGCCCAATATGAAGATGTAACGGCCGTCAGCGGTACTTGTGGTGCTCCGGGAAGCGAGCTCCGGGAGACCGTCACCTAGGACGATCGAGTCCTGCAAAGATCAACGATCAAAGATCAACAGTTCCAAGTCAAGATCAAGTTCAACAGTCACGGAGAAAGCGTATGTGAAAGTTATACGCACTGCTTATTATTATCATAGTTGCCCAAAACTGGCGGCGAGGTGATTTCAGACCATGACCACCTTTTTGGGCGGCGCCGTCCACACACCATGAATCATGGGGGTAATGGGGTCGCCTCCGGCGTGGGCAACTATGATTATTAGATTTGCCTGAGGATTATACAGTACCCTTGCAGGCCAGCTCTCCGTGGTGTGGTGGTGAGCGGCGCCGTTTGCTGCCTCAGGGACTCCGCCGACGCCAGGTGAAGGAGCAGTGGAGCCCTTCTTCCTCAGGAACTGCACGATTCGGTCGGATACTGTAGATTAAAGTGGTATGGTACGGTAGCCGAACCAAGAAGTAGTAGATGGCGGCGAAGAAGGCTCCCGCGCCAGTGGTGAAGGCCAGAGCGAGATGCGTTGGGGTGTAGCGACCCATGGCCTGAGAGGGATACTGTAGGTGCAGGAGCACGGTAGGAGGAGGGAGCAATGAATCGAGAAATGGGGGAGCTCACCCGAGGAGAGGCCGCTCGCGATGAGAAGAAGAGGAGAGAGTGAGGGGAGAAGGAGGGGAGGAAGGATAATGGAGACATTTGAATAGAAATGCAGACGTGAGTTTAGGCGGGAAGAGATTATTGAAATGAATATTTTCAGAGAATTGGAATTTTGGAACGCAAAATTAAACTAGTGATCAACAAACATATTCGAGACCATGGAAAGCTTTCAAAGTACCAAAAACCAAAAGGTGTAACACAATAGCATAAAAATTGCGGCATTTCCATACCAAGACAAACAGATGAACAGCGTTTATTCAACGAAGTTGCGTTCGAATTAATTTGCTCTGATCATCACTAAAAGCCCGAATTGATGCTGAGATAACCCCGATTAAAGATGTGACCAGCTCAATATCAAGAAGTAACTGTAAGATGAAAGAGAACCAATATGCATGTAAGTACTGTACAGAAGGAAAGGGAATATCGGGGGTGAGAGAGATGGGGAGAGTAGGAGAGATGCAGCTTCGTGCAGCTACACTCGCGCCTCGTTCGGCTTCTTGAGGACGAGGAAGTCCTTATCGTAGATCACTAAAAATCCAATGCCAAGATTTGACAATTGAAATACGAACAAATTTCAAGAATTCTAAATAATTGGAATAATCACGTACTAATGAGAGCTAGTTGGATGGCCAGTAGGATCAGCTCAATTAGGAAAACGAGAGAGGCTCCTAGGAACAGCCCCGAGAGACCACCCACCAGTCCCAAAAGGCGACCGACCTGAAACGTGGTTGGTTTTTTTAAATTTTGCTTTGTTTACACTAAATATGAAAAAAAGAGAAAAAACAAATATGAAAAAAACGAGAAAAAAGAAAAAAAATGTTTGAAAAAATCGAATAATCTCACGGGCAGTTTCCATTCTTCTGCCTGAGCGTCCATCTTGTGTGTCGAGAAGAAAATGACAACTTCGCTCGACTCCGTGCAGTTTGCGCAGTGCTCCTGAGAATAATAAAAGACTAATGAATATTTTCCATTTCTAGGCGAAAATATTGTATGCATTCCTGATGGTTCTATTCACGAAAGTATGTGATCAGGAGAGGATTATGGGTTCTGGTTGCTCTATTCACCTCGTCGATTGTCGATCGAGACGTTTCATACTGAAACTCCTCTTCCACGCAAGCATGCGGACATCGACACTCTTGCCAGCCGTACAGTTCACCTCGCCTCTCCAGCATTGCATGGACGCAGATCACTGCATTTTTAAATAAAACATTTTATTCTGATTATGGAATCTTCTGATCAAGCACATTTTGATTTTCGCCGAGTTGCGAATTTTCTAGTGGAAATTAATATAAGCGCTTTCGAGAGGGCTGTCAACTCCTTTCATTTTTTAGTTTAATCAATCATATGTTTTGTGGATTTCTTATGTAAGGGCTCTTTCTGATTTGATTTTCGCATTGAATGGAACGGGATTTTCAACGTACGTTGTCCGAATGAGCACGCGTCGACTCCGGGTCTTCTGGAGTACGAGGGGTCCATACACCCACACTCTTTCAGCACCTGGTCTTGATAGCAAGAGTGATAGCAGCCCTGCAAGTAATTCTAATTTCCTATTGTTGGTGAAAGTTTCATCATCGATAGTTTAAACTAGCTCATAATAATTCACATGAATTCTTGCTCATATGCGATTACATTGTACATATTGCTCATATGTTTCGCTACGAATCACAAAATGCTCACATCAACAGAATACTGGCCAGGAAAGTAGAAGGATGGCACTTCATTCACATGGTCGATGCACTTAGCTGTGAAGCTCGATCGCAGATGCTCGAATCTCTTCTGAAAAGTGTGAACGCACTCATTAGATTCTCCAGATGGCATGCAATAGAGGGAACGGAATAAAGAATGCGTGATCTTTTTGCATCAATCATAGTTGTTTGTCACCTTTTTTTAAAAATTAACAACAGATAATATATGATATCTGGAGTTCGAAAGATCTAAATCTCTTCATGTTCGAGTAATTTCCTGACTCTCTCGATGTGCATGCTGTCTCGTCTCTATACCCGATGAGAGAGTGTGCGGTTTGGAGAGAGCGAGACCATTGCTCTCATGTTCTCTCTTTATAGATTCTAGAGGAATGGAACTTCAGTACCGCCGTTATGGAGATCTCTTCATCTCTGAGGGGACTTCTTCGATTCAACGTAGATTCCCTGCCCGATCGGGTGGATGTAGGTATTGATCCCTGCAATCCTTCAAACTGATCCCCGAGTTTTCTGTGATGGATACAAAAGGGAAAGATTCTCATCTTCTTTCAATAAGCGCTCATTTGGAAGGTGATAGAGATTAAAGTTTCAAGGTCAAATACCCACCCACAGCCTCCACCCACGGGGCGTACTCCTTCTCGTTGAACATCAGTGTCACTCGCAGGCCTGCAAGCAAATACAATTTTATAATGTAATTAAATCAATTTATCATATAATGTATTTAATTGTATTGTATCTAAAGTAATTTGCGCCTAAATTCCTTCAAAATTTCTTGAATTAGTTCAAGCAAATCACCGTTTTCTGGGCCGCGTCTTCGTGACGGGTACAAGGCAGAGACGTTCGCGAAATGATTGAAGGTGAAGCAGTTGCCCAAGGAAGCGTCATTGAAACGAACGAACGCCGATCTGAAATTGAGCAATATTTTGTTAAATATAAAACAAAATACCTCAAATCCAGCGGCTGATCTTCGAAGGTCGCCTCTCCTATCATTTCATCGTTCTGGTAAAAATGGTTACAAACACAATCAAATCAGGTTGGCTCACCGAGTAACTCATGTCCAGTCTCTGCTCGTCTGTGAGGAAGGAGAGAAGTGCCGGGAGGGCGGAAATGACGGTAGCGAGATTTGTCCGGCCGGTCTCGATTGTCTGCAAATTAAAATAAAATATCTTAGAATGTATTTTTTAATGAGTAAGAGAACAGGATTCAAAAGGATTTTCGACAAAAAAATAACTAACGTCAACCAATTCTTGGGTCGAATTTCTTGCGATCTTCTGGAAGGAGTCCGCATCTGAAATGTGTACTTAAAGTTACCCAACAACCTTGAAAATGCCTTTCTATATTATTTAACAGTGTAGTAGAACGGGTTCTAGTCAGTTAAACTGGAATAATTAAAATAATTGAAAATCAATAGTTATTTTTTGTCGAAAATCCTTTTGAATCCTGTTCTCTTACTCATTAAAAAATACATTCTATGACATTTGCAACAACGTAGAGCCGCAAAGTTTCAGTCTGAGTTGCCTGATCACGCCCGCACTCTCTCGCTCGTTTTGTCGTGATCAGGGTACTCCCGCCAGTTCAAATTATTTTCATGGGTGTTGGGAAACTTTAATGTCTTACTTGCAGGTGTTGTTCGGGTTAATGATGTTGAACTTCGGGTTTATTGTTTTCTCATTGGACGCATTCGATCAACAAGTCAAGTGGTGAGAGAGGTCGGAGAATGAAGAAACTTATTCCCGAATATTGAACCCTTCAGTATGGAGACACAAAAGCAATTACACAAGTCATATCATAACTAGGTCTCACCCGCTGTACAGTAGACTCTAGTCCACCCCGGAGAGCATGTACAGTGTCTGTTAAAGTTGAAATTCGGAAATCATCTCTTAAAACGCGTTCTCTGTAAGAACGGGAGGAGGATGGCACAATGCTTCAAAATGGTCGTATCGAGCCACAATTTTAACTGGGTAATGCCTATGGGTAGAGTTCACTTCCACATAAATTTTAGGTCGCTAGCCCGTCTTTTTGACCTACCGATCTCGAAAAATAAAAATCATTGTACTGCCTCAAGTTATATACCATTCGAAAGAGCATTGAAAGTTACGCCTAAATTTCACTTTTCACCATGTATAATGCAAATTTGCATGAGTTACATCCGGAAACGCTACAAAAAGTGGCATTTTTGAAGGTTTTTGATTTTTCCGACTACAAAGATTCAAATTGTACCCATTGCTTTTGTGCTCATTGGATTTGCCATCCATTTCTGCATTTTATGAAAATTTTTAATTTAAGTATATCGGTCCTCATAGTTGTCGTTTTTCATGATTTATGTCGCCCATTTGCCGAAGCGGGTTCGAATCCGCTTCGACGCATGACCTGTTGCTGACTTTTCTTCGACCCAAATTTGTTTTTGGCAAGAATTTCCTGGCCTAATACACGTTCCTTGTTAATGACTTTCAAATATAGTGTATACACATATTCGGTTTTATGGGAGATTCACTGTAAAAAGATCGAACAGTACGTATATGATGCGGTTTACCTAAGAATCGAGCAAGCACCGGCACAGCAAAATACTCTATTTCATGTAGCAATGTTATTTGGGGTAATCAAAAGTGCTGAAAACGATGGGCACATTTTGCTCCTAAAATCGCCGTTGGCTCAAGGTGCCGTCACGTCGAAACCAGCGTTTTGCGAAAATCGCCCTTCCGAAAACTCCTAAAATTACGCGAATAAGGTTGCCGGGGTAGAATTTCATACTGATGACGCCTATCTACATCATTTTTCACGAATTGTTAAAAGAAATTTAAAAATTCAACTTTTCGTTAACACAATTTCGAGCCAAACGATTTGCATGGTTGGAACCGCCGTGACGTACAGATTCGGAATTTCAAATTCCATCGATTTTGTCCGTAGGCTTTTCGAAATTTAAATGAAAATGAGAGTGGAGAACGATAGTAATCGAGTCGGCACTCCGCTATCCCCGTCTTCCCTATGGAGGAAAGGCGAGAGAGTGTGCGAGAGACCACATTGGGAACGAGAGAAAAGAGAAGAGAGGCGCGCCGATTTCGTTCGATTTCAACTCACTATTTCATTTCAATTTCGAAAACATACGGGCAAAATCGATGAAATTTGAAATTCCGAATCCGCAGTCACGGCGGTTCCAACCCTGTAACTCGTTTGGCTCGAAATTGTGTTAACGAGAAGTTGAATGTTTAATTTTTTTTAACAATTCGTGAAACATGATGTAGATAGGCGTCATGGTATTACCCCAAAATGTAAATTTTATTTCGTAAATGCACATTTTGGAAAAACAATTTTAGAAATTGATTTTTTGGAAAGTCAAGAAATGGAAAATAAATTTCAGAATTTCCAATTTTGGAAATGCCCGTTTTGGAAATTTTTTCATGACCGGTAGTACTGTATCCAAGCGGAAAACTACCGTAACCTATGGAGCATTTTCGCTATTTAACAGCAAATTCGTAACATAGTATTATTTTCCTTTACTATATTATTATTGTAATTAACAAAACTAATAATTAAAGAAAGAAAATATACAAAATAACGCAAAATCAATGTTTGAATTTAATCGTACTATTTCGCGGTTCTATCGATGCAGCGAAAACCACCGTAATCAGTGGAAAAATTTACAAAACGGGTCTTTCTAAAAATTTTTTTCCAATTTATTCTTTTCCACAATTCGTTTTTTCCAAAAAAACAAATTTCCAGATATTTTTTTCTAAATTTTAATTTTACGGAAAATTCGTTTACAAAATGAAATTTCCAAAATAAATTTTACAAGCCGTGGTAGTACCGGCGTCATCAGTATGAAATTCTACACCGGAAACCTTATTCGCGTAATTTTAGGAGTTTTCGGAAGGGCGATATTCGCAAAACGCTTGTTTCGACGTGACGGCACCTTGAGCCAACGGCGATTTTAGGAGCAAAATGTGCCCATCGTTTTCACCACTTTCGATTACCCCAAATAACATTACTACATGAAATAGAGTTTTTTGCTGTGCCGGTGCTTGCTCGATTCTTAGGTAAACCGCATCATATACGTACTGTTCGATCTTTTTACAGTGAATCTCCCATAAAACCGAATATGTGTATACACTATATTTGAAAGTCATTAACGAGGAACGTGTATTAGGCCAGGAAATTCTTGCCAAAAACAAAGGAATGGGTACAATTTGAATCTTTGTAGTCGGAAAAATAAAAAACCTTAAAAAATGCCACTTTTTGTTACTTTTCCGGTTGTAACTCATGCGAATTTGCATTATACATGGTGAAAAGTGAAATTTAGGCGTAACTTTCAATGTTCTTTCGTATGGTTTATAATATGAGGCAGTACAATGATTTTTATTTTTCGAGATCGGTAGGTCAAAAAGTCGAGCTAGCGACCTAAAATTTATGTGGAAGTGAACCCTACCCATAGGCATTACCCAGTTAAAATTGTGGCTCGATAGACCATTTTGAAGCATTGTGCCACCTCCCGGAAAGCACTGTCCCGCTGTAACAGAGAACGCGTTTTAATTTCTCGCACTCTTTCGGCGGTTGAAGAGAGGACACTACGTCGAATGAGAACTATGAGTGCCGTCTTTGATGTATCAAATAAGGTTCACAATGCTCATCAGACCTAGTGCTTGTGTGAGAGTAGAAATCGAATAAAGATACCATAGTCTCTTCAATCTAAGCACTCTCGCGACATGATTATACTTTTCTAACTATCGTACCGTCTGTCCATATTCTCGTCGCACAGTGCACCGCCGTCCCTGATTACGCAGCTGCAATTAAATTTTAAAAGGACATTTTGGACCGTATATTTCGATCTAGTTTAATAATATATGAGAGACTTTTTGTGTCAGTGAACATATGCTTGGCACTAGGCCAAAAATCGAAATCCTCCTAAATGCGCACACATATAGTACTCACATATAGTAAATACTGTAACATTGAATTATCGTCTACTAAGTTACAATTCAATAACGAATTAATCTTTCAAAAAGTAATTTAACTTTTCAAAGAATTTGTTATTCTGTATATGAGAGACTTTTTGACTCGGTGAACATATTTGTAGATATGGCACTAGGCCAAAAATCGAACTCCTCCTAAATGCGCATACATATAGTACTCGGTGAGTGTGTCTCAGTCATGCCATATTTAGCGTTCTAGATCCTTCTCTGGGCAATGAAATGTACTTTAGTCCGAAAATTTTAATTTTCGAAATTTACCATTTCGCAACCGATCAGAACGACTGATATCTCTAAAAATGCGCAATATTCAACTGATCGTGCGTATAAAATTTTAGATGAATTGGCTTGAAACTGCTTGAGAAAAACTCAAATTTCGGATAAAATATTTTTTAGTTCATTCGGGAATATAGAAAGGAACCTTTTTTATTTGATTGGTTTGTAGCGCTCACCGAATACTGTTTACATAAAAATTATGATCGAAAAAAAAATAGGGACATGTGTATTGAAATTTTGGAAAAACCGAAATAAGTCAGTTCGTAATAAAATTTCAGGCTACCGTATCCTGTAATGAGAATACCTCGCAAATCTGCGAACATTGATGAATTTTTTAATCCTTTGGGATTTGAATGTTTGAGTGTCGATCCTAACTGACACGTAATAAAGAACAATTGAATTCATTCATTAATGTGCTGAAATCGACGAGAGGTTCCGAAAGAGGTGAACTGGTGTATTTTCTCAATTGCCTGAAATATTTGCCAACACAGTTTTCTATGAATTTTAGTACAAAACGCCACAACCTGATCAGAAAATACAATTTCAACTCATCTGAAGTGACAGTGGCCAATTACGGCAATTTGGAAAGTGAACCATTACACAAGCGTCAACCTCTCGTCGATTTCAGCATATTAGTGAATGATTTCAATTGTTCTCTATTATGTGCCAGTTAGATTCGACACTCAAACATTCAAATCCCAAAGGATTAAACAATTCATCAATGTTCATAGATTTGTCAGGTATTGGTAGCCTGGCAGGATACGGTAGCCTGAAATTTTATTACGAACTGACTTATTTCGGTTTTTCCAAAATTTCAATACACATGTCCCTATTTTTTTTTCGATCATAATTTTTATGTAAACAGTATTCGGTGAGCGCTACAAACCAATCAAATAAAAAAGGTTCCTTTCTATATTCCCGAATGAACTAAAAAATATTTTATCCGAAATTTGAGTTTTTCTCAAGCAGTTTCAAGCCAATTCATCTAAAATTTTATACGCACGATCAGTTGAATATTGCGCATTTTTAGAGATATCAGTCGTTCTGATCGGTTGCGAAATGGTAAATTTCGAAAATTGAAATTTTCGGACTAAAGTACATTTCATTGCCCAGAGAAGGATCTAGAACGCTAAATATGGCATGACTGAGCCACACTCACCGAGTACTATATGTATGCGCATTTAGGAGGAGTTCGATTTTTGGCCTAGTGCCATATCTACAAATATGTTCACCGAGTCAAAAAGTCTCTCATATATTTATCGTACAGAATAACAAATTCTTTGAAAAGTTAAATTACTTTTTGAAAGATTAATTCGTTATTGAATTGTAATTTAGTAGACGATAATTCAATGTTACAGTATTTACCGATTATCGTACGTCACTCCATCTTCAGCCACAAATTTCGCGCACCTTCCATCGTCATCGGTCGCACCTGAATATATGAATTAGACAAGATAACACAGGATCAAACTGAAAATTATCATGACAATTTATCGACCTAACTTCGGAACATCAACCCGAACCACGAATAGAGTGAACATGAAAGTAATTACTTGGTTACCTTTCGCACCCTAGTGTGGACTTTTTTTGGTACTATTACAGTGTCATCCATACTATAAACATATCCCAATTTTGGCACCATAAACGTTGTGTACTTTGAACAATGAAGAAAGGATATACTACCAACCATTCGAGGAAGGAGCAGATGAAGAAGAAGAGGCAATCTCAGCGACGGTTGTAGAAGTTCCTTGAAATATACTATTGATTTGGTCTTGCAAAAGTGAGCGAAGCTTATATAAATCTTATCGTTAAACAGTGACATCTTTCCGATACTACAAGCTCAATTATAAAATCTGAAAAGAAATCGAACATGCAAGAGCGGAAGTCGTCGAAGTTGTCGTCGTTCGAGTGGAAGAAGTCGAGTCTCAAAGAAATGAAATATTGATTCATTTTTTAGAGTGCGCGAGGATAATACAAATTATCACTAAAGAGTTACACCCTCCCTATACTACAAGGTCAATTATAAAATCTGAAAATATTCCAACCTGCAAGAGCGGAAGTCGTCGAAGTTGTCGTCGTTCGAGGGGAAGAAGTCGAGTTTCCAAGAAATGAAATATTGATTCATTTTTTAGAGTGCGCGAGGATAATACAAATTATCAATAAAGAGTTACACCCTCCCTATACTACAAGGTCAATTATAAAATCTGAAAATATTCCAACCTCCAAGAGCGGAAGTCGTCGAAGTTGTCGTCGTTCGAGGGGACGAAGTCGAGTCTCCAAGAAATGAAATATTGATTCATTTTTTAGTACGCGAGAATAATAAAAATTAGTGATGGGAGGAAGTATAGTAATTTCTTCTAGAAATGAAATTTTGATTTTTTATTCAAACAGGAGCATGAATTATGAAAATGCGTTTACTCGCAATCTCGAAACTATACTTCGTTTCCTCGGGTACCAATATCATAAAACGGGGAAGTCTTCATTTGAATGTTCTCCTTTTCTTCTCCACTAAAATTTCCGCATCATAAGACCGAAACGGTTCCGTTCTTCATGGCTTAAAGTGAAAAATTACCCTAGGTTGCTTCAACCGAGGGTAATTTTTTGACTACTAGTGTTCTAGAATAGACGTAATGCAACGTTTGCAATGTGCTCGAAATTGTTTGGCATTGTGCGTGTATGAATTATTAGTACGAAAATATATAGTTTCGGACAAATAGAAATCTGGACTATTTACCGGTTTCGTAAGTCGGTGTCTCAATGCGATCTGCACAATTCAATCCCATGAATCCTTCGGAGTACTTGCATATATTATCAATGTCGTCGCAAACTGCGTAGACGTCGATAATCGTGCAACTGATTAACATATTTAGAGAGAGAAGCTGCGGCATCATGTAATTAAGCAGTTTTCATATAACGCCATTTACGAGAAAATCGAGCTAGAATCAGTATTGGGAATGAAGGGAAAATCGTAAAATGAGTTCCCACCGTTTTTGGCCATCCCGAGGCATTTCTGACAGATCCCCAAAGTATAATTATGCAGATGTCATTTTGGGCCTCTCTAGAACCGGTTTTTTTCGAGGTCTATTGAATTATGTACTTAATTTTCTTTGAATATCACTTTTAACTACTGTGAGTTGTAAGTCCATTTTCTCAAAAGTGTAGATAAACAAGCAATTGCATTGTGCATATGTTGTAGAGCTTTCCTAGAGCTATCGAATGAGTAGGCTGCGCCAATATAGCAGGGGGACAGTTTGAGTTAAAGGAGCATATCTGAGAGAATTGAGCAATGTTCTGCAGTGTCCGTAATACGATTTTTTGAGTTCTGAGATTAATATGTGTCTAGGGGTAATTTTTCACGTAGATCACGAAAATCGACCTTAGAAAGCCTTATCATTGAACCCTGATTCCCGAAGCGCGCCTAAACGGCGAGGTCGGTTTTGAAACTTTTGAACGGCTCGTCCAAACTCCATAAATTTACAGTTACTCTGAAAGATCTCGACGAAATAAGCATTTTTCCTGTTGGAAGTGAAGAGCTAGCTCATCAGTGAAAAAAGTTGTGACCATTTCAACTTTAAAAATTGCCACCCTGAAAATTGTTTCGGCAGATTACATCTTTCTTTTATTTCCGTTAGATTTCTCGTAAAAAACTACCCGTAACAAGGAATGGCCGCGAGGGTAGGTTGGAACAATGTACAGTGGTTAAAAGTAAAATTCAAACAAAATGAAGTATATATCATACACTGCAATCTCAACGGTACACCGAAATAGCTCAGACGCACTGAAACTCTCAACTGTCTCAAGGCTCTTATGAGCTTCTAAGCCAATATTTCTGTTAATCCTTCTTGTCCGACATTTTCCACACCATATTCTATCGATCATTATTAAAATAAAATTATTAAAATAATGAATATTCAAGGCTGAAAAAGCATCAAAAAGTTTTACTGTGTTTAGCAAAACGGGCGGAAAACGCGTCGCCGGTTTTCACTAAACACAGTGAAACTTCTTGACGGTGTTTTCAACATAAAATATTCATTATTTTACTGATTTTAAATTTGCTATCAAGAGAATAAATCATGTAAAATCAAAGCTAACAAGGATTAACAGAAATATTGGCTTAGAAGCTCGTACGAGCCTTAAGACAGTTGAGAGTTTCAGTGCGTCTCAGCTATTTCGGCGTACCGTTGAGATTGCAGTGTATTGGGGTGTCCGGAAAGTTCGTATAATGCTTCGGAAAAATGTCAGTTCGCGATCAAATGCAGTGATTGCGCAATCTGTTTGTCAACAATGTATTGCATCATTCTGACGTTGAGTAGTGAGAGGATTTAATCAGTCTCCTAGTTGCTACATTGATTCTTGTGATGGACTCCCATCTCTACCTCCGAGCAGTTTTACTTCATTACTACCGTCTTGGCCGATCCGTGAAGGAGGCCCACTCTGCCCTGGCCCAGTCGGAAGGAGCTGACGCCCCCTCCATATCCTTCTGCTATAAGTGGTTCTCCCGCTTCAAGAAAGGGGAGTTTGGTCTCGATGATCAACCCCGCTCTGGACGCCCTCCCTCCCTCGATCAGCCTCTCGTTCTCCGCACACTGAAGCGCAAGCCCATGGCCAGTGTGCGTGAGTTGAAGAAGGATACTGATACTCCCAGATCAACGGTGTCCGATATCTGGGAAGAAGCCGAAACTCCCACAAGTGATTCCCCATGACCTCTCCCCCGAACAGCTGAAAAATCGTGTTCAAGTCTGTCGGGAATTACTCCATCGTAGATTCAATCTTCGATGGGTCAATTCCATCATCGCTACAGATGAGAAGTGGATCACGTACGATAACCCTGTGAGGAGACTGCAATGGGTGGATGCATATGAGAAGCCCACGCCCGTCCCGAAGAAGGAAGAGCACTGAAAGAAGGAACTCCTCTGCTTCTTCTTCTCAGTGCTCGGTCCCATCTACTGGGAGATCATCGCCCCTGGCACCAGCATCAATGCCGACCTCTTCTCTGAACAACTGGAAGATGTCGCGATCAGAGTCCCTCCCAGACTCCTGAACCAGGGCAAAATTCTTCTTCTGATTTACAATGCTCGCCCACATCGAGCGAAGATGACCCAGAAGAAAATGGACGAGCTGAAGATCGAGAGGATTTCCCATCCACCGTATTCCCCGGATCTCTCCCCATGCGACTACCACTGCTTCCGCTCTCTCTCTGACTTCTGCAAAGGAAAGAAGTTCAAGAATCGAGATGAAGTTATGAGGGCTTTCGTGAACTGGGCGGTCTCGAAGAAACCCGTATTCTGGAAGAGAGGAATCGAGACCCTGCCCAATCGCTGGAGGGAGGTAGTGAGAAAGAAGGGGGCATACATTGGTCACTGAGAATTGTAAAGCATTGAATAAAAAATAAAATAAAAATTATACGAACTTTCCGGACACCCCAATATGATAGTATGATAGATCTCGAAAAAAATAGTGGGGTCACTAAGAGGTCAATTTTTCTCTATCTGCCACTGTAACCGGGATACGAGCTCTCAAAACGAGAGATACAGAGATGATGACCGGTATAGAGAGGCCCAAAATGACATCTGCATGATAATACATATGAATTGTCAGACATGCTTGAAGGGGGCCAACACCGGTGAAAATTCATTTTACGATTTTCACTCCATTCCCAGAATCAGCTCTATTCTCTCGTGAGGGGTGACATACTGCCTTTTCCCGAGAATATTGATTGAAAGTATATATATTCTTACTCTCCAGCGACGCAGCCTGCAACCTGCAATATAAAAACCAAGTAAAATCACGATTCTCTTCATATCGCGTACTCTCACAATATTAAAAAAATGTCAGTCGTTGCTTAGTTGTTTTGATATTAGTAGATGACGGCAGTACTTTTTTTATAAGTATTTATTTCGTAATGCCGATCAAAATGGGCTACCTTCCCGTCTCATCCTAGTCGTGAATGATGGGGGAATAATACCCCCCCCCCCACTTCCATTTCCGATTTCGCTCGTCAACTTTACTCCCATGGAGTGATTTGACTAGATTGGTGCTCAATGAATGGTTCGAGACGTGGCGTGGAATTTCTAGGTGGCACTACGGAGTTCAGAGAGAAAAAAATCGCTTCCTATCATTCAAGCCGTGAACCGAATTCCTTGTTTCATTTCAAAATGAGAATATACAGATACTCTCTGTATCATTTCGATTAACCCAAAGAACATTACTCGACACACCTCTCCTCTCTGTATGAAAATCATCATCCAAATCAGGATGAGTAGTCTCATCGTTCGACTGGAGGTTGTTCTGATTGAAAATAACAGTTTACCGCCCAGTCACAGCTACAAAATCCGATACGACAAATCCAAGAAAGCGAGTACAACATCACACAATTGCTATTCTCAGCGAGTGAGAGAGGAGAAGTGGCGAGACGTTGCCAGGCAGAAAGGTGCTTCACAAAGGGTGTTTAGCCGACCGCTAAATGAGCAAGTTGTTTACCACCGTTAAAGGAGACCCTGTGACAAAGCAAGAAAATGATCTCTTCATTCTGTGTGCTCTCTCACCCGTCGACGAGAGAGCACGCAGAATGAAGAGTGCAATTTCTACAATCTGTCTACAACACGCTACAATCTGCTAAAATCTACAAAGTCCGATTATGGATAAACAACAGATTCAGAATCCTCTCGATTCGAAATTTATATCTCTCTAGAAGTACATAGTGCGCTCCAAAAGGAGGGAATCTGAAGCCACAGTGTGCACTTCCACTGTGAAAGAATTGGACACTGCTAGAGAATGATAAAATTTTCGTTTTACGTAAACTCTCCAACGGGATATACGCTGACTTTGGAAGCGGCGCAAAAGGATCCACAGTTGCCCTGCTCCGTTCATTCAGCTCCACTCTTCTAATCATACGTTTTTTGTTAGCGTCCATTGAGCTTTCAGTTTCAGCGCTTCTTCGTACCTTATAGCACGATCTCATGCGGATACCTTCCTTCGAGTGAGACTTATGCATTGTTTTTAACTTGCTCGCAGTGCTCAAACAGAGGCCTTTGAAGAGTCTCCTCTTGAATGTTAGTCTCCAGAAGGATAAGACAAATGGAAATCAAGATAGAGAGTTTATTTCTAGCGAGCTATTGTTAAATTTTCAGCGACGATGAATATTAACTTTTTTGATCGCACAGTACAGCAGAGTTCTCCCTCCAACAGAAGGATACGGAGAGTCGGGGAGAGGGGGTACCTGACTGTTGTGTAGCTTGCCTGTCCCAACTCCAAGAGCATAAAGGGAGGAGCTTTATCTAAGCAGAAGAGAGAAAACACGAGCACAGCTCTACAACTCCAAACGAGACAAGACTGAATAGAATCGAAGGGAAGAGGGTGCGAGGCAATCAATAACACTCGAGGGAGAGAGGACGGAGGGGTCAGTGATCTACCCGCCGTGTGAATAGGGAGAGAAGGGAAGCGAGGCAATCAACTGCACTCGAGGGAGAGAGGGGAGAGGGAGTAAACAACTTGTGGTAATTGGCTAAGCAGTACAAGGCAGAAGCCTTTACATAAGCCTTTACATAACAGACGGGGGTACCTGACTTTGAAATGGATTTTACTCCCTTCAAAGTCTACATTCGGCTTTTTTGGCGGTATATCTCTTTAGGTACCAGAGAGTGCGAAATATGCATTTACAGCAGTTCATTTTGATCTTTTTCCTGAGCAATATTTATTCGAGTCCCCGTCTCTCTTCTCCCCTCTTCGATACCGCTCACAGGGCGATACGTAGGTAAAAAGGTGAGAGAAGAATATGAAACTAGAATCAGGACCACTCCTTTCCGATTCCTTCGTCGCCAAATGTGATCGAGTTTTAAATTTGATCAACTGGAAACACACTGTGTTTTCCCGATTCTTCCACCAATTGCCGAAAACAAGTGTTGAATCATAGACTTCATTTGATTAAATTTGGCGGCATTTGCTGCCTTTCAGAGAAGCTAGAGATATTGTTAAAAGAAGATGTTGCCAGAGAAGAAAACGACTTAGATCAATTAAATTGGACGCTGTAAGCGCCAGTATAAAACGCCACACGGAGTAATCTGGGCTACCACAGCATGATGAAAATCTTACTGGTTCTTCTTCTGTTGCTGCCTTCTCTGATCTACGCAGGTTGCGGATGCAGTGATGAAGACATGGATCAGAGCGAAATGGAGAGGAAGATGGACGAGGAGGTTCATGGTATGTGCTCTTTTCGCTTTAATTGACCAATCAAATCCCTTTCAAATTGATTTTTTACCATGTTGCATCACTATAAATTGACACTGCCACTTAATCAAACAATATAATGTAATATTTTGAATCCACTTTTCATGCGGACGTGCTGAAAATATATGTCAGGTCAGCAAAAGCGAGAAAGCTTCTGAAAGTAAATACGATTTTAATTCACCGGGCTCAACAGTTATTAGATTTTCCCTTTTCTCTCAAAAGGCACCATATTTCAGCGTGTCGCTCGTGCTTCCAACCTATTCAGATGTCCTACAGTGCTTGCCCGATCAAAGGCTACGAATGCTACGAAGACTGGCCGATCACACCAAAAGGTGAGAGGCTTTTTTCCTGTAAAGGAATCTTTTGGGAAGGGAAATCAAAATGACATGTTATAAGACGATATTTGCCAACATTCACCCTATCGTACAACCCCTCATGTACTGAAGAGATATTATACAGAAAACATTAAATATCGATTCAGTCGCTAATATATTGGATATTCCGTCAGCAGAATTTCATGAAAGCTTCTCGCTCATTTCACATTTCCAAAGAAATGTTCCCAGTTCTCACCCCCAATGAGGCATGCCGTTGTGCGGAGGCGAAGTGCTCAGGAGATGCGAAGTTAGCAGTTCTAGGACGAATCGTGAATTCCAGGTGGATAATTTTTCTCTTCTATTTTGATAAATAAATAGAATAATATCTTCTATTTTGATAAATAAATACGAGAATTTTTTTTAAATATTAAATTTGCTATTTTTCTCAGTTTCTCTGCAACAACAGTGCATGGACGGTGAACGGGGAAGCGGCCGAGAATGCGATATGCACAAAATGTGAGATGTGCAATAGACAGCCCATGAATGAATTTGCTAAAAATATATTTATCTGTACCTTAAGAGGCCCGATCGGTAAAAGTCGACCATAATTGCAACCCCCCGGACATGCGGCCCCCCGGAATAAGAACCCCCTGGTCCTGCTTTGTACATGAATACCCCTTGGTCCCATGTTACACAAAGCACTACTAGTTTATCGATTTGACGTGTCCGTAGGGAAATATGAGGTCACAAACTACAAAAATCGAAATTTCACATTTTTTCAACGCGACAAGGTAGACTCAAAATCTCTTTTGAGTTGTACTAGACATGCCTAACAAGCAAAAATAAGACATATAGATAGATTCTTGCATTGCTTGAAAACGGTTTTAATGGTCAAAAATTTCGAATTTTTGAGTTAAATTTTGTAAATGGAGAGACCCCCAGTTCTAATAGAGCCTCAAATGTAGCCTATTGAATTCTACACCGGCATATTGCAAAGTGAATTCGATTCGGTTTGTCCGTCATGTTCTTCCCATGGCGCGAACATGTCAGAGTATTTTATGGCATCTCTGAAATTTCTGAATTGGCGACTTGAATCACTTATGTTCAGTTTAATTAGTCGATTGGGAGTGCTTTCAACATAAAGAAGTGAAAACGACTTGAAAAGAAACGGATTCTGCATCATTCAGAAATAACCGATTTTCACAACCTCAAATTTCCCATGGTTGTGCCACTGAAAAGCAGTGTAAACAAATATGTGTCGATAAACACTAGGTAATAGTTTCAGTACGTACTATCATCTGTCTGATAATCACATATGAGCTTCGAACTTTTGCTTCTAGATAAATTAAAGTGTGCTCAAAATCACGAAATGGAGGTTGACTTCTGAAAATTTAGGTTTGAAAATTGAAGAATCTGACAAGATTTATTCATCTTACATTTATTTACAATTATTTATGTGAAACACTGCTGATAAAAACAAATTATATGCAAATTCTGAAAAATAACTTGTCTCATCCTTGATTGGACACAAGTTTGCGTATTGAAATTTCGGAATAAGCTTGCTCTTCATAAACAAAACTAAAAGAATTTTATAATATGCTAAAATGTTAACACAAAAATGGATTTGCGGCTTCATGTACCCATTTCACTTTCAAAATATATGCATTAAATTTTCGAGTATTGAGAAATTCGAAAATATACTTATCTTGAAATTTCAACGGGTTCCGCTGGAATCGATCACGGTTATTAATAAATTAATGGTTAATAACATAGTAAACATTTATATTCTGTTAGAAGAGCGAGTTTAATCAATTGCACAAAAATCGAAATTCACATTTCCTGAATTTTTGAAATTCTTAGATGCAAACAAATTTAGCAGTTCTTAGTATTTTATGTTATAATTAATCAAATACGATTACTTAATACCCGTTGAAATTTCAAGATAAGTATATTTTCGAATTTCTCAATACTCGAAAATTTAATGCATATATTTTGAAAGTGAAATGGGTACATGAAGCCGCAAATCCATTTTTGTGTTAACATTTTAGCATATTATAAAATTCTTTTAGTTTTGTTAATGAAGAGCAAGCTTATTCCGAAATTTCAATACGCAAACTTGTGTCCAATCAAGGATGAGACAAGTTATTTTTCAGAATTTGCATATAATTTGTTTTTATCAGCAGTGTTTCACATAAATAATTGTAAATAAATGTAAGATGAATAAATCTTGTCAGATTCTTCAATTTTCAAACCTAAATTTTCAGAAGTCAACCTCCATTTCGTGATTTTGAGCACACTTTAATTTATCTAGAAGCAAAAGTTCGAAGCTCATATGTGATTATCAGACAGATGATAGTACGTACTGAAACTATTACCTAGTGTTTATCGACACATATTTGTTTACACTGCTTTTCAGTGGCACAAACATGGGAAATTTGAGGTTGTGAAAATCGGTTATTTCTGAATGATGCAGAATCCGTTTCTTTTCAAGTCGTTTTCACTTCTTTATGTTGAAAGCACTCCCAATCGACTAATTAAACTGAACATAAGTGATTCAAGTCGCCAATTCAGAAATTTCAGAGATGCCATAAAATACTCTGACATGTTCGCGCCATGGGAAGAACATGACGGACAAACCGAATCGAATTCACTTTGCAATATGCCGGTGTAGAATTCAATAGGCTACATTTGAGGTTCTATTAGAACTGGGGGTCTCTCCATTTACAAAATGTAACTCAAAAATTCGAAATTTTTGACCATTAAAACCGTTTTCAAGCAATGCAAGAATCTATCTATATGTCTTATTTTTGCTTGTTAGGCATGTTTAGTACAACGCAAAAGAGATTTTGAGTCTACCTTGTCGCGTTGAAAAAATGTGAAATTTCGATTTTTGTAGTTTGTGACCTCATATTTCCCTACGGACACGTCAAATCGATAAACCAGTAGTGCTTTGTGTAACATGGGACCAAGGGGTATACATGCACAAAGTAGGACCAATGGGTTCTTATTCCGGGGGCCGCATGTCCGGGGGGTGGTCCATTCTTACCGATCCGGCCTCTTAACTGGCCATTTCCTTTAACCACTTGCACTATAAAATGCATTTAGCATGCAATAAGAAAGTGTGCACGAGTCGCCCTCCGATGATGAATTCGCCTGATTTCTCACCACTGATTGTACAAGATGCGGAAAAAGGATGCGCCGTGGGGAAGTGCGATCCAACGAGTGAGTACATTTTCGAAAATAACAACATTAACTATATAGTAATTGCCAGCGCGCACAAGTCCTAGGAACTAACACAAAAACTATTACAAATTGCTCTCTAGAGGACATTGTGGCGCTCAACGACAACGGTATGATTGATCACGTTGTGATCGAGAACGAAGTAACGTGCTCGGCAGACGGACAATGGAAAGAGGTGGGGCAAACAAAATTAAATCAAAATAAAAATTCGAATGCAAAATTTTCATTATTAATTGAACAATTATTTTAAACAGGAACCAAATAAATTTTAGGGCGATGACAAAAAGTGGAAGTACGTCATGTGCTACGATTCACGTAAGTCTTCTTATTTGTTGAGGCAAGCGGTGCTCAACTATTGATTTTACTCATTCAAAGTGTTCTGTTTCAGTCTGTGGCCCTTCTAAATGCCCGAATTCCAAGGATGGAATGGAATTCCGCGATGTCGAAGCACTGGTCGTCACCGGCAAAGGAGAGCTGTGCGCTACAGCCAGATGCCCACCAAGTGGGGATCTGGGATTTGTTTTATTAGAATCATGAATTGTTAACACCTCCCTTTTGCGCACCTCAGAGTCTGTTCAAATGCTTAGATGTTAGATAGATTCTGTTCATTTATTTTTGGCACTTATTACCCCCATGATCGCCTGTCACGGTTTACTTCCCTGGTTTTCATGATCCGAAAACACCTCGCAGCCATTATTGCCCAAAATTGATTTTTATTCAAAGAACAATAGACGATTTCAGATACGAATTTTGTGGAGGTGAAAGAAGACAGAAGACTAGGCGAGTCGCTGGCCGGAGAATCTGAACTCTCTTGCACAAATGAAGGAAAATGGCGAACGTCGGACGGTTCAAAAACCTTCTCATTTGTGATGTGCCAGAGACGTGAGTATGTTCTCCTATACTTCAATAACATTCATCGAATCGTTCCAAGCTCCGGTCATCGTCTACGCAGACATGGCAGCGATAAATGTAATTTAATGTGTGTGGCAAAATATTTTTAAAAATGTGTTGATATCATTAGTAGTTTTTTTTCAGTGCTGGGGTTTGGTTTATCGGAGTAAATAACACTGCTCGAAAATCATTATACTGTTCAACAATATTATTATTTTTACAGCTTGCCCGGGTCGTTGCAAAGACAAACCATTCGAAACGGATAGATTTTATGGAACTCTCCAGAAAGCAATCCCTGCCTTCCGAGATGGTGAATTTAATTATTTTTGTTTTCTCATTATGGTGAAAAGAACTCGAGAAAGATCCTTGTATTAGATTTTAAAGACAGCGAGAAAATTTTTGAAATCGCATTTCGTTGAACAGTTGCAACTTCATACTTGTCCGGCTAAATTTAAAAAAAAATATTTCTTTTGCTGTAAATTTATTAGGAATGACTTTCTTAAAAAATTGTTGTACTAGCGTACATTCTCACCATAGTATGAGCCACGTCTAACAAGTATTGTTTAAGTTTATTCTTGATTGGGCTATTTCCCAAACGTTAAAGCGTGGCATTAGGGTTCCGAAAGTAAAACGTTTCCTCCCTGGAAACGCGAAATGACTCAATTATCTCCCTCTTTCAAGTCTGTCTTGGAGAAATTTGCCGGTCGATAATTATGGGGAGACGTTTCGGGAGACGTCTCCGCACTCAATTGAAAGCGAATCTAAATTCCGTCAGTATCATAGCTGAAACGCATCCGATTTTGCCGCAAATCTCTGTCAACCGCACAATAACAATCAAATTCATGAAATGAGAGGGGTCTTCCTCGTTTCCCGTTAAAGAAATGAGTCATGAGAAAAATATTATTATCAGGTTGATGCAAAAGTTTCTCCCTTTTTTTCAGAATTTAACATTTTTGATTCCCATGACCTACAAAGTTGACAAATTCTCATAAGTTCTTTTGCAATAAATAAGTGCTTGAATGACCTTTATAAAAAGCCGAATCACATTGCTCCCCATTTAGCTACGCCGATACAGCAGTCCGACAAATTTCGCAAAATTGATTATCAAACATAATTTTATGCATACATAGTTATGTGGAGAAACGAGATAGGGATTAAACGAACATACTAGTGTAAAGCGTGATTACTGGGCATGCTCGTGAATGCAATTCAGTATGTGTACACCGTCATGCCAAGTTCAGATGAGCGCCTGATTAGATATTAGCTCGAGATGCATTTCTGCAGAAATTCATTTCATAGCCCTGAATGGCCAGTTATTGACTCAGTAAGCCATAGTGTTGTGCACAATGAAGTACTCGCCAGTCTTCGTATTACCGTTAAACTTGAGATGAATACATCTAAATATTCGGGAACAGCACCATATTACAACAAAATTACGAAATTTGAGCAACGAAATCAGCACTTTTTCTAATTCTCATCTTCCAAAGCCTCTTGAAAGTCGGATATTCTGTAATATTCTGGAAGAGCAACTCGAGTGGTATCACTCCTCAAATGGGCAGAATCGATTGTTTGCGCGTATTCAAATGGTAGGGTCCAGCAAATTACACCTAAAAATCGTTATATTTTGGTTTTTTACGTTTTCTTTATTTATTGCCGCAATACGCGCCCCAGAATCGAATCGGTCCTGCGAGTGTAATCTAACTGTATGTCCACTATTTCTGATAAATGGAAATTCCAGTCAGGCAAATATGGCTCGAGATAATTTTAAAAATAAAATAGGGAGAAACTTTTGCATCAACCTAATATATGTAACCTTCCCGTAAGCGGACCTGGAAGACAGTTTCTCGTGATGAAAGAAAGAAAATACCAGATAATCGTTCAATATTTAAAGAATGCAGTTACTCATGCCCTGAAGGGAAGTCAATGTTCTACAACAACGTATTTGGAGTAAGCGCGGTAAGTGTTATAATATTTGTTTACATTGCCAGCAACAGGATTCCTGAAGTACGATTAATTAGAACTCTCTTTTCAGTCAGATTCGTGTATACGGGAATCGGACCAATTTGGAGAGTTCTGGAACAACTCAAATAACTTCCTGTAACTCTATTTTTTCTCCATTCTTGCGCGGCTGAGGGGTGGTCGTTTCCCACTTCCCTCTCAGTTCGCGTTGGAGTGGGAGTCCCCTTGGCGTAGGTTGGACAACCGCCGAGGGTCGCCTGTCCAACGGATGCCGGTTTCTACCACACTACGGATCGGGACTCTGAATGCAAGGACTCTGAGGAAGGATGATCGGTTGGCTGAGTTGGAGGAGTCTGTGAGTGAAGTCCCTTTTGATGTCATTGCCATCCAGGAAATGAGGAGGTTTGGTTTGACCTCTCTCACCCTCTCAGGAACCAATCACCTGTTAGTGGGTTACGGTACTCGTTCCGCAAACGGTACCGGATTCCTCGTAGGCAGTCATTTGGGACCGATCTCTACATTCCACTCAGTTAATGATCGCCTATCGTACCTCGACCTCCCGAACCATGGCCTGCGTATCATCAACGCATACGCTCCAACGACCTCGCACTCGGACCAAGAGTATGAACAGTTTTTGGATGATCTCAGCGGATTGATTGTCATTTCCACACGTCGTGCTCGGCTACCGGGGTGTGGAAAGTGGCGATTAGTCGTGCTGGGTGACTTTAACGCAAAGGTCGGATCGAAGATGAACGAGGATGAAGAGTTCATAGGCAGGCACGGACTAGGCAGGAGGAACTCAAGAGGACAAATGCTTGTTGACTTTTGTGATGAAACTAAGCTCCACCTCCTGAACACAAGATTCCAGAAGAGAGAAACCAGGAAAAGGACATGGATGGGTCCAAATATGAGTACAGGGAATCAAATCGACTACATAATGGCCCGTGATCTGTCAAGTGTGTTGGACGTGGAAATTATTGGAAATTTTAAACTCTGCACCGACCATCGATTGCTGATGGCAAAAATACGAATGGACCACTCTGTTCGATTTCGGCCTCGGAAATCGAAAGATCCAACTGAATTTTCTCAACAATTGTTCACCTCCGCCATTCATACAGTGTGCAGCAAAGATCTCAAGGGCTACGACCGATTAAGAACTACACTCATACAAGCAGCCGACAAGTCCATGGTCCCCAAACCACGAAGAGAACGTTTTTCCAATAGAACGAAACTGTTGTTTGATGAAAGAAGGAGGCTGAAATGCGCCCCAAACACGCCTCTTAACAGAATCAACTTTTCACTCACGGGAAAGGCTCTTCGTATCAAAGGATGACTTGCACCGTGGGCACGTTGAGACAGTGAGGAGAGCAGTGTACTATGGAAAGAGTACTAAGAGAGCACTGCAATCTTCGAAAATAGGATGGACACAACTCAGCCAGCTAGAAAGGATAGATGGAACTGTTGCCAAAGACAAAAATGAAATCCATGAAGTTGTTGAATCATTCTACAATAAGTTATATATGCGAAAGATAAGACCAACACGGAGAAAATTCAAATCGAGTGATCAATTCTTACCATTCTTGGAAAGTGAGATCAGAAGGGGTATAATGCTGTTGAAAAATGACAAAACTCCTGGGCCAGACCGAATCAAAGCTGAAATGTTAAAATGCGGACTCGACATAATTGCTCGGCCCATCACAGAAATGTTCAACAAGTGGATTGCTGAAGAATGTGTGCCAAATGACTTACCGGATGCGACAATATCCTTGATTTTCAGGAAAGGGAACATCTTGGATATTTCAAACTATCGCCCTATTTCGCTGCTCAACATAATCTACAAGTTGTTCACTGCTGTAATTGACCTAATCTTTTCAATGCTGTCGTCGAGGAGATTTTTCGTAAGCTGAGTTGGGATGATTATGGAATAGCAGTGGACGGCGAGAAATTGAATCATTTGCGATACGCAGATGATATTGTCTTAATTTCACATAATCCGAAGGAGATCAATACGATGTTGAGTGAATTGTGCAGAGAAAGTAAGAAAGTGGGATTAGAAATCAATCAGAAGAAGACCGTTATGATGTGTAATGATGCGCAAGTTCGTCAGACAATCGATGGCAAAATACTTGAATACGTGCAATATTTCATTTACCTGGGTGTTCGAATTTCTTTCGATCAGGATCTGAAGCTGGAATTGAATCGACGAATCGGCGCAGCATGGAGATCATTCAATAAGTTTCAAGAATTCATGACCAGTCGAGGCGTTGAAATGGCATTGAAAACGAAAGTCTTCCGCATGTGTATCGAACCGAGTTTTCTTTACGGAAGCGAAGTTTGGAGCGCAACGAAATCCAAACGGAAAAGACTGATTGTTACGCAAAGATCTATGATGAGGAAGATGGCGGGCGTGACTAGAATGGGCCGAAAGACAAATGATTGGTTAAGAATGAAAGCGCCCTTGGAAGACATTAGAGTGAGGGCAATGCTTAGAAAGTGGAACTGGGCGAAGAGGATAGCAACGCTGGATGATGAGATGGACTGGCCGAATTCTCAATTGGACGCCGTGGGACAGATTTCGATCTCCTGGGCGACCAAAGATAAGATGGAGAGACGAGTTTGTGAAGGCATTAGGAGTGACATGGGCAAACAATTGCCGAAGAGACCCCAATCAATGGAAATACCGATCCTTTCAACAGGCTGCAGCCCTGAGGCTTGAATAAATATTGAATATTGAATATTGAACTCTATTTTTGGAGTTTATTTCAGTTGCTGAAAATAGTGGACGTATTAATTTTATCCCCAGAACTACGAGAGAGAAAAAAGTCACGATGAAAACAGATTTTCTAATAAGATTTACGAAAATATGCAAAATTATAATATTGGTATTCAAAATATTTACCGTCCACTAGATTACGTAACGATCGCTCGTCGGATGGGCAAATTTGACAGTTAACACACTCATTTCTTAAATATTAGTACCGAGTGCTGAATGACGGCTTCAATAACAATGACTGCGGGTGGATTTTAAACATTTTTCATTTGGAGACGGGAATTTATTATGTTGGAGTAAGCCCATATTTAAATATTTCGAGCCCCTTGGCACTCGTTGGATCACCAACTTTTTCTAACCATATTTGTCCCTTTTGATATTTTATCGTGCTCATTGACCATTCCACAGTAAAGTCAATCAAGAGAACTGGTACGATAACCCTTTAATTTTTTAGCTGTGGTGGAAATGCAATGCTGTCTGTAATTGTAGTTATTGTTATATTGGTAGCTACATCTTAAAATAATCAAAACTGCATCTTAATTCGGGAGAAATTATCTTCATATTTGCAGATTCCGTCTGCGAGTTGTGGAGGAAATAGGCTGTTCTCGGTGGAGGGTTGGATGGACCTCAATCAAAATATAGCAGAGATTGGATGTTGGGATTGCGATGTCGAGGATAATTATCTGTCTTCTGCATCATCAAGTTAGTGAGGAGAGGGAATACAAAAAGAAATGTACGAGAAAATCTACATTTATGAAAACTCATAGTCACGAATTTCAACTTAGTTTGTAGATACTATTGGGGGTCCGAAGAAGGTGCATCCCCTTGTTTTGGTAAATTTCGCTGATTATCGATTTTTATCTATCCCTTTGGAATACTGTGTATCGATCAATTCCCAGTGGTAAACCATCCAAAACCGGGAAACCATTAAACTAAAGTAAACGTATATTTTATTAAAATTTTTTTAGTGCAGCCGAGAATTCGCAATTGCGTGATCTCATGCGAGAGTGGATACGACGTTGTCTATATCAATCCCAAAGATCAGAGATCGTTCCGAGTAAGTCTCCTTTTTTAATTGATCACCAATCTATTCAATGATATATAAAGAAAATGTAAAATTGCCGGGGGAGTCGACGATTGAGGGTTGAAAATGAAGTGTGTTAGCGGCAGTAGGAATCACTTTTCTTCAGCCAAGCATAATTTCAGGAAGAGATAATTTGAATGATGCTCTTTAGAACAAAGTTTTCATATTTTTAGAGTGATCAGCTGAATATTGCTCATTTTTAAGATATCAGTCATTCCGATCGATTGCAAAATGGCAAATTTCAAAAAAAAATTGGATTACAGTGCACGCATGAGCTACACTTACCGATTACTACATGTATAGTAGCGCCAAACAGTATGGAGACTATTGTCCACATTCTGCGAATAAAACTACATTGCTAAAAAAATTATATGAAATTTTTATAATGATCACTCTGTACGTAGTCAGTACGGAGGAATAAGAATCAGATAGTCTCTTATAATTGCATATGCCACCTGCACCGCTCGTTCCTGCCAGTTCACTTTGATACTAGCATTCTACTCTCTCTTAAAGAAGGAGTGTCAGCAAAGTTGAACTTTTGACGCTGTCATAGTAATGACCTAGCCAACCATCCAAAGATCAAAGCGCGAGCTAAGAGGGTAGGAACCATCGTTCCCATAGCTCAGTGGTAGAGCAGCTGCCATGTGATCTGTAGTTTGCGCGTTCAATTCCCACCCAAAGATTTTTGACAAATCTTCGAGATATTTGATTTCCCGCACGTCCCTGCCCTATCAAGGACTATCAGCGCCTCTTTCAACTAGTGATAACTCGGTTTAAAATAAAGATCTCTCATGGTTTTGAAAAGCTAGGCCATGGTTATGACAGCGTCAAAAGTTCAACTTTGCTGACACTCCTTCTTTAAAGTGCCGCATAAGGCGTTGATGATCATCACAAGCAACTTTTTGAATGTACGAACTGAGAATGACTCATATATATAGCTTTTTCAGACTCCATTTCTGAATCGCAAGTTCGATATCGATGACGGGAAAATCGAGAAAGTATGGCTGGATGCGCGAAACAACGTTCAACACGACAAATATGAAAACCTTAATATAAAATGCCTCCCGTCTGGTAAATTAGCATTATTATTTTATTACCCTAGCACAACTCTATGACACAATTTGCGATAAATACAACAAGACCAAAAACTATGCCTAAACTCAAATTGACGTAGTATTCTTATTTGGGCATATCTTAATTTTAGAATAATTTTGAACATTCAATTCATGGTATATCACAGGTCTCCTGTTTGACAAACTGTTTAAAGTGGCTCAATTTCTTCCAAACAATTCAAAACAGGCTAAAATCCGGCTCCGGTCATTTTGAAAATTCAAAAAATCATAAGTTGCTTTAAAGTTGAGTGAAAAGGTCGTCCAAAAAAGGAAAATGAAGAACACGACGAGATAAACAATATTACTGCTGAAGTAAAACCGAATAAAAATTACATATTGAGAAATGCGAAAAATCGATTTTTGGATCCAAAAATTGGCTGGCGTGAAAAAAATATCCCCTATATTACAGCTGATTTTGCCGAATTCGAACTCTACGCTCTTTTCTGCCCCAGAAAAGTTGCATTTTAAACTCACAGGGCCGTTCCATTTTTTGTTTTAACGGCAGAAACCCAAAATTTCTAGCACTTTACCTGTTTGAGCATTACATGTATTCGTCCATTTCATCGAGTTTAGCATGTATTTGACATTTTTCGATGTTTTAGACGTGGATTTTTTCGAATCTCCGAAATTTCGACGTAAATTTTCTTCCCCTGACCATAATGAATGTTTCTGAAGTTATTAATTCGCATTTTGTTACCATTACATACAGTCGCGCGCATAAGTGAGTGGGCAGAATTTTAATTTGTTGTATCCGTTTGCCCAGGAAAGACATCATTCTGGCACTATGGTGTTATGTACCAAATTCATTGGAGATTATGGCCATGGTATTGGGGTATGACGCAATAGCCTAATTATTGCGTAGTAATGACGCGATCAATATGCACTTTTTTAAAACGGAGACTCGTTCTAGAATCAAAATGATCGCTATCACAATTTCATGAGACCCTAAGAATATGAAAATGATCGGTCAACATTTGCCCTCAGGGCACCAAATAATCAATTTTTTGCATGCTAATTTTTTGGACATTCATAACTCTATGGGCAGTTTTTTTGGAAAAATCTGGTTTTTATGTGAGAATGTTCAAAATGTATTAAAGATCTGATTCCCAACTTTTTAGATTGTTTGGATAACTTTCCTGCCCGCGGCGACCGTTTTTGAGAGGTATACTAGGGTCGGAAAAACACGTGTTTACGCACTTTCGCCCCTGTGCTCTCTCGCCCATAGGGGTAAACATGGTGTTTCCCGACCCTAGTATACCACTGAAAAACGGTCTCCGCGGGCAGGAAAGTTATCCAAACAGTCTAAAAAGTTGGGCATCAGATCTTTAATACATTTTGAACATTCTCACATAAAAACCAGATTTTTCCAAAAACTGCACAGAAAGTTATGAATGTCCAAAAAATGAGCATGAAAAAGGGCGATTTTTTGGTGCCCTGAGGGCAAATGTTGACCGATAGTTTTCATATTATCACGATCATGTGAAGTTGTGATTACGATCATTTTGACGCTTTGAACGAGTCTCTAGCTTCTCTAGGAGCCGAGATCTGCATTTTCGACCTCGATTTTGCAGCAAGTCTGCAGAAAATGTGCGACCGCAACTTCAAATTTGTTTTTTGGGTAGTCCTCAGACATATCTCCAGCCACAGAAAGTGTGGCTAGTAGGAAAAAATCTATGTAAGAATAAAGCCGTTTTGAAAAAGTACATTTTGATTGCGTCATCACTACGCAATAATTAGGCTATTGCGTCATACCCCAATACCATGTCCGTAATCTCCAATGAATTTGGTACATAACAGCATAGTGCCAGAATGATGTCTTTCCTGGGCAAACGGATACAACAAATTCAAATTCTGTCCACTCACTTATGCGCGCGACTGTATGTAATGGTAACAAAATGCGAATTAATAACTTCAGAAACATTCATTATGGTCAGGGGAAGAAAATTTACGTCGAAAATGCGAAATTTCGGAGATTCGAAAAAATCCACGTCCAAAACATCGAAAAATGTCAAATACATGCTAAACTCGATGAAATGGACGAATACATGTAATGCTCAAACAGGCAAAGTGCTAGAAATTTTGGGTTTCTGCCGTTAAAACAAACGACTGTAGGTATATGCGACATATATGCAAATTACAATGAAAATATTTTAAATCGACGTCAAATGTACAAGCTGATGTTGCAGGCTTTGCAAAAGCATCAGAAACATTCATTATGGTCATGGGAAAAATTTACGTCAAAAATGCGAAATTTAGGAGATTCGAGAATATTTTGCAAGGGCAAAAAATCGATTTTTCGAAAACGCGGAAATTTTAATTGTTATCGCTCTATTTTTAGTCTTACACGTCCAAAACATCGGAAAATGTCAAATACACGATTAACTCGGTGAACTGGACGAATATATGTAATGCTCAAACGGGCAAAGTGCACGAAATTCGGGGTTTCTGCCGTTAAAACAAAAAATGGAACGGTCCTGTGAGTTTGAAATGCAACTTTTCTGGGGTAGAAAAGAGCGTAGAGTTCGAATTCAGCAAAATCAGCTGTAAGATAGGGGATTTTTTTCACACCAGCCAATTTTTGGATCGAAATCGATCTTTCGCATTTTTCAAATGTCATTTTTTTTGTTCGGTTTTACTTCAACAGTAATGTTGTTCATCTCGTCGTGTTCTTCATTTTCCTTTTTTGAACGAGATTTTTTACTCAACTTTAAAGAAACGTATGAATTTTTTTAATTTTCAAAATGGCCGGAGCCGGATTTTAGGCAGTTTTAATTTCCGGTTCTACAAAGAGATTGGACCACTATGAACAGTTTTTCAAACGGCATCTGCGATTTCTCAGAAGACGTGTGATATCACAAACTTGACTTACGTTAAGGTGGCCTTAGTTTGAGTGGGGTATAGACTTCGTTATTTGTTCTTATAAAATATACTACGTTACCCTTGTTTATATTTATTGAAGAAGTATTACATTTTAAAATCATATTTTGCTTATTAACGCACTCTGAAATATACTTGGAACACTTTTATTCCATTAGTAAACATCGTGTTCAACAAAAGCAAAGTGTATCATATTATCGCTCAGGAGCAGTGTGCAAGGAGTTTACACGAAGTAACGATGCGTGCACTACCTGTCTCACCAATGACGGGGTGCAGCAACAGTTCACGTGTAAGGATCTGGAGTTTTCCAACTCAACACGAAACGATCACTCTGGTGGGTTCTCATTTGTGCTCAAATTCAGTGAGGCAGGCTTGGCGTGGTGCGGTACATTGGGGTGTAGCGGGTCATATTAGATCTCGTCACTTACAAGATTGAGGGCCCGATTTCAAGACGTTTTCCGCATTTTAGAGAACAGTCATCGAAAAGAGAAAAGTTCCAAGTTTGGCCTTCTGAATCTCGACGATGACGAAAGTTATCGAAATTCTGACGACGCAGTTTGAAATTGAATCATTCAAAGTATTCTTCACTACAATTGTAGCGAGATAGGTCAAGATTCAATTTCACAGCCGCTGACCCACCTAAAATGCTCGATTCTCTCGCGATTCCTATCATAATATTTTCGACATTAAAATGAACACTAAACTTAATTCTGGGAAAATTGCTATTTCAACACATTGTGAATATATCAGAGGATTTCTGAGAGAATCGAGTTACTCCCTACAGGGTCCGTACAACGAACAAATGAAAATTTGTGCCTAGGGGTACTTTTTCACGTAGATCACGAAAATCGACCCTAGGGAGCCGTATCTTTGACCCCTCATTCTCTGTGGTGCGCCGAATTGAGCGGTCGGTTTTTGAAACTTTTTTTGGAGCTTCCAAACTCCATAACCAGATAGTGATTCTGAACGAACTCGACGAGATAAGCATTTTTCCTGTTGGAAGTGAAAGGCTAGCTCATCTGTGAAAAAAGTTATTGTAATTCAAAATTTCAAATTTGCCGACCTGAAAAATTTTCCGTCAGATTACAATCTGATTTCATTTTAATTCGATTCCGCGTGCATTTTTACCCCTAATTTCAAATTTTTAAGGAAATCGGGTGATACGTATAGATCGAAATTTTCAAAAGAATATGGCGATGGCCAAAAATATCGATTTTTTAAGCCTACAAACTTTTTTCAAGTTTTGGTGAGAAAACATGTGCAAATTCGTTTTCTACGGGTTGAAATACGTCAGAAACACTTTAACCCGACTTATTCTGAAATTTTTCATTTTTGGCCTCAAAAGCACCGAAAAATCCTTGTTGAAAATTTCGATCTATACGTATCACCCTATTTCCTTAAAAATTTGACATTAGGGGTAAAAATGCACGCGGAATCGAATGAAAATGAAATCAGATTGTAATCTGCCGGAAAGATTTTCAGGGCGGCAAATTTGAAATTTTGAATGACCATAACTTTTTTCACAGATGAGCTAGCCCTTCACTTCCAACAGGAAAAAAACTTATCTCGTCGAGTTAGTTCAGAATCACTATCTGGTTATGGAGTTTGGAAGCTCCAAAAAAGTTTCAAAAACCGACCGCTCAATTCGGCGCATCACAGAGAATGAGGGGTCAGCACCCTAGGGTCGATTTTCGTGATCTACGTGAAAAAGTACCCCTAGGCACAAATTTTCATTTTTTCGCTGTACGGAGGTATCTCGGTTCTCTCAGACTTCCTCTGATATACAGTCGCGCCGGAAAGTCATGGAACACCTTTTTCAATTAGTTGTAACTTTTTTTCCCAAGGAATGCATCTTTCTGGTACCCAGGTGTGATGTAGCAAATTCATTGAGATTATGATCATGATGTTGGGGTATGCCGAAATCGCCCCCGTGATTGCATAGTCATGACGCAATCAATATGCACTTTTACAAAACGGCATTATTCTTACATAGATTTTTCCCTGTTCGCCAAATTTTCTAAGATTGGAGATATGACCGAGGCCTACTCAGAATAAATTTTTCAAGGTGCTGCTCGGTCGCACATTTTCTGCAGCCGTGCTGCAAAAACAGGGTCCGAAATTCAGATCTCGGTTTCTAGACTAGCTAGATACTAGTTCAAAGAGTCAAAATGATCGTCATAACAATTTCCGATGATCCTGAGAATATGAACACGATCGGTCAACATTTGCCCACAGGGCACCAAAAAATCACTGTTTTGTATGCTTATTTTTTGGACATTCATAACTTTAAGGGAAAGTGGTATAAAAATCTGATTTCCCTATGGGCGAGAGAGTGCAGACGACGAGAGTGCGTAAACAGGGTGTTTCCCGGCCCTAGTATTCCTCCGAAAACCGCCCGCCGAAGGCAGGAAAGATATCCAAACAGTCTAAAAAGTTGGGCATCAGATCTTTAATACATTTTGAACATTACCAGGTAAAAATCAGATTTTTATACCACTTCGCTTAAAGTTATGAATGTACAAAAAATAAGCATGCAAAAAAGTGATTTTTTGGTGCCCTGTGGGCAAATTTTGACCGATCGTGTTCATATTCTCAGGAGGAAATTGTTATGACGATCATTTTGACTCTTTGAATTAGTATCCAGCTAATCTAGAAACCAAGATCTGAATTTCGGACCCTGTTTTTGCAGCACGGCTGCAGCCAATGTGCGACCGAGCAGCACCTTGAAAAATTTATTCTGGGTAGGCCTCGGTCATATCTCCAATCTTAGAAAGTTTGGCGAACAGGGAAAAATCTATGTAAGAATAATGCTGTTTTAAAAAAGTGCATATTGATTGCGTCATGACTATGGAATCACGGAGGCGATTTCGTCATACCCCAACATCACGATCATAATCTCCAATGAATTTGCTACATCATACCTGGGTACCAGAAAGATGCATTTCCTGGGAAAAAAGTTACAACAAATTGAAAAAAATGTCCCGTGACATTCCGGCGGGACTGTAGGTGTATCAAAAAAATAGAACGTACGGAAAATAAAAACTTTCTTTTTTACAACTTATTACAGGCAGCAGAAGGTTTGTGCATGCGACACAGGAAGCTAAGAAGCGACAAGTACGGAAGATGGAGGATCGATGATGGCGATAGATTAATGAATTTCGAAAATCCAGTAGCCGCTTGCACTGACAGGCCGGTTGAGTAAGATTCGCAATCACTTGCGCGTTGTTTATCGGTACTGTACTTTGAATATATAATTGTGTTCGCTACAACGCTCTAATATCAAACATTTACCGCAAAAAGCATACCTTCGATGTAAAATACGATGAGGATTCTGATAAAAATATGTGCATAGAGCTATCGTCGTTTTAAGTATAGCAATTTGCCTCCTGCTTCCAGGATTATATGACGCCGTATTCGTAAGGGTCAGACAATTCAGGGAGGATCTGGAACAGCAATTTTTCGAAAATATGATGTCTGGGGTAGTTTTTCATGCTGATGACGATGGTCGACTTCATTTTGCATAATTGACCTCTAATGACGGACTACGGTGCCCATATAAAATGCGAAAATTTTGGTTTATTTGATCAGTAGAGAGTTAGAGTGGCACTAGAAACTTCAAAATTGTTTTCCCGGGGTGTTTTTTCATTCTCTACACGATGGAATGATTGAAATCATCGTTTGAGAGATCCTTCATTGGTTTTGGAAGATAATTCATGGCTAAAACTCAAAAGTAGACGGCGCCATTTGGGGTGAACGTAGAGTATCTAGTAAGATGGCCGTAATCCAATTTTGGTGCAATTACAACTAAGACATTTCCAGTTATGCACTTTTCAATTTTCCGAGTTCACGATCTACGCATCCCTCGCTCTATAGTCATCGAACAAGGGAGCTCACTTGAACTTCGAAGTTCTATGTCTCAGGTGGCTCAATTGGTAGCTACTTGGTCTCTCGCTCAGCGAGCTGCGGGTTCGATCCCCGCAGGTGCGATAATTTTGCAACGGCTTCAACATCTCTCTGTCCATGATTCTCTAACCCGTGTTGTGCAGATAGCACACCATCACCGTCCAACTAACTCCTTCAGCTGTTCACGTTTGGTGCCACTTTTCCTAGTTGATTCTTTTATCGCGTAATTGATTTATCCGTGCATTTTTTATGATTCGTTTTTGCGATCGTTTAATGTTTAAAGAATGGATGAACCCGATTTGTGCGTGTTTTCTCGCTTTCATAGCCCCTTCATTTCCACAAGTGTATTGGCCCGAGGACCATGCGATGGATTGCGAACAAAAATATTTTCAATAGTATTCATTATCAATAGTATTATGTCAGAATAGTTATTAATAAAGCTAAGTTTTGTTTGATGTTTCTCCGCCCGCCCATTGTGGAAATTCACATGTCAAATATGGAGCTAAGAGCATCGCCGATATAATTCTGATGAGAGGAGGAATAGTTATTGATTGGAGCGATTCTCGAAGCAATTCTTCCCGAACTCGACTCAATTTTCAACAACAATGTTTAGAAACAAAAGTTAATCGTTTGTTAAAGTTATGTTAGCTTTATTTGTTAAAGATAAAACTGTTTTTAAACGATATCATCTTTACTTTTCAAGGACTTGCTCTTCTCATTAAAAATAAATTGAGAATCCATTGCAAAATTAGCACACCATTGCAAAAGACACAGCGGGGATCGAACCCGCGGCTCGCTGAGCGAGAGACCAAGTAGCTACCAATTGAGCCACCTGAGACATGGAACTTCGAAGTTCAAGTGAGCTCCCTTGTTCGATGACTATAGAGCGAGGGATGCGTAGTTCGTGAACTCGGAAAATTGAAAAGTGCATAACTGAAAATGTCTTAGTTGTAATTGCACCAAAATTGGATTACGGCCATCTTACTAGATACTCTACGTTCACACCAAATGGCGTCGTCTACTTTTGAGTTTTAGCAATGAATTATCTTCCAAAACCAATGAAGGATCTCTCAAACGATGATTTCAATCATTCCATCGTGTAGAGAATGAAAAAACACCCCGGGAAACAATTTTGAAGTTTCTAGTGCCACTCTAACTCTCTACTGATCAAATAAACCAAAATTTGCGCACTTTATATGGGCACCGTAGTCAGTCATTAGAGTATATATATATATATATATATATATATATATGGGGGAAGTGAATAACTAACGATAAAGTGCTAACTTAGATAAGTCTAATTTGAGTAATCTATTCTTAAATACAGCAATACTTGAAGAACTATGAAGATCTGAAGGTAGTTCACTAAGTATCACTAAGTACATTACTACCGTCTTGGCCGATCCGTGAAGGAGGCCCACTCTGCCCTGGCCCAGTCGGAAGGAGCTGACGCCCCCTCCATACCCTTCTGCTATAAGTGGTTCTCCCGCTTCAAGAAAGGGGAGTTTGGTCTCGATGATCAACCCCGCTCTGGACGCCCTCCCTCCCTCGATCAGCCTCTCGTTCTCCGCACACTGAAGCGCAAGCCCATGGCCAATGTGCGTGAGTTGAAGAAGGATACTGGTACTCCCAGATCAACGGTGTCCGATATCCTCCATCGATCTGGGAAGAAGCCGAAACTCCCACAAGTGATTCCCCATGACCTCTCCCCCGAACAGCTGAAAAATCGTGTTCAAGTCTGTCGGAAATTACTCCATCGTAGATCCAATCTTCGATGGGTCAATTCCATCATCGCTACGGATGAGAAGTGGATCACGTACGATAACCCTGTGAGGAGACTGCAATGGGTGGATGCAGATGAGAAGCCCACCCCCGTCCCGAAGAAGGAGGAGCACGGAAAGAAGGAACTCCTCTGCTTCTTCTTCTCAGTGCTAGGTCCCATCTACTGGGAGATCCTCGCCCCAGGCACCAGCATCAATTCCGACCTCTTCTCTGAACAACTGGAAGATGTCGCGATCAGAGTCCCTCCCAGACTCCTGAACCAGGGCAAAATTCTTCTTCTGATGGACAATGCTCGCCCACATCGAGCGAAGATGACCCAGAAGAAAATGGACGAGCTGAAGATCGAGAGGATTCCCCATCCACCGTATTCCCCGGATCTCCCCCCATGCGACTACCACTGCTTCCGCTCTCTCTCTGAATTCTGCAAAGGAAAGAAGTTCAAGAATCGAGATGAAGTTGTGAGGGCTTTCGTGAACTGGGCGGTCTCGAAGAAACTCGCATTCTGGAAGAGAGGAATCGAGACCCTGCCCAATCGCTGGAGGGAGGTAGTGAGAAAGAAGGGGGCATACATTGGTCACTGAGAATTGTAAAGCATTGAATAAAAAATAAAAACAAAAAATATACGAACTTTCCGGACACCCCAATATATTTATCGCAAGTGGCGGGGATTCAATTAGCGATTAGTACAGAGTACACAGGACAGATAGTTCTCACAAAATGATATTACGATGCCGAAGGAACGACAAGGGAACTATTGAAAAGAGAGATTGAGATGTAATTGGAGAAATTGAGAAATGAATAAAGATGGGAGTGGGATGATGGAGCTTTAGTGCAAATGTCATCGGGACCTTTCAAGCCATATAGTTCAATTGTAAAACGAATTCTTCAGAAACTGAGTATGCACAAATGTATTTTCCCAGATGCGCGCGACCCCGAACAGGCTGCAATCAAGCGGCCATTCCAGTGCAACACGTGTGGACGGGCCTTCACAGATGAACGAACACTAAAGAATCATATGCTTTCGTTCCGCACTAGTAAGTATCATAATTGATATATTGGTCCTGTTCATAATATGCTAGGTGATGTAGTGCAGTGCGGTGTGGCACGTTTCCCTGCTCTCCAAAGTGCTTCTAGGAAAGGCTACCTTTCGCTAGCAAATATGACCGTAAAATTCAGATGACAAGAGGGAAAGAAATTTACACAGTCGAGTAACATGCATAAGCACAAGAGAGGACATTTGGGTACGGTTTCAATAACAAGTAGACTTTCACGTAGGCGAAATGAACATTACGTCGGATGAGAACACAAATAATAATCAATAATACTAAATACTGAAAATGGGTAATTTTTTGGTTATCATCCGACAGTCTAAGGTCATTCTTTAATATGCGTGTGTTCCAATACTCGCTCTACAGCAGACGATGATCCTTGCAAGCAGAAGTTTGAGTGTAATATGTGCGATAACGTATACAAATCGCGTTACGCTCTCAACGCGCATAAGGAGACTCACTTGGGTACCGTATTTAATTTTGCTCTTCTTATGTTACGTATATTGCGCAAAAATGCGCCGACATTAAAATTATCAAGCATAGGGGAAAATCCCCAAATTTCTTTTAAAAAGCTGAATCTGTAAAAGAAATATCAAAAATAAAATAAAAATAAAAATAAATTATGCCCAAAATTCAGATGAAAATGATCCTGAGCAAGCAGCGATCATTCGTCCTTACCAATGCGAAGATTGTGGCAAGCGATATCGAGATTTTCGAAGCCTCAACGAGCATGCTGTAATACACAATGGTGAACATCCAACTTTTTGCCAACTGACGCTTCTGATCGTCTCTTTACAAAGCCTCAAATCATCTGCTCATTTAAGAAAGTTCGAAATGGACAAATGAGAGCGGTGTTTGTGAGAAAGTGTTCACAAATAGAGGATCGCTGACATAAGAATTTACACTTGCGTAAGCAAATATTCCGTTTTTTTCGATTTCTCAAAATATTCATAATTTTCAAAATACTATTTTTATTTCAGCTGATGAACAGAAGCAGAAATTTCCTTGCGATGGCTGCGGATTGGTCTACACGCAGAAAGGCTCATTGAAAATGCAAAGAGAACGCATCTAAGTAAGTGAAGATTGGATTAAACATTAGTAACCCCATCGTCTATGTACCACCCCATCGTGCCACATAAACGATGGGGTGGCACAGCCCGCTCTTGCGTGGAAAAAAAAACATTTGCCTTTTTATTAGTAACGTATAATCCAAAAAAATCCAGACGATGACCTGCGGCGTCCTTTCAAGTGCGATGAATGCGGCGAGGGATTCACACAGAAAACAGCAGTGGAGCAGCATAAAAGAAGAAAGCACATGGGTAATTCTGATTCAAAATAATGGTTTCTTTCACGACTGGTAGAGTTTCATGAGAATGTATAGCCAGAACAGGCCGCGTTTTAGGCCAATGCACAAGAATGTGAAATTATGAGTCCGCGTCATTTTTCGGATTTTAAATTTTGATTTCAGTGTAATGTTAATAATGCGTTTCAGCGGACGACGATCCTCGCAAGGGAAAAGTGAATTGTTATGTCTGCGGGAATACATTTTCATGTGCTTACACACTTGGAGTGCACAAGAAGACGCATTTAGGTAATTAATATCGGCTTTTATATATGTATTTGTTTCTTCAATATTTTTTTAAAATCAATATTATCAGTATTTAACATATTTGATACGAATTGAGAGGTGCACAGTAAGACTCATTTAGGTGACACAAAGATGATTTCCAAAATCTGCAAAATCTGACAGTGACATAGCGTGTTGAGCAGGCGCGAGATCGGATGAGAACTATTATTTTTCACAAAGCCTCATTTGGCAGATCAAAGGAGGCATGGCGTAAAAGTTCTCATTAGTGCCAGTTGATCCGTGTCTCCAAGTCAGGATGTGCCTGTTTATGAATGAAATTTAGATAATAATGACCCGGAACAGGCAAGGCTCAAGCGACCATTCGAGTGCGAGGAGTGTGGCAAATGCTTTAGAGAATCGCGAGGCCTCAACGATCACAGACTAACTCATCTTGGTAGGTGTATTTAATGATTTGGCACCTCTAGGATAATTGGCCCACATTCATTAAAATCGCAAATTTTGTGTCCGTACTGTCTGTATGTTATCTCCTCTACTGTATTTCTGAAAGTGCTAGGGCCTCATGCAGTTAGCTTCAGAAACAGTGGGTGGTATGCAAGAAGCTCGCATTATTGTTCATTGTACAACATGATCACGCTCTATCAAGCTCCGAATCTGCGAAAATATAAAGTTTGTATGGATTAATGGAGGGAGGGAAGGTATCAATTTACTCATAAATATTAATTTTCTGAATCTCTGACTCAGATGACGATGATATCGCGAAGCGGCCTTACGTTTGCACCATTTGCAACAAGCGATTCGGCAACAGAGGAACGCTGAAGAAGCATACGATGGGACATTCGCGTAAGCCTCGACTTCAATTTTAATGTTTTTATGTAAAGATACACATTACTTGTCAACAAATATAAAAAACAAAACCAATTTGAAGTACTGTTCTTCTATTCCATGGCTCGTATTTCAGGTAAGAATGAGGAGCCTGGCATGATGCGAAAATCAGTGAAAAGAGTGAAGAAGAAGGCTGGAGATGGAGGAGTCTGGTCAGATGAGGAGGAGAGTGAAGAGAGTGAAGGAAATGAAGAGAAAAAGGAGAATGGAGCCGAGAACATCATTAGGAACGAGCAATAATAAATTAAAAGAAAATAGTTCTCAAAAATACTTTTATATTCTATGATGTTAACGGTGACATTCATATGCGTATATTATATTCGCATTGAACATAAATCGTATTGATACTATTTTTCGGTAAAGGTGCGAACGATGAATGGAGAGTCTCTCATGCTTGACCTTTTTATCACCTACTTGCACAAAAAATAATATTCGCTAGCTACCGCGTCCTTTTTAGAGCGGGAAAAATTGTTGTGTCCATTTTAGCCAAACATCTTCTTCACATCGATTTTGCCCTCTAAAAGAAAGTCGTTTGAGGACGATATATTGATACTTTTTGTTCTTTTGTAATATTTTATGTTTGTTACATTGATTCTAGGACTATTGCACTGTATCGTTTCATCCAACTTCACTTTTCTAGATGAACAAGAATGATATAGCGATGGATGTCATCAGGAATTCACGTTTTAAGGTGAGGACTTCATAGCTCGATCGTTCGTAAACATTAGTTTGTGTTCTTGTAGATATCCGATATCTTCTCTGATCAAGCACGAGACACATTACAATTGTCCGAAAGTCTGTTGCAAGATTTGATCAAAAGTGCACCAGATTCCGAGGTTGTTAAAAAGTCGATACAATAATGAATTATTCAATTTAGAAATTGAAGAATGCATTGGACTTGCTGAAAAGTGGCGATCGTCAACATGATTCAGACAACAATGCGTACGTTCTCGAACATGATGCTAAAATATTTCGATTTTTATGAAATTTTTCAGAGTGCAACCGCTCAAATGTATGGTGTATGAACTATCCGAATCAATTATCATGGCCATGAAGTGGCTTTCCAATAGAGAAAACAATGTAAGTAACGGCAAATATTTCGATTGTTTGAAATTTCATCTTTGCTTATGTATGCTTAATTTCTGCTGGTCAGGAATTCGAGAAGGATCTGATCGGTACTGACAAAGTTGCATTGAACGCAAACAATTCTATGGATTCCATATCCGAGTCTGAGGGAACAAGTGGAGCCTGGTCTGATGACATGGATTCGGATGATACTGGAGAAGACAATTACAGTAATCATGCGCCAAACAATTCGAATATTGTATTGAACCAGCGCAAAGTGGACAATATACACAATATAAGGAGGGAACCTTCTGGACCATTCAATTGCGAAATCTGTGGAAAACAGATGAAGTCTGCGCGAAATTTGCAACGACACCGCAGAATTCACTTAGGTGAGTTCTTAGCGCACTAGGTCTGATGATAATCGACTGGATGATAACCAAAAAATAAAATGAACCCTTCTGTAGAACTTTCACAGAATCAGTTTTGACACTTTGGGAACCTATTGTGAAAGTTGTGTTGTTGTATCATCCGAAGGTGATCATAGTTTGGATTATCCATTGGACCGTCCTTTGTGGATACACGCTTGAATATCAACGAAGAATATTTTTTTCAGAAGATGCGAATGCCAGAAAACAGTTTGAATGCGATATATGTAAAACGAAACTCACGCAAAAAGCCGGACTACGAGTTCACAAAATTTCGCACTTGGGTAATGGTTTTACAAATTTTACTCTTGCTATTGGGCCCCGCCAAGATTATATTCAAGAACTCTTTAGATTACAATGATATGCCGTTCAAATGTGTTAAATGTGGAAAGGGTTTCGCAGAAAATCGAAACCTTCAACATCATTTTCTGATGATGCATACTTCTGATGATGCATGGGTAGGCATTTCATTTGACTTAGTTCGCGTATTTAAAAAAATTGAATTCCAATCTCAGACGACCAGGAGGCAAAATATCGACATGAATGCGATGTATGTGGGAAGAAGTATACAACATCGAGCGTTTTGCTATTGCACAAGAGAGTTCAGCACATGTGTATGTTGATCTTCTATTTGTTAGAGTTTCTAACTTCAGAAGTACTGACGAGATATTTATTTCGGTTTTTCGCAAAACCCTATAATTTACAGCAGAGGACGACCCGCGTAGAGAAAACTATAAATGCAAAATTTGTGGGAAAATCTACAAATCGATGAACGGTCTCAATTCGCATACGGATACACATTTGGGTGCGTTTCACAACCTTGCCAATTACTGTGACTAGAATTAAGATGAATGAAAATATGGAAGCATGTGAGCGTATTCATCTTGGCATGGAATTATTGAATTCAGACGCTAACGACCCCTCGAATGATGAGAAAATTCGTCCGTATAAGTGTGAAGATTGTGGGATGAGGTACAGAGATGTGCGAAGTCTCACCGAGCATTCAGTGATACACACTGGTGAGCCAACACATTTATAACCATGGATACATATGTAGATAGTTGCGAATATCGCAAAAATAAGAATATTTTATGATTCTCCAAGCACGATGATTCACTTACATTACAAAACTATCGGAGTATTGCTAAGTTATAACATATTTAAGGCAATATTGGCACAAAATGGTGCCACGAGTGCGAAGTCTGTGGTAAAAAGTTCACAAACAGAGGATCTCTGAGTAGACACAAAAATGGACATTTACGTCAGTTATCGATTCAATTTTTGTAATAAATAAAATATATATAAAAAAATAAAAAATATGCAATTTCCAGCTGATGATCACCCACGCAAGCTGAAATTTGAATGCGACGAGTGTGGAATGAATTTTACCCAAAGCGGAACATTGAAGGTTCACAAGAGATTGCACATGAGTAAGTGAGAGATCAACAATGGTTGATTGTGGAGCAGCATTGTTATTTGATGGCTCTCGAGAGAGAATTAGGACAAGCCCGGTACAATCAGAAAATACGAATTTTAGAACTTTGCGTAACTAGGTGTAAATTTTCGATTATGAATCCGATTTCGGGCCGGGCTGCGACCCCTCTCGACAACGAAATCGACGATCATATATGAGATTAATCTCATATATCCCGCTCTCTCGTTCCTTCCCTGAGCAATTTCCCCTGGTGTTCATTGCTGGCAAACAGCCAAATTGCGATAACTCAGTTCAGAGTAGAGGTAAAAAACGTGAAAATTTCTGAATCTCTTATCGTTGGGGAAAGCCAGGCAATTGTAATGAAAGAGTCAAATGTTTAGTTTTGCTTTTGTTCCTCCTTTATCACGAGTCGATGAAGCAAAAACAGAACCATCGAAAAAAAATTTTAAAAAACCATTTCAGAGGATGATAAGTTGCGGCTTCCCTTCCAATGCGATGAATGTGACAAGAGATTTACACAGAAATCGCAACTGAAAGGCCACTTGAGTATGCTTTCACATTCATATTCACTTTGTAGTATCAGTGCGACGAACGGAAAGAATGATTTAATGTTAAATGTAAAAAAAACTTTGCAGAGATTCATAGCAAGGGAAATGCATCAAATCATCAGTCAAAAAGAGGCGAGACGAAAGATCAAAGATCAAGCGAAAAGAGGAGCGTGGTCTGATGAGGAGAAGTCGGCTGAAGAGGAAAGTGATGAATGTTCTGGAAAGAATGGAGAAGAGGAATGATTCTGAAACAAATAATTTCATGTATCCATTGAACATTAATTGTACTTACATTCAGTAGAACTATTTATTCACACTTTATCTTGAAATAAATTTGTCAATTTTGTGATATTCTAACACATCTCTTCTGAGAGAATGCAGGAGTTTGAGGAGCAAGCAAAATGTACGACTCGATAAGTTCGGCAACTGCCTTGCACAATTTTTGTTGGGATAATATGGCACGCTGAATAATACGAAAAACGAATTTTCGCTTACAAACTCATATTTGATCAATATTTAACCGCAACATCTGAGGGGCTGCTCTCTCTCTGCGATCGATCAACGAGTGAGCGCGAGGCGTGCAGAATTTAAATGACGATGCCCTGTGACTGCATTAGAGAGAGAGAGAGGAACGGGCCATGGGCGCTGTCTATATGTTATGGCCAGATGTGCGTCCTGACTATGAAGAACAATGGAAGAAAATTCGAATTTCGCGCGCTTTCGAAAATCCGCATCTGTGTGCCCGACTTCAGCGTAGTACTGTGAAGGGTGTGATTTTAGAACTGTTACACTGCTTCGTTTTGCTCCATTTTAAATTTTTGTATTGTAGATGGGAGAAAATCAGACGAATTTTATCAGGAATTCGGGTCCGGAGGTGCGTTCATATTAACTTGTACCATTAAAATTCTTAATTTTTGTTGTTGTAGGTGTTTGATGTCTCTTCTGATCAAACTGGGGATTCCCTGCAACATGTTGCTAATCTATTTCAAGACCTGATCAAAATTAACGACGATTCTCAGGTGATTAAAAACAATACGATTATGAAATATAAATTTAGCATCTGAAGACCTCATTTGACCCGATCAAATTAGAAAGTTGCCTGCAGAAAGCTGATAGCAATGTGTACGTTCAAACAAAATATTGTTTATATATTTTAATATTTAATGAAGGTCATACTTTCAGATTGAATCCACTTCAATGTCTGATGTCTGAATTGTTCGAGTTGATAAATGTTACCATGCATTGGCTATCTGACAGAAGATCCCTTCTAGATTCCAAAAAGAAAGTGAGTAAGCAATTTTTTTTAAATCCCGAAGTTGTTCTGTGTGATGATTAATACTTATGGTGATGATACGATGAATGCTTACATCAATCAGGAGTCGGTTTGCGTTTCCGCGAGCGATGGAGTCTGGTCAGATGATATGGACTCTGATGAAACTGAAGAGGATGAAGAGAGTCTAGTGTGGAATATTTCGAATAGTGAAGTGAACCGGAGCATATCGCACAAGAAGAAAAATACTAATAGTCAACCCTCGGGACCATTTAAGTGCAACATATGCAGAAAGTACTTGTCGTCTGAGAGAACTCTGTATGAACATCGAAAAATTCATTCAGGTAACGCTGCTTGCTTAGTTATACACAAACAACGATTAATAGTACATATTTATGATTCAGATAGGCGAAAGAAATTTGTGTGCGACATCTGTGGGAAAGAATTGACGCAAAAGGGAATTTTGCGAGAACATAGGAGAATTCACTTCGGTGAGTAGGTACAAGCTACCGTTGTATAAGCATCGCAATCTACGATGAATTGGTACCAGGATTTCATACTTGCCTCAATCTTGCACGTAGAATAATATCCATATGAAAAAGACCTTATAAACTTTTAAGTGAAAATTTGCGAATAATGATTGTTCCCTTGAAGCACTTTGACTAGCAAGGATATGTAGTTCTAGTAGGCCTGACCGGCCTCGGCCTCTCCGCACTAAACCACCTAGCGTAGTCGTCTCTTAACGACTATAAAATCGCTTGACGTGGCTTCACCTGTTTTTTTAAGTTTTTTAACCTTTTACTGTTCAGAGGATGCGACTGCAAGGAAGAAATTTGAGTGTGACATATGTAATAAGCGGTTTGCGCACTTACCAGCTCTACGAATTCACAAGGGCTCACACTTGGGTAAATCTCTAACCTACATTTCTAATATCGCCTCATAATAAAATAACATTCAAGTTGTATAAAACGCTGTGCATTGTAGATAACAAAGATAAGCCATTCAAATGCGAGAAATGTGGAAAAGGGTTCGTAGAAAATCGGAATCTTCAACATCATATTCTCATGAATCATACGGGTAGGCATTTTATTTGCTTGATTTCGCACATTTTTCGGGTTGCAAAAATTTCAATCTTAGACGATCAGGCAGCAAAATATAGACACGAATGCGATGTTTGTGGCAAGAAATTTACAAAATCGAGCGTTTTGCTGTCGCACAAGAGAGTGGAGCACATGGGTTAGTGGCACTTTCATTTCCTACCTTGGTCTCAAAAGTTGTTTGAATTGATTGTTCTCCAGCAAACGATGACCCACGAAAGAAGAAGTTTGAATGCAGAGAATGTGGAAACCTTTTCAAAACCAAATTTTCTTTAAAGAATCATGGAACGGCTCTTTTAGGTGAGTGAAGAATTTAGAATATTTTCATCCGAAACACTTTTAATGCGGACCATGTCTCGACAGAGATCATTGAAATTCAGACAAAGACGATCCCGCCAATGAGATAATTCGACCTTATAAATGCGAAGATTGTGGAATGAGATACAGAGAAGTGCGAACTCTTCAGGAACATTCACTCATTCACAATGGTGATCCAACTTTTTTTGAAACTCTTGACGGATGTGCTCTTCTTTGTGACGCAAATATCTTTGAAAATAATGCAAAAAAAAATATTTTTTTAAATATTTTTATCTTTTTAGGCGACATTGACGCGAAAAGATGTCACGAGTGCGATATTTGCCGGAAAAAGTTCACGAACCGAGGATCTCTGAGTAGGCACAAGAACTGGCACTTGCGTTCGTTGGCGTGCATTTTACTTTTTATCTTTCATAGTTCGATAATGTTTAATCACTTTAATTACACGACCAAAAATATTCTTTGCATTGCATGTTTACAGCGGATGATGATCCTCGAAAGCTTAAGTTTCCCTGCGACCAGTGCGGTGTAGTCTTTACCCAGAAGGGAAGCTTAGGTCTTCACAAAAAGAAACATTTGCGTAAGTTTTTGTATAATGCAACTGACCCAATGTCATTGGTTGGTTCTCAGATGTTTCTATGAATTTGAAGAATAGAACAGAAACCCAGCCTCGAAGATGGGACGTACCTTAACCTTTGAATGTGTACATATTTTAGCTAATGATGATCCTCGTAAGGAGAAGTTTGAATGTGACGTGCGCGGGCGAACCTTCACTGGGAAGGGAAGCTTAAAAGTCCACAAAAGGCAGCATCTAGGTAATTTGTGTGACATAATGATCAGCATAACTATTGGGGTGTTCCAAAAGTTCGATGAATTTTTATTCGAAGGAACTTAAACTCCGTCGTATTGATTGTACATCCCAAATGATAACTCTGTTTAATAGAGTAAGCATTACATAATCACATGATTCATGGAATTTGCATCAGCTGTTCTCCCCTATTTTTAAGAGTTTTAAATAAAGGGTACTTTTATTTCCCATAATCACTTTTTCGTCTTTAATTTTTTCCTGAACGGGAACGCAAATATTTGACGCCTCTAACTAACTAGTTTTATAATACATGATCCCACAATTCTTTCAGCGTACTGTATGTGCGTCATTGATTTGTGTTTTATGAGTGTTTGCATTCGTTACTGATCATACTCAAACGGAACAACTACGGTTCTTTCTCTGCGCGATCAAATCGAAACCCAATTTGAATAAGCGCTAATTAGAGTTATTTAGGGGTACTCCATATTACTTTGTAGGCAGAACATTTGGCGATCTTGGAAGGAAATATAATGACAATAATTTGTTTGAGTATGAAATTTCATCGACAAAGTGGAAATTATGAACGGTGAAATTTTTCATTTTTTTATTGTTGAAGGCACAGAAGTAGGCCAAGTTCTTTCAAATTTAGCATACATATTAAGCTATGCGTGCACGATAAAACTGCGAAGGAACTAAGAAGTTCTCTTTAAGAAGAAGCCGTACATAAATAAAACAATTTAGGCGAAAACGTTATTTTGAGTCACTCCAGTACTCATTACATAAACTTTTGTCATAAACAAGGGAGAGCAGCTGATTTAAATTCTTTCGTTATTGTGATAGGGGAATGATCGCTCTATTCAATAGTGTTAGCATTTGGAATGCACAATAAATACGGCGGAGGTTACGTTCATACGAAACAAAATTCATCGAACTTTTGGAACACCCCAATAGAAAAATTTTAGCTGATGAAGAGCAAAGTCTTCCCTTCAAATGTGATGAATGTGGAAGCAGATTTGCGCAAGGTTCAGCTTTGAAAAGCCACAAGAAGAACAAACACTCAGGTATGCGAATATCTTGTTGCGGAAAAAGTGAAGTATAACATATACACTGTGTAAGATTCACAACCGCGAAACGAACGAAAAACATCAACTAATCAACATGAAAGAGGAGAGACGAATAGTCGAGCAGAAAGAGGAGCGTGGTCAGACGAAGAAGAGACCGAAAAGAGGAAAGCGATGGATCAGAAGGACGAGATCAAGAGGATTAGAAATTCTAGAATAAATTATGCGGGTGTATCACTTTAGTACTGGTAATTTTAGCTCTTTATTTTTGAACTTATTGATGACTTTGGCGCATTTTATTTTTCACCTACTATAGAGTTCTAAGATGACCAGTTCTAAAATGATACACCTCCTAAATTATGCTCGTGGATGTATCTACGGAATATTCACTGCAATTACACTCATTATATTTATCCATTCACAATTTTTTGTAAAATTGTATTATTTAAAGTTCAGGTTTTTTTGCTCAAAATAAATTTGTCAGTGAATGGTGCATTATGATGAACTGGAAATACGCCTAGCCATCCACACAAATCCTCTGGCTCATCTCTTCCTCGTTCAAAGTACACGGATCAGAGTCCGGCCACACAGGAGAAGGGAGTGGGATAGAGAGAGGAGGGAGGGAGAAAGAGAGGGAGAAGGAGGAGCGTGTTGCGAGCTCCTTCTTTTCTCTCTCTCTCTCTCTCTCTCTCTCTCTCTCTCTCTCTCTCTCTCTCTCTCTCTCTCTCCCTCTACCTCCCGCAGCTGATTTATCTGCATATTCTCTATTGACACTGGCCTATCAGTGTTCTCCCGCGAGTTGGTCTCGAAGACGGGATGTACCTTTACCTTTACCTTTTCTCTATTTTGCCAGCCAATTGCCCTTGTTTATACTCTATTTCACTTCAGTCGTATACTTCAACTCAGTCTTCAGTCATTTTTTAACTGGAATGTGCATATTTTCGAGAATTTCCGTTGGCATTTCACAATATCCTCGCCAAGTCTCACTTCATCCGAGAAATTTGGTAAATAAGACGTTCCATTTTCTCGCTCAGCCATGCTTCGCTCAACTCTCTGGTCCGTCCGCCTTATTTCTAACTCGGCGCGAGTACCATTCCAGGAGGCTATGTGAGTTTTACAAATTATTTTAGCTCAAAATTTAAAATCACTCTTTCTTTCCCACTTCCCGGACATCACATCCCAGATACCGCGTAGTTGAGCAATATTCATTCAAAATACCAGAAGTGTGTAAGCAGAGATACGATTTCCCAAGAGTATTTCCGAAGAGCATCTTAGAGTATTGCAAGTGTTATTGGGAGAGAGGGAGAGGCGTGACGCGTGTTTTCCCAAGTATCCCAGCGTTCCTCCCGGCGTATTTTGCACCCTGAGACACACTATCGCACAATATCGTTGTCTGGCTCTCTCCAGTTTCCATTTTCTCTCGTTCCCACACCTCTGGGCGAGTGGAGGAGAGGCACTAAATAGCACATGAGGGTCGCGAAATGCGTAGGGAAGGGAATGAGCACTTTCAGTGTGATTTCATTCGAAGTTCTGAAAACATAACATGGAAGTATTCAGTATTGATGGCAAAACAGCTTTAATTACGGTTCGAAATGGGCTTCACTGAAATTTTTAACAGTAAAGCCGGTTTGCCGAATATGTTTTTTATTCCTATAACTCTCAGCTCTTCATCCTCCATTCACGTCTTTGACCCTGCGCAGCGGCTTTTCACTACACCCGTCGAAATGACAGCGAGAAATGGAGAAAAGTTCAACATCGATGCCGTATTTCAGGTAGGGTTTTTGGAATTTTTGTGCGACACTGAAAGAGGCTGAAGTTTTACATATGGTTGAACTCGTTTAGTCTTTATGAAGTTTTGAGGGGAGAAATGCTCATCAACATTTTCGTTCCAGGACACACTCCCTTCGGGATCTTCCCGAGGCACTGTAGTGACCATGCACGGCTCGCCCGGGTCGCATAAGGACTTCAAGTAAGATATTAATTTTTTTTATTTATGTCATTATTTTACAAAAAAAATCACATACTGCAGGTACATCACGCCTATCCTCGAAGAGAAGGGACTGCGAGTGGTCGGCGTGAATTTCGGAGGCTTCGGCTTGTCTTCTGGTAGGCAATACACATCATCATTCTTTCCTCGGCACTAGGCCGGGTGAAAAATGAACACTTCTGTAGAACTTTCGCAGTAGGTTCCCAAAGTGTTAAAAATGATTCTGTGAAAGTTCTACAGAAGGGTTCATTTCTTGGTTATCATCCAGTAGGTTATCATCCGGCCTAGTGTCCTTTTCTCAGGCCCGAACGTTTTTACACTATTGCTCGACGAAAATTGTAGATTGGCCGCGTAGTTCTACTTGTCGGCTTTTTCAGGCTCATGCAATTGTTAGCTTGTTTGAATATTTCAGACTCACGGCACCTCCGACAGACCAACGTCGAGAGATCGGAGTTTGTCGAGGTGCGAATTATTCCAATTTTAACAATTCCAAACCTCCAACTTTAGGGATTGCTGGATCGTCTAAATCTGAACGAGAACGTCCTTTTTCTTGCTCACAGCCGAGGCTGCGAGACTGCCCTGAGGCTGAGTGTTCGGAATCAGGTGAGATTACCAATTTTTATTTCTCCTTATCTTACTTTAAACTGCGAGAAGTGGAAGTTAGTCAATTTATTCAAACTTCCGGTTTGGGCCTGTTGAATTATGCCTCTTTATGCTTCGCAATATCCTTTCTCCTTTCATGAATCTTGTGGATTACATTTATATACTGTATTTAGGATAAATGCATCGGCATGGCGCTGATAAACCCTGCGGGCTTCTCAGTGCATCGCGCTATTCGACCCCTGACAGGTATGAAATTTTTGATTTGTTGTGTTTTCCTTTAATGTTGATCCTTTTCGTATTGAATCAATAGGAAAACAATAGCTCGTTCTCTCAAGCCATACAAAGAAAAATGAGAAAAAGTTAGAAACCTTAGAGTTGAGTTTGTTAGTCTCTGCAATTCAGCCGTCAAACTCCTTCGTCGTGCAATCGATCGATATCCGGTGATGCATCCCGCCATGGAGAAGATCGCCTACCACTGTACAATTTTAGTTCCTCCGTAGACTGTACTGTATGTCAAATTACGATTCTACGCTTTATTTGCACACTCTGCCAAGATGCGTCATTTCTTAAGAGAAAATGCATTTGATTCCAAATCTTTCACTGGATAAAACGAAAATATCTTGATTATTGCACACTCAACTTTCTCAAAACCTCCTTTCTTGGGATCTATTCAATAGTCATGCTCTCCATTCCAGTTTACCATCGAATCCTCCGTCTTCGTCTCTCTCATGGCCGAGTCGCCTTCGCTGCGATCAAAAGCATGTCCATGAGCGATCTCTGGAGGCAGAGGGAGCTCGTCGAGGCGATTAACAAGTACGGAATCTGCGGAATATCTTGAAATTCTTGTAAAATTTCTCAAATTTATTCGAAATGTCAACATAAAAAGTAATCAACATAAGCGAAACCTGGTACAAATTTGGATGAGCTTTAAATAGAGACGAGAAGAATGATACAAAAAAGATTTGAATACGACTGGGTGTGTTAAAACTGAAAACGTAAGTAATTTTTTTTCAGAAATGAGGACATCCGAACTCTGATTTGCTACTCGGGTAAGGATCATCTGATCGATACGTGGATCTCGAAAGAGTTCACTGCAGCATTCGAGAAGCGACTGGCACTGGCATGATTTTTAAATCGATTTTATATTTTTCTTGAAATATAAAAAAAAATATTTATTTTTGCAGAGTCTGCACAAGAACGAGAGCGAAGAGGAGTTGACGGAGCAGATTGTAAAGGTAATTAATGCCATTACTACTAATTAATGTACAAATTTCAAATTTTTCATAACCTGCTCAACGTAAAATGAGCATAAAACTTACTTAAAAATACAAATAAAATTGAGGCGTTCAACGACGACCAGCGGCGGGTCACCGTCGAATTCCGCGACGACAATCACTTTGCTCAGAAGAAACGAGCAAAGCTCATCGCTGCTTCTGTTGACTCGATGTTCAATTCTTTGGACAAGAAGTGAATGGAAAATAATTGAAGTATTGTAAATATTGAACACTTCAAGAAGCATTTGCTTGTTTCAAATATTCACGGATAAATGCATATTTTGACTCGTTGACTCAATTTTCGAATCACTGAGGGAGAAATAAATACCCCCGCATTATTTTAAATATTGAACACGTCATGAAGCAATTTCTTGTATATCGTATTCGCGGATAAAGTTTTGATGAAATGAAAAATTGTCGCAAGTTCGGAAGCACCTTTTTTCCACCGACATCACAAGTCGAAAGACCAGGAAACGATTCGGAATAAATGTGGGAACGAAACAGGGAAACAACTGGTCAAAGAGCCTCGAGGCTCATTTAGAATGTGCGAATCCATCATCTCTTCCCTCTCAGAGGTAGGCAAACACGCGAGCATATGGCGCGTATTGTCTATTCACACGCGGCAGTTTGAATGTTGATTCCCTTTCTCTTGCAAATTCTCAGCCAAACGCCCCAAAGGCGCTAGCATTTTTATTGTTGTCTAGTTTCGAAAGCGAGTCTCATTATACGCGAGATCTATGTACCTGCAGCTGTCTATTCTTCTCTTGTCTCGATTCATAATTTACGGATTTCCTCAGAGACAATAGAATGGAAACTCTGCATCTCGAGTACGAGGGTGGCTACTATCCGTATTCATTCGAAGACGCGCACGGAAAAATCAGGTTCGTCTTCTAAATTTCTAATAGAAAAAAAATCGAAGTGAGCACAATACCATTAATATTCATTCCTAGAGTAACTCCTTGACAGGTCACGTAGGTGCGAGAGAGTTTTCTCTATTTCTCTGCAACTTCTCATCTTTCGATCTCCTCCAATAGAGTGCGCAGGAAAGTAATGCTCTGCCACTAATCACCATCCCTTCAGAGGAGCATTCGTCGAATTCTGGAACATCGTAGCGGAAGCCAAGGGATTCGCTCTGAACATCACTAAGGGTCAAGGTGAGAACATTATTTTGATTTTAATTTATCATTAAAGTAATTAAATAAACGAGTCAGGCAAGACCCAACTGCTGTCGAACATCGAGCAGAATCGGACGATCACTATGCTCGATACATTCGGCATCAGTTCGTCGCGGTTCGATCGATTTCTGGAGAGTCCCTCCTTCGGAAATTATGAGGTGAGCAAGGCTTATGTATTCCGTAAAATTCCGTATTATCAAACATCGAAAGTTGAAGTGAGGAAAATACAACCGAGCAATCGTCTCATGCTTCTCCCGTACACTCCGATTTGTCTATGAATCAAACTTGGTTTTTCAGTTCAGGAGGTTTAGGATGAGGGTCTGTATTAGTCGGTAGTTACGTTCCATGTGTCGAATAGAGTGATCCTAAAAATGAGTGAGGGGCTAGATTGAAATCATGCATGCGCCCAAATTTCGCATGAGCATGCATTCTCAGCTCAACACCTACGAGGTCGCTCGCTCAGCAGATGCTGATACCTCCGAGTTCTTTTTCTTCACCGTCTTCAACTGGAGTTCCCTCCTGTTGCTAATCGTTGCTTACATTCTACTGTCTACTGCAGAATATCTGCTGAGTAGGAGGGAAACTACCGGTGAGTAGAGTTCAAAATCGTGCGCAAACAATCGACTACTCGAACTTTCTTTGATGATGAGAGAGATGAATGTGTGAAGAGGCATTCGCATATTATACATTCTTGATTACGAATCAAAGTATCTGCAGTTCCCCTTCTGCTCATTGCTCGACAGATCATCTCGATTCTCTTTCTTCTCTCCCTCACGATGGTTGTCTTAATTATTATGAAATATTTAGTAATTAGTCGCGGTTATAATTGTACTGCAGAGCAGTATGGCAATAATATTGCCTTTCAATCTTGATTTAAATTAATTTATTAATTAGTATTAATTACGCTCGACGCAGGTTGTCTTCCATCACGCGGCGGGATTCCGAGGCGACATGTTCATCGTGCGTCCGAGCAAACCGACGTGAGTGAATATGACAAAGGACAAATATCAAAGATCAACGAGACGTTCTCTACATTGCATTACATGGCATACATGGCGATCTCTCTACCTCCCTCTCACTGCCTGATGAGAGAGAAATTGTAGTAAAAAGAGGAACGGCCGAAAGTCCACCAGTAAGCGGATAAAATTCCCAGCAATTCGTTTAGGTCTCTGGAAGATTTGCTCGAAGATGTGCAGATGGGAAGTCGAACGCTGCTGGTAGAGGTCAAAGACATCCTCCCTCCGAAAGTGAGCTCTCAAAGTCTTAATTTTTAAATTAAAAGGCCAGAGTGAATTGTAGAGTAGAGTTCGTAAATCATCAACGTCGATAGTTTTTGTTTTCGAGATTACTTGGTATATCTTTCTCAGGTTGAAGAGAAGCTGAAGGAGAAGCGAGTCGGTGTTGAATTCATTCCGAAAAATCAAAGGTCCGGAGAACCCATTTAGTTAGCTTTAAACAAATCCTTCCATGATGTCATATATGTTGTCTGAACAAAATCGATTCTTCGCATCGGTAGGCCCAATTTTTGGTTTCACGAATATTGCATTGATGTTTTTCAATTGGGTTGACTAAACGATAACGTAATTGCGGGCCCGCAAAGTTCGAATAGATATCTCTATTTCTCAACAGAGCACTAGAGCGACTTTGTGACGACCACTCAACTGCCGCGATTCTCAACACGAACAACATCCTGGAGTTGGGAGAGGTTCGGCCAGACTGCGAACTCGTTAGGTATTTATACTTTCTTTATTATTATGCAATAATGTTTTCAATTCGGCGTGTTCAAAGGATTTTTCATAAAATAGATTAGTGACGTCACTTGATCAACCGCTCAAATTAGAATATTCATAATGCCAACCAATATCGCCAGATGAGGGAAAGTATGATTGATAGATCGTTACAGCCTATCTGTGAGTGCAAATACGATCGAAGAGTGGAATTCGTACAACATCAACGTTTACAATTTCGGAAAACTTACCCCCTCGTACTATCTGTACTCGTTGCAAGCGAATCGAAAACTGATTCATTTCGTGAATCAAGTACAGCTACGACTCTTCGATCAGGACCGAGTGAGCATTAGAGTTGGCAATACGAGGGGAGGTTACGAGCTCGTTACGCCTCCCCCTCCTCGGATTGCGAAACATGAGTAGGAGGAGGATGACGAGCTCTATCCTCCCCTCGTATTGCCAATCCTAGTAAGCAGACTGTTTTTAATTTAGTGTATTGTGTGAAATACACTTTTCGGAATTCAATATGCGGAGGGCGAGAGATGAGCAAAATACTATGACCGTGTTCTTTTCCAGTTCGAAACTTTCTGGACGTTTCGCCATCTTCGATCACTACGAAATTTACCAAAGGAAGAGATACAAGTTATGGAATACAAACCGATGAATTTCCTTCGATTATCCATCATTTTCTACATTTTGATAGGTCTCCTCGTTTTGTCCATCACTGTTTTTATAGCTGAACTCATACCATGCTTTAGTGTTGCTTTCGTAACGTTGATTGGCAATCGAGTAGATAATTAATTAGCAATTAATTCACCTGCATGAACATTGACAACAATACTTGATGCAACAATCAATGCAAAGTTTATAGCTCGATTTTGTGATATCAATTTTAGAAACGTGTGCCTCCAGATTCCACTTGGCTCACTCTCGACCTCGTTACGATTTCACTTTGACGAGTGGATGGCTGAACTTCTTAATGTAAATTAAACATAATTAATTATAACCTCCACGTATCTCCTCCCAACGAGACACCACAGTGCGCGCAGAACGTCTCTTCTGCAAAAGAATAGTGCATTTGGTCAGAAGATCACCGTCGGATGATTACCAAAAATAGCGCCTTTCTGTTGAAATATTTGACAGTATGATATCATACTGTCATGAAGCCTTTCGGGAAATTGCTGCGTAAGGGTGCACTTTTGATTATCATCTGACGGCGATTATCCGACATTGCGCCTATTTGGTTCACTGGGTCGGAATAGAACCAAACAGTGAACTTGCACACTTACAATGCTATCTATGGTACAACGACGGATGAGAACCGTCGGATCAGAACCCACCGGAAGAGAACCAAAAATTGGACCCTTCTGTAGGACTTTCACAGAAGCATTTTGGCACTTTGGGAACCTACTGCGAACATGCTGGAGAAGGGTACTTTTTTGGTTCTCATCCGGTGGGTTCTCATCCGACCTAGTGCCCTATCTATTCTGCGCAATTACTGTATAAGGCGGATCTTTGGATACCATCAGTCCTAGCGTGTAATTCAGCGGATGATAGTAATTTGTAAATTACACACCATATCTCTGCTTTGTGCAATCTATCATTTGCCAAATGACGTCAACTACTCACCTCAAGTGGACGAGGAAGTAGACGAGCACGAGCGGTTCAAAAATTGGAAATAACATCAGGAAAAAGGATACATACGGAGAGATGTCTGATGCTGCAAAGCAATTTGACGTCGTTATTTAGGTATCATTTTCATTTCACGATCGCTTTAAAATCCCCGACAAAGTGCGGTAATCCGCTCAATCGGAGTAGAGTAGAGGAAGCGTAGTGTTGCCGATTTGGACTCATTTCGTACAACGTCTCAGTCGGAGCGATTGAATTCGCGAAATTAGCGAAGCCAAATGCCAAACTCTATTTCGAACCTTCGAAATTCAGCAGAGGAAGAGTGTAAGTGAGCATGCTGGGAGTGTAGCAGAAAACGAAAGGAACAATCGTCTATAAATGCAAATAAATTCATTTTCAAGTCTAAAATTAACCTGGGCTATCAGCGAGCGGAACATTTGGACTTGAAGCTGAGCCTGAAATTGTATTATTTTGTATTTGTAAAGGAGGTCAAGGTAAATTTTCAGCCAAATCAAACCACGGTCCAGCCAAAAAGCAGAAAAAAAACAAAAAAAGGAAATAAAGTACTAACTGCAGCTGAGTGCTTCGCGAGAGCTCGCATCTTTAGAAATATCTTATAACAAAGAGTGAAGTTGAAGGACATCGTGGCTAAGAGCTGGATGTAAATAGCAATCTGCAAAGGAAATGCTCCCGGTGAGGCTCGAACTCACGACCTTCAGATTATGAGACTGACGCGCTGCCTACTGCGCTACGGAAGCCATGGTGTGAGGCTAGTTCGATCTCACCTTCAACCCGATGTGGTCCCATTGAGGCGAAAATGTGCCGTCAGGGTTCCTCGACTGAAATTGAGTGCGGTGTCAATCAAAAAATGTTAACTCACTCGAAATAGAGACGCGATGTAGCCACTTGTGGCGATATCTATGCCGTATTTCCGTAGAATATCATCCCTGAAATCGATGTGAATAGGATTTTTTTGAGTCTTTGATTTATGTTATGTCGAATTCATGTGGATCACACAATTCAGAGAAATTCTGGTATATTTGTTTTTAAATTTTCCGTTGTGATTTTTTCAATTTTTTCGATATATTCTGGGAACCACAATACACCTGCCTCTTGTTGTCCTCGACCAGCTGATTGGGGGAGAGTCGGAGGAATGTGACGAGGGAAGGAAGAGTCATGAAGACGACGTCGATCAGAAGGACGACGAACAGGGCGAAGGGACGACGGAGGAACGAGTGGAAACGGCTCCTGAGCGGAGAGAGAAAATATTGTAATAACAAATTTCACATTTTATCCTTTCTCGAAGTTTCAGGATTTGGTGTGAAACAATCCGGCTAAAAAATTGATTACTAATACATTCGGATGAATAAAATGTTGTCAAGCGTGCAGTTTCGTCTCCTATGCTACACTGCAAAAACGTTTTCATAAACCAAGAAATAGCTGACCATTCATGGTTGAGCTGCGTGTAGATGAACATGAAGTGGAGGGCGAGGAGGAAGGAGGAGTGAACGACGATGAGATACCTCAACATCGGAGGAATGGTCCGACTCTCTTCAGTTTGCACGCTCTATCGCCTATCAGAGGGACGAGAGAGCGTGCAAACTAGAGAGAGTCAGACGATTGCTCCAACCTCGACTATTAGGTAAAGGTAAAGGTAAATCCCGTCTTCGAGACTGGGCTTGTAGAAGAATGCTGCTAGTGTCAATTTGGGCGGATTCAGACTGGAGTGCTCACCCCAATAATTTTTTCTCATAAGAAAAATAATAGAAGTTCATACATAGCACACGAAAAGAATGTCGCGAGCGGCCGATTGTGCACTAACACTCCTCGTCCGACCAGCAGAGCACCTTGACGATCCAGGGAGATTATCTGAGAGAGATGGAGGGAGTTCGAATGCGGTCTACAATTCACAGGTTCCTTTTGCTATTCGAGGTCATGTTGCAACGCTACAAAGCCTCCGTCCCATTTTGCAATCAGGCGAGGGTGAGGCGTTACAACGTTGCAACCCGGCCTCGAATAGCCAACCCTAGTTCCTACGACTGATCGGACAATGAGTTTTTAAAGAAAATTCTTTACAGTAATCATACCGGCAGAATGAGCATAAACATGATCGTATAGATAATATTGAGTGTCGTGAACACGGCAAGACAAGTGCGATAGAAGATGTGGATTCTGAAGAGATCGACGGTGATTAGAGATCAAAGATCAAATACGTTTATACCTCCTGTCTCTGATCACGAGGATAACCAGGAAGATGCTGTTGAAGAGCAGGCTGATCGAGCACAGAACCCATTGCTGCGGTTCGAGAGGAAGGAAGGGAAGCATTGAGCAGTCTCAACGAATTCTATTCAACTAAATTGTATATCCGCCAGGCAATGAATAGAGAAACAGGAACGTAGATTCCGCAGTTTGTGGTGGGTGTAGTTTGAAGATTGAGGATTTTTTTTATTCTTTCGATTAAAATAGCAAGAGCGACTAAGATGAGAAAGAAATTTAACCATTTTTTGGAGAAAAACGTATCTGATTTTGCAAAGCGTAAAGCTAAACGAACAAACATCACTTATTTCTATGCGACGCCTTTTCTCCGACGCAGAAATTAAAATACAAGTTAGCAGATTCTGAGAAAAAGAGCCATTCCGGCGGCGTAATTATAGCCATTAAAGGAGCGCATTATGCGTCGGAGAAGACGGAAGGAAAGACATGAGAGAACGACGAAAGGTGATTTCGATACGTAATGTATGCAGGAAGCACCTGCTACTGAATACCGTATGTGTTTGTCTGAAACGTGACTGTAATGAACATATTTGCAAAAGACAGGTGAAAATACATGTACAGTTACTGCTCGGCCAATACCCATTATCAGCCGGATAAGACGGAAGGAATGACATAAGCTAGAGTGAAGATGGTTTGGTTTGGAAGAAAGGAGCACCTGCTAATTTTCTCTAAATATCAGTATTCTTTTCTCGCAAACATATTGTACTACATGTGCATGTGTTTGGCGAAAACAGTCGAAAAAGACTTTCGTGAAGCCGGAATTACTCCAACTCCTACCAGCCTATGCACGAAAATTCATATTCAGTACGCTAACAAGTATAAGATCGACATATATCACATGTATCGCGAGTCGATGAAGCAAAAATTGCCTCCTCAAGAAAAATTTTTTTCAAACAATTCTCAAATCGTCCATACTATGGTATGATACAGGTATACGGACAATAATTCGAATGAACTTGGTCATTTGAGCCAGAGCCGGCTTTTAGGAATATCCCGGTATTAGAGTCGGCCATACTGAATTTCAGCTCCCAGATTAGCTACAGGGATGGTTTTGGTGTAAAAAATGCGGAAAAATATGACAAATAACTTTGCCGTTGACGAACTTTGAGTGGGACAAATTTTAAAATTTTTATGATCGAAAAATCAAAATTTGGATAAGAAAAAAATCCATTTATCCATCACGCAGGGTACTTGCAGAGAATTTTATTGCAGAATATGCAAGAGGGTGTCCACTAGTATCATACGAAAAAATATTAGCCAAATCGAATATGGGGTCTTTTTTGATATATTCACTCAAAGTGGTACCACTGAGGTGATTATGTGCAAATAATTCTCATATTCTAGAAGCATATTCAAATTTCGATTGGTTTCAAACATATTCTATGCTTATTCTATGCTAAGAAATGCACAATCAAATTCGCTGAAAAAAGATACGATTTACCATTTTCAAAAAAGTCGATTTTCAAAATCTGGTTTTTGCTGTATTGGAGGCCTTGCAAAATATAAATTTCGAATAGACGGCCCTCATGTTCTAGCATATTCTTAAATTAGGTTTCGAGTACTGTGGAAATTCGTAAAAAAATCTAATACCAAAGCCTCTTATGAACTAGAAACCCACCTTCGAAAATGCCCGATCGAGGTGCTCAAAAACTATTACATTGCGAATCTGATGATATTTCGTGAACATCTTTCAAATTTATGCATCAAAAATCATTTTTCATCTAGATACGGCAGCAAACGCAAAGATATGCATAGTTTAATCGATTTGAGAATATAATAATTGTTGAAAAAGCGATGAAAATTGTTTTCTAGAATTAGCAATATATGATTGTGCGCACTGCATATTCTGGCGCCTCTGAATGAGAAATGATTTGTAATGCATAAAACTGAAAGACGTTCACGAAATTTCATCAGATTCACAATTTCATGGTTTTTGAGTGCCTCGATCGGGCATATTCGAAGGTGGGTTTCTAGATCATAAGAGGCTTTGGTATCAGAATTTTCTACGCATTTCGACAGTACGCGAAACCTAGTTTCGGAATATGCTAGAACGTGAGGGCCGTCTATTCGAAATTTATATTTTGCAAGACCTCCAAAACAGCAAAAACCAGATTTTGAAAATCGACTTTTTGAAAATGGTAAATCATATCTTTTTTCAACGAATTTGATTGAGCATTTCTTAGCATAGAATAAAATTGTTCTAAACCAATCGAAATTTCAATAAGCTTCTAGAATATGAGAATTATTTGCACATAATCACCACAGTGGTACCACTTTGAGTGAATATATCAAAAAAGACCCCATCATCAATTTGGCTAATATTTTTTCGTATGATACTAGCGGACACCCTCTTGCATATTCTGCAATAAAATCCTCTGCAAGTACCCTGCGTGATGGATAAATGGATTTTTTTCTTATCCAAATTTTGATTTTTTCGATCATAAAAATTTTAAAATTTGTCCCACTCAAAGTTCGTAAACAGCAAAGTTATTCGTCATATTTTTCCGCATTTTTTTACACCAAAACCATCCCTGTAGCTAATCTGGGAACTGAAATTCAGTATGGCCGACTCTAAAACCGGGATATTCCTAAAAGCGGCTCTGGCTCAAACGACCAAGTTCATTCGAATTATTGTCCCTTTACCGGTATTATACCATAGTATGGACGATTTGAGAATTGTTTTAAAAAAATTTTTCTTGGCTCCCTCCACTGACTCGTGATACCTGTGATATATAACTTTGGGCACATTTCTTATTAATAGTTTAGTGTAGGAGGAGTAATTGCAGGTGGAGTTGAAGATGACGAGAGATACACGAATAAGAGATGAGAAGGTAATGCATTCTGATGAGCGTGATAAGTAGCTATATCGTTTCCCCTCAGCCCGAACCAATCGTGATTATACCGCAGTGGGTAACTACTGCACACCAAGCGCAATCTACGTGGGTTCGAATCGAGCTAGGCGCATTCGCTGTTGCTGTTTTTCTCATTCATTTCAAATACGCGCGCTTCGCCTGCGCTGAGGCCCGATCTTCTCATTCTCATATCTCGAGATAGAGTCATCTGTGTCACTTCGGATAAAGTGATTTCTCATCGGATTTCTGTCCTCTACGACAACCACTATTCCACATGTACAATTTATTTTTCGCGTTACTCCTTCTTTAATTCTCTAAACTTTCGCGCTTCATTCACAGCCTAGATTTTTTGTGAAGTGAATACGCAGCGGAATCGTTTCCCTAATTATGATCATAACTGCAATTTTACCTTGAATCATACCAAAAGTTCGAAAATTGATGAAACGGACTCTTCATTCTATGAACTCTTCTCTCTACATATCACACGTTTTCTGATATCACGCAGGTGCAGTGTTACAAAAAATTCACAGTGCTCCGATCTCGACAGAATTTGGACCAATGATTCATGTCAGGATTTATAATTTTTCGTGAAATGTCTGGAGCCGTAAAGTAAAAAATGCCTAAATTCCGGCTCTGAGAAATTCAAAAGTTCTATAATCAATAACTTGGTTCAAAATTATCGTAGAAGGTCACTCAAAAAACAGAAATGATCAACTCAACGAGTTCTACAACTGTTATGTTGAAGTCATCGTTGAGAGGCTTCGAAATCACATGGAAAACTACGAAAAATAAAAATGTTTGTACAAATATTAGCCGCCCTGAAAAATATGTTGCCTTTTGCAAGTTGGTTTATTGCATTTTCGAATTCTCCAGATCATTTTACATCGGATACCCTCACTTCAGAATTTTAAAATTTAATCCCGGACATTTATAGCTTTCAGAATACCAAAAACATTTGTTGAAAATTTCGAAAAATCAAAGATAAATAAATCCCGAATTCTTGCTTCCAAACTGGAACTCTCGGGCTAAAATATCATTTCGGGGTCAGTACAATCAGTTTTGAGGTTTGTGAGTGTTTTGAAGAAACAAATTTTTTATCTAATTTTTCGACACTTTTCAAGGGTGCGAGGAAAAAGTGGCCTTTTTCATCCCGAAATTTTTTTATCTCAAATTTGCTTCCACACCTCAAAACTGATTGTACTGACCCCGAAATGATATTTTAGCCCGAGAGTTCCAGTTTGGAAGCAAGAATTCGGGAATTATTTATCTTTGATTTTTCAAAATTTTTTAAAAATTGGCTGTTTTTGGTCTTCTGAAAGCTATAAATGTCCGGGATTAAATTTTAAAATTCTGAAATGAAGGTATCCGATGTAAAATGATCTGGAGAATTCGAAAATGCAATAAACCAACTTTGCAAAAGGCAAAATATTTTTCAGGGCGGCTAATATTTGTACACACATTTTTATTTTTCGTAGTTTTCCATGTGATTTCGAAGCCTCTCATCGATAACTTCAACATAAAAGTTGTAGAACTCGTTGTGATGATCATTTCCGTTTTTTGAGCGCCCTGTTACGATAATTTTGAACCAAGTTATTGATTACAGAACTTTTGAATTTCTCAGAGCCGGAATTTAGGCATTTTTTACTTTACGGCTCCAGACATTTCACGAAAAATTATAAATCCTGACATGAATTATTGGTCCAAATTCTGTCGAGATCGGAGCACTGTGAATTTTTTGTAACACTAGGTCTTAGATTCATACAATCTCTCAGAAAACGCGTGATATACACGCGATCAATATTTTGAGTGAAACGAATACTCAAGGAATCGTTTCTCGAACTATGATCATAACCAAGGAATCGATTGCACTATATGAAAATGCTTGACTATTCCCGACAGTTCCACCATCGTATTATCTGAATATAAACATGTGATACAATAGTGGATGATTTATGATTTTAGAATTTTTAGAGCTCCACATTGATCAGGTTCAGCAGCACATCTAAGGGCGTAACCGACACATACAAAAGGTGAAAAAGAAAGTGGTCCACATTTATCAATGCTATCAAAACAAAGAGTTCTAAATTGACCAGTTCTAATGTGATACACCTCCACAATAGTGATACAATACACCATCGTATTATCAGAATACAAAAACGTGATACAATATTATCTGAATACAAACATATGATACAACAGTAGTACAACAGTCCCAAGTTAATTATCGAAGCCTAAAAATGCAAAGGACTCCCAACACAGCATTTTACTTGTCATGATAGAATTGGTGGTTTCCAATCTTGGCTCCTGCTCGCACATTTTTCGTCCACGAAGGATTGCACAGGGCGGGGTTGATGTAGTAGAGAGCGCCTGAACGGTATACAAATATACTGATCGCATGTTTCCACGTAGTCTTCACTATTTCATACAGTTGTTGAAACGTACCATTTGTAGGATCCGCCACATTACCATCGAGCACGCCTTTCACCCAACTGAATAAAATAATGTCGAGAAATACTATTAGATGGTTTGCGCATTACGGGAGTGCGTGGAGTGAATGGAATCGGCCACAACATTTCAACATTCCAACCTGTCCATTCCCTCCCATCCCTGCCCACTGGGATTAGTAGTCTCTGGCTTGCGATTGTCCCACGCTGAGAACTGTCGAGGGTGAAGGCAAACGCCTGAGGACATTTTTTATATATTTTTTATTTAATTGCATTTTAGAAATACAGACTATAATATATAGTTAAACGGTTACACTTATTGCTGTGGCAATAAAAAAAACTACCATCATTTTTTCTAACTTATCAGCTCATTTTTATTACAATTTGAGAAACGATACTGCGAGTTTTACACGCTCTCTAACATTTACTGACTGCATAATGCAGAAGAAATTATGAGCACGCGCCAATTTGTCATTAATAATATCCACCCACCTGCAATTGTACTTCCTCCCCAATATCCTCGATTAGCGCGAGCTCGATTCTTGATGACGTAAGCGACAGCCACCTTAAAATTACAAATAAACAGTTCGATTGTTTTTAAGAAGTGATCTATTCTTTTTTAGGTGGAGTTGTCTGATTGTAGAATTATATTGGATGATGAGTTGACAAAAGTTCCATAAATGTTTCCATTTCCCTAAATATTTTTTGACTCATGGGTGGTTCTCGCTTTGATGACTTACCTGTCCCTCATGTGGCTCTCCCCGGGCTTCCAGCCAAATCGTTTTCTTCAAAACCTGACAGGTAATCGATATTTTAAAAATTCAATCGATAATGTGAATTGTAAAACAAAAATAACGACTTAACTCACGTCGAAATCGCGAGGAGTGTAGGAAATAGCCATCGTGAACAGCAATTTTCTCCCTATGAAGTGGCATCTATATAGGGAGCGAATTTCGAAATACTATGGCGGCAAACTGTTTTGAAAGAGGTGCGTGACTCACATGCGTGTATAATTGTCAACTCTGTTATCAGCTCTTACTCATACAAAAAGATTGCCCTATTTTGCAATGAGTGACACAGTGCTTTGCATAGTCCATGCCGTCTCAAGGTTGAAGTGATTTTCGCCCCTTCTTAACATCTCTTGATCATATCGAAAAAGTGTCTTCTATTTAACGACGATCGTTTGACAGGCTGTACATGAAGAGAAATAGTACACATCGAATATAATTGTCGAAGTGTGTCGAATATAATTGTTAATTGTCGAAGTGGTGGAATGCTCAATCAGGCATTCAGACACCATTACAGTAATCAGGAGGCCAGGCTTATTCAAGAGGGGTCAGGGGTCAAATAGCCTTCTCAGAGATCAAAGATCATCTTCTCTCGAGTATCACGTTGATGCCCTCTTCGGCCCGGAGAATGACCTCGGTGAGCAGGGTGACGTCGTGGAACTTCCTGAAAGATCAAAGATCACTGGAGGGAAGGTAGATCAACACTATGATAATGAGCTGAATTTTGCGAAAATCTAATGCATTTCAATAGGTATCTAGAAGATATGGGGAGATTAAAGATGAGAGATCAAAGATCACCTCTTGCTGCTGAGTCGGTACTTGCGGAGGATGGCAGACATCACGATCTTCATCTCGTGCATGGCGAACTTCTGGCCTGCAAGGAGGAGCCTACGGTAATTCTACCGAATCCCAAGGATACCGTACTCCTACATGGATATTGTCAGTGTATGGTAGATATTATAGAGTATCCCATCCCAAATATGTGCAGAACTACAACACTAAGATTAAATCTAAAAGTTGGTTCAGGAATCGGTCATCAAGAAGAGTGCTGATATTTCATCTTGATGTTTCTTTTTTAATCTTTAATCCCCCTCACCGATGCAGTTTCTCGGGCCGGCAGCGAAGGGCACGAAGTCGTCCACGTGCCGGTGCTTGCTCTGAATTTATTTATTTAATTATTTTCGAAAATAAATCATTTTGTTATCCTCACGTTCTCAGGCGTGAATCGATCCGGATCGTACACCTCGGGATTCGGGTAGACCTTCCTGCAGTAGTGATCTTTGATCTTTATTGCCGACTTTGCATCTCAATGATTTGAAGTAGAGTTGTCTGCTCCATACTGAATTGTGATATTGAAGTCGTTTCCATATCAGAATTCAATGTCAAATAGCCAACCATGGTTCAATGTCAAAATTGTTCTTTCCTTGTTTTACCTGTGACGTTGTGGGCGCAAAGCTAGGCGGTCTTTGATCTCTGATCACTCCCTCAACTCACTCGTTTCTGTGGATGAGGAAGGGCGAGATGACGAGGCTGGAGCCGGCGGGCAGCGTGTACGGGTCTGCAATTAATAATTACTAATTAGTTAAACAAGCTAATTAGGTTAATTACCCATCTTGAGGTCGTACTGCAACGCGCGAATGATGTAGGGCACGGGCGGGAAGAGGCGAAGCGACTGGAAATATTGTAATTATTTAATTATTTATTTAATTATTGCATAATTATTCTATATTTTCGTAAAAGTCATCAAAAAATAGATAATTCCGAGCATTGACTATGTGGGATACATTACATCGTTGGACCACCCCCCTTTCTCGAAATGAGGGAGGGGTTTGCAACTTTGTGACCTCCAATATTCTCTTATACATCCCCAGATGAAGGAAAGATCAAAGGTCAGTGGTCAAAGACCAAAGATCACAGCAATGCCTATAATTACCTCCTTAATGCACTGCTCGAGGTAGCGCAGCTTGCTCAGGTTCGGCTTGCTCGGATCGGCATCACCTAAGGAATAAAACCAGTCAGTGATCTTCCAATTGGGTGCGTTCTACAGTATCCTCACCGAGCACGCTGGTGATCTCCTTGTAGCACAGCTCCTGGTGCGTCGGGTGGTTCGCCAGACACCAGACGATCCAGCCCAGCGCCGTAGCCGTCGTGTCGTGACCTGCGATGATTTGGTTCTTTTCAAATGATCTGTAATCGTAGGGAAAATTTTGTGTATTGAGAAAGATCAAAGATCAACGTTTCATCAAATTATTCAGAATCGAATCGTTATTCAAAATTTTCAATTGCGACCACTGAGGGAGACGAGTACGAGTCCCCCCAATCCTCACTGAGCGTTGATCTGATCTTCCCCGTCCTCACCAGCGAACATGAAGGTGTCGACCTCCTCCCTGATATCCGCCTGATTGAGTCCGTGTGATTCCTGCAAAAAAGGAATTTAGATCCACATTCTCAGGCACGGTAATCCGATTACGGTGGTCAGATCCATAAATGCCCTATCGTATCTAGTCTAATCACGTATAGAACATACTATTATACATTCTGATCTTTCATCTTTGATCTCTCACTTGCGCCCCGATGAGCATGTCGAGCAACGTGCGCTTCTGAAAGGGGCCGCCCTCCGACGGAATGTAGTCGATGCGATCCCTGATCACCTGAATCATTAAGTTAGTTAATTAAGCATTAATTGAAATAAAAGTTTACAATTATTCTTCAAAAGGACACGGAACATTTTGTATTTTATCTGGTTTCATAGAGTCCAATGTATCTCAGTGATACGGTAGGATACCGTAGGCTATCGTATACCTTGTTGGTGAGGTTGTGCGCCTCGACGACGTTCGTGTCGAGCTGCGACTGCCATCCTGTGAGCCATCTGAAGACGTCATCGTTGATCATTGACCTCATGACGTCATTCAATTACCTGCCGATCGTGAACCAGAGATGCGGCTTGAAGGGCACCTAAAAATTAGTATTCGATTGAAAGATCGGTTAGTGATTGACATCTACTCTTAGACTACCGTACCTCCATGCCCAGCTTCATGAGCACGCCGATCGACCGGACGTACGGCTGATCCGGATTGTGCTGCGCGTCCAGAGATTTGCCCATCGCCGTGTCTGCAAGTTAGGAGTCTGACCCAGTGGACTACCGTAATCTGACCCATCAGACTTCCGTATGCCTCACCGCAGATGATATCGAGCGCGCATCGCTTCGAGTAGGGGAAGAAGTCGAACTCCTTGCCCACTTTGTCTCCGAGGACCTGTACCAGTACCTGAGAGGTCAAAGATCAGATTCTCAGTAGAGGTCAGAAAGCTGACCCACCGAACTACCGTACCCCCATTCCTCACCTTGGCGTGCTTGTTCATCGTCTGTATGTACGCTTCGAGCATCGTCGGCAGGAAGGCGTGGGTGAGCATCTTGCGACGATCGTGCCATTTCTTGCCCGAACTGAAGTGGTACGGTAGTTCGATGGGTCAGATTCGTGATCTACCTGAAGATGAGTCCGCGGCCGACCCAGGGCTCGAAGGCCTCGTACTCGTCGCCCTTGATCAGCTCGACCGACGAGTGGAGAATGAACTGAAGAAATCAGAGATCAAAGTTCAAACTACAAACTACAGCAATGTTTGCGCTCACACAGGTCAAAGGCCATCAGAACAGCAAGGCAGTAAAAATCAAACATCATAGTGCCATCTTGAGCAAAGATCGGACCACAGACTACACTTTTTGCTCTGGCTCATCATTGGTCTCTGATTTTTCCAGACTTTTTATAGCCTGGCAGTGATGGGATACAGTATAGTTAGTGTAGAGGGTACGGTAGGATTACGGTAGGACTACGGTAGGATTACGGTATTAGAGATACGGTATGCTTACCGCTGCTAGCTGTCCGTCGAGAGGGAAGAAGGCGAGGATGTTGAGCAGCCACATCTTCAGAATCCGGCCGCCGTAGATCGCACGCAGCCGACGAGCCATGGCGGGGACGGTGGAGGAGAGGGCTGGAGTGAGAGAGGAGATCAGGGATCAAAGATCAATCTACAGAGATCGATATCAAAGATTAGTCCAATTGAGAGGACTGGGGAGATCAGAGGTAATGATAAATTATGAAAGTTCAAGAACTAATTGGGAGGGTGATGAAAAGATCAGATATCAAAGATTAATCTACTGTATCAGACGATCTGACCCAGTGCCCCCATATCTGACCCACCGAACTACCGTACTCCCTGATCTGACACACCGAACTACCGTACCGATGTCTGCGTTGCCGTACTCGAGGAGGTTGCCAAGCACGGGCAGTCCCTCGTCGCCCGGGATCTTCGCCGAGAGCTCCTTGCGGTGACTGAACACAGGAGTACGGTAATTTATCGATTTTCATTCCAGGATACAGTATACCCCGGGCACCGTACATGGGTAGATCACCGTGCCCTGAATACCGTACCCCAGACTACCGTATCCCTCACCAGTGCGCTCTCCATGCTAGCAGCAGCCGGCGGCCGAAGACGACGACGGCCATGAGCACGACGACGCTCAGCTTGACGACCAGAGTCATCCCTGGGAGAGATCAAAGATCAACGATCAGATAATAAAGCTCGAAATTCAAACTACAACTATGAACCACAGACTTTAATAAAGAACTGTCTTCGCTGAGATAGGGATCAAAGATCAAATTACAGGTATGAAACTTAACCAACAATTTGATTAGAAATAGATAAGAATGCGACCTACAGTGTGGTCAGTCGACAAGGCAGCAAAAATCAAAGATCACTCAGTAAAGTACCTGCAGAGAGGGGAAGAAGGAGGGAGAGAAGTGATGGTCGACTGAGAGCGAGCGTCGATCGGAGTGGAAATGAGCGGAGAATGAATCGAAAGGGCAATTTATCGAGACGACCAAACAAAGACAAATTACAATATTATGCAATGAGCGCGCGTGCAGAATAACACGTCATTTTTCACGCAGATTGAGTGGGTGAAACATAACACAAGGAACACAAGGAACAATGAAGCAATTTCAAAGTATCCACGGCTTTCTACAGGAGGAGAGGTGGCGAGAGGTGAGGCAGCGCAGAGAAATAGAGAAATGTTTCCTCCATTTACATCCCTCGCTTTGGGTCTCGGAGGGAAAGGCACTTGCATTCTCCCAACAAAACTCTCATAGCCGCAGAACATTGCCGTTCTGGTCGACGTCTTCCTTGGAAGATTCGATCGATAAAGACTCGTCGATGACGTCACTCTTGCTGCCACGATGGGGCTGGTTGAGGAGCGCTACTACGCGAAGGTAGAAGCCTGCTCCAACCAGAAAAAGGATAGCCTCGATGCCTGAAGTGATCAAAGATCAAGTCATTCTGCAACCCGATCTCTCCAAAGTCCATACTATCCGTACGAAATAGAGAGGGTGGGCAGAGGGGGACGGGGAGGGAGGGAGACGCTCACCGAGCATCCAATACGTAGTGAGAAGCGGCGAGCAGAAGAGGAGGATGGAGCCGGCTAGGGCCTGATCAAGGGAACGGTAGATCAAAGAAAGAGAAGTAAGGTAGGTTATTGGGGCGTTCTCTGGTCCACGAACCTGATAGAACCGGGCGATGGCGAACACTTGGGGTCGCTTGGCAGGCAGGGCAGTGGCGCACATCACTGTCCTGACAGGGGGAATATTTTCAAACACTTTGAGTATTGTATTGAGGGATACGGTAGACAAACGAAAGAGTACGATAGACTGTACTGGAACTACTGTAGATACTACCGTATCTCAAGGTATAAGTACAGTACCTGTTAGTATTATTACAGCCATCGAGCAGTCCAAAGAGGAAACCCATCACGAGCGCGAGAGGCACACTGAAGGAGGGTAAGCTCCGCCCAATTTCAAGCCCTGCTTCTCCATGCCCCGCCCACTCACTTCGGAGGAATGAGTAGCGACGGGTCGTTGTTGGGCTCGATGGTGGAGAGATTGGGCGTTGAGAGGAGAATCAGGAGGCCACAGATTAACTAGGAAATTGATAATTATTGAGTGATGTCGGCTCATAACCCTCATAGTCTTCCAATATTTCTGCCCCCCCCCCCCCCCACCCTTCTCTACTCCTTCATTTCCCATCCCAAATTACTGAAAGCATTTCGTAGGATAGTAAGGGGAAGGAAATAGCCGAAAATATACAAGAAGAGTTAACAAAACAGGAAATACAATAGAGATCAAACATCATCCTGAGAAAATCCTCACCTGCAGTCCGGCTGCGAGAGCCAAGCACGGAGTCTGCCCGAAGCGGACGATACGCCTACTCAGAGGACCCATGAGTGTGCCCACTGAAAGGAGAAGAGGGTGCGGTAGGTCAGAGCAGTTCTATTTGTCACTAAATAATGTTCCTGCAGGATGAGAATTGAGCAACCTCTCCTGTTTTTCAAATGTTGTAGCATTAGGTCGGATGAGAACTATTGCGTCATATCGCCTTTGTATCAACAATATTTCAAAGACGGCAAGACGCAATAGTTCACTGACTATCTGGCCAATGTTCTTGGATGCATTAGCCAAGAGGTAGATATTCTTCACCAAGGTAATGATGAAGCATCGAATCGAATAAGGAAACAGAACTGACTGGTGAGACTGCCCAGGCTGAAGGCCATCCCGTAGTAAGCAGTTACGAGGACATTCTGCGAGACGCTCTCCGTGAACTGCAATGTTGTTGTTTTATGTTTGTTGTTGTTATTGTTGCTGTTATTGTTGCTGTTATTATTGTTATGGTTGTTGTTGTTGATAATGATGTTGTTATTGTCAAAGCAAACACCTGCAGCGTGGTCGGGTAGATGCTGAGCCAGACGGAATTCTGCCAGCCGACATAGATGAAGTGGGGCGAGAGCTGGAGAAAGGTGTTAAATAGAATGATAGCTTTAAGGCTGAGAACTTTTCGAAAACATCCCATCATTAAATCTGAGTATCAGTAGTATTGCTTGAAGTAGGACTTCAAGTTTCACACAACTGCCTAGTATATCACGCCTCTCACGAGAGATTTAGGACAAATCGGTCATATCGTGGTACAATCTGAAAAATCGAATTTTGGTTTTTGGATGATCCAGGGGTAATCCAGTCTCCTGAATCCGATTTCGGACAGAGCGGCTTCTCATCTTGATCAACAGCTGCAGCAGCTTGCTGCAGAAATTTCAGACTCTCACTTTGGAGCCCCTGATCATGGGTTCAAAATACTTCATTTAAGCTGAAATTTGGCCTGTAGGCATAAATTATTATCTTATTTGAATTTCCTGATTAATTTTTGGGTAGATCAAAATTTGACCTCAGAGCAGTTTTTGCTCCATAACTTTAACAGTTCGGAGCGGACACAAACCAAACTTTTGCATATTTTAGAGAATTAAATTCTGCATCGACATGATTTTTTTTCAGATTTTTCCCATTTAGTATAAATAGTTTTATAAATGAAAAACAGTGAAAATGCGCGGTTTTCCTCGTGTGCTCAGCGTGCAAAGGCAGTAAAGTGTTTCATTTCGAATCGCGTCGACCAGGGATCGACTCCCGGTCTGGGAACACTTTTTGCCTGATTTTTAACCATCATTTCCATCATGTTTAGGTATTTATGTTTGCCTTCTCGTTGAGTTTAGGCTCATGCAACGCGCACGGAGGTTGCGGTTTCTAACCTGACGTGTGCGTACAAGCAAGGATACACGGAATCCGTCGACCTTTGATCTCTGGTATCTAGAAAAATATAATAAAATATTAAAATATAATAAAATATTTTCCAACGTTGAACGAGGAACCTCTTTTGAAAAGTTAATTCAATTGGAATCGAATTCATTGGAAATCGACTCACTATGGACTGCACACGACTCCTTCCAGGTCCGTTCCTTTGTGACGCGTCTTCGTGAGAGTTGTATCACCTTGATTGGTGCCGAAGAAACAACAAGACATGTCGTAGACTAGATATCAGAGATGAAAGATCGACGGATTATGTGCATCCTTGCTGTACACACACGTCGGGCTAGAAACCGCGACCTTCCGTTCCTTTGTGACGCGTCTTCGTGAGAGTTGTATCACCTTGATTGGTGCCGAAGAAACAACAAGACATGTCGTAGACTAGATAGCAGAGATGAAAGATCGACGGATTATGTGCATCCTTGCTGTACACACACGTCGGGCTAGAAACCGCGCGTTGCATGAGCCTAAACACGACGAGAAGGCAAACATAATACATAAACATGATGGAAATGATGGTTAAAAATCAGGCAAAAAGTGTTCCCCGACCGGGAGTCGAACCCCGGTCGACGCGATTCGAAATGAAACGATTACCGCCTTTACACTCTGAGTACACGGGGAAAACCCGCGCATTTTCACTGTTTTTCGCTTATAAGACTATTTATACCAAATGCGAAAAATCTGAAAAAAATCATGTCGATGCAGCATTTAATTCTCTAAAAGATGCAAAAGTTTGGTTTGTGTCCGCTCCGAACTGTTAAAGTTATGGAGCAAAAACTGCCCAGAGGTCAAATTTTGATCTACCCAAAAATCGATCAGGAAATTCAAATAAGATAATAATTTATGCCTACATGCCAAATTTCAGCATAAATGAAGTATTTTGAACCCATGATCAGGGGCTCCAAAGTGAGAGTCTGAAATTTCTGCAGCAAGCTGCTGCAGCTGTTGATCAAGATGAGAAGCCGCTCTGTCCAGAATCGGATTCAGGAGAGTGGATTACCCCTGGATCATCCAAAAACCAAAATTCGATTTTTCAGATCGTACCAAGGTTGTCCTCATTCTCTCGTGAGAGGCGTGATATCAGTACAACTTCAATGATCAGTAGGATGCCAATGCGAGATGAGGTGTGCCATTTTCGTGTTCTCAATCAGTAGTCACTCGGCCTTGTATATACCTGTAGAACGAGTGGATCGATGAAGGACTTGAGCGTAAGGGTGATGGAGTCGCCTGAAACAATCTTTGACCTTTAGCATTCATTATGTATCTTGGCAAAGTTGCTTTCGACATGGTTTTCAGTCTCATGATAACAGTTCCTTGCCTATGATGAGCATCTTCTACACTAGATGGGATATTCGACATTGAATGTTGAAATCGTAAAAGAGAAGGAACATCGCAATGGTCATCGAAAAAGCCAACCCTATTCTTCCTATCGAAGAAGTTCTTGAGTGCGAGGGTGATGGAATCGCATGAGGTATGATCTTTGAACTTTCTTTTTTTTGCATAACTTTTGATGTTTCAAGATGGTTATCAGTCTCATTGTGGAAATATTTTGGCTAGGATGAACAACTTCATAACAAAGTTTTCGCTTACGAATCTTTGCCGCCCTTCCGCCCTTCTCCTCCACATTCGCCGTTGAGGCAATGGAGAATTCGACGGCACGATTGGGAAGAAAGCAAAAGATTAGATTGGAGATTATTCCGATTACAGTGAAGGAGCCGTACATGAGCCTGAAATACGTCAGATTCCTGAATGCCAAAGTTACTTGATAGCAAAATATTTATAATAGATTGGTCCTCCCGCCGAGCTTTGAAAAAAAATAATGGAATTATGTGCACAACATACCGTATCTGCGTGTCTGAATACTCTCTGTAGAGTGAGGGCTCGCTCGACTTCGGATCCATCAGTGTCAGTGGAATGTAAAGAAACCCGCCGAAAAGCGTGCTGAAACTCTATCATTAATATTTTCTTAATTTTGGAAATAAACAATTCTAAGTGAAACCTCAAACACGCGATGGACCACTCCAGTCCATTTATCTTCTCTATTGTTGCCACTGTAGAGATCTGTGTGAGGTAACGAGAGTAGCCCGCGTTGAATACTGCAAATTGTAATTGATTTGCCAATATTCGTGAAGTTCATGACTGCGATAAGCGTTTTCCCGTGGATCCAACCACTACTATTAGGTTGTTGCGAAAGTCTTGTCGCGTGTATAACTACACCGATTTCGCTTCTCTGGAATGTATGTTGTCTGAACTCGTAACATATGTTAGGTACATATATGCGCACTATAGTCATGTAGTTCCCTCTAGTGAAGCCCCTATAGAAAACCAGAAAATTTCACGAATTTTATTTTGAGTAAAAATGTGAAAAAAAATATGTTCTAAATTTATCATAGCCTATAAATAACTAGCGACTTCTGAAATATTTCTAGTGAAACGATAATAGAGGAAGGGTTGCTGGTTCAGATAAGCCCAATAGGCCTACCATTTAAGTCGGCTGCGAGCACTAATTTTACCAAATAGGGTAGTTTTCGTCATGAAAATTTGAGCATATCTATTTTGAAAGGCGGAATTTGCTGGGGAAATATTCCACCAACCCCAAACTGAAATAGTAAGTCAATCACCTCACATACTATGTATTTCAGGCTGACATACATTCCCAGATCCATCGAAACGAAAATGAGATGATAAAACATGTATTCGAGAATTCTCGCACAAGGTTGATTTCGAAATGTGTAAAAATTTCTAGAAAGGTATTAGTGCCTGGCTATCTATTAATGAGCCAATGTAAAGCCTGTATCATCAAGTTTATGAATATGTTATGCGTTTGGTCATATCACTCTTTTCCGAGTAGTATTAAACGTAGAAACGATCATGTCGGTGATATCAGTCTGCAGTATTTCGTCTTGCACTGACAATTTGTTAATGAGCCTTCAGCTACGGAGTAAAGTGCGCTAGAAAGACTATCCAATACTCGATAGTAATTAGTTACAAGATATCGATAGCTGAAATAAGGACTATAGGCGCTATGACGCGACAAGACTTTCGCAACAACCTGATATTAATAGAGTTCGCAATAAGGGTAATCTTCTCTTGCTTCACAATTTCTCTTCGTTCGAACGGTCGAGAAAAATATGGGCAATGAAGATGCGGTTTCACTTATTTCGTACTAAACTGACTAGTGATTGCAAAACGGCATCTCAAGCCGCCTTGATGCCTGGATGCTCATCGCTGTCCGAGTCCGTTTTGTCATCCTACTCACCAGCGAATAGAAGTCCAAGGAATGCACTGCTCACGTAGATGACGTACTCGTTCATGAGTATGTACGTGGCGAAGGAGATCGTGAAGAAGACCGAACCGATCACCATCGTCCACTGGAATTAACTGTATTTTCGTAATTTTTACAATTTCAACTCTCTCCCCCCCTCTCTCTCTCTCTCTCTTCTCTCTTTTCCATCCATACCCTTTTCGAGTTTGAATACAACGACTATCACGATAAACAGTGGCGAGCAATTGCACACTGTCTGACTGAATCCTCACAAGAAGCAACTTGAAACTCATTCTTGATTCACAGTTGCATTGTCTAGTGGTTATGGAATCCTCCCGGTGACCGGAATACTCGGGTTCGATTCCCATTTCAAGCACATACTTTGCAATCTTTCACATTGTTAATGTCGCAATATTCTGGTCGGCAATGGCCTTAGTTTACTTTGACATTGTCAGTTATCCAAATTTCAGATTTTGCACCTATTCAGCACATTTGTTGTGTTTGAGAAACGAAGATATGAATCATTAGCACCTCCTCCTCACCCTTCCTTCATTGTCACTATTGGCATCTAGCCAATGTCCCGCGCCTCTTATCACCCATTGTGTACATTTAGCACCCTATTGCTATTCATCACCTCATTCAATATAAAGTCCTAGAAGCGATGCCCCTATCATCTCACTCTCCACGCCCCGCCCTGTAAGCGTCTTTTGGGAAGTATAAAATAGGGCTGGCCATTACCTCACTGGGTGCCATCATTCCTTCTATCTCCCGTCCTCTTGATTTATTTGTCTATGCTGGTGAATAATTAATATTTCCATTAAGATGCCTACATCATCTCGACTAGAGTGGCCTAAATCCACTACGAAGAATGTGTGCAGTACTTCAGTAAATATTATGTAAGGAATTTAAAATAATAAATTCTTTATTTTCTTGGCATTTTCGAAGTTGTTAATTTTCATTGATAGACCATTCAATTTCAAGATAAAAGCGCTCGTTGGCCACGTATTGAGGAATCACTCTTCTCGAAGATTTCTGCGGAGCCTTCTGTGACGTTAGAGAGATGATGAGAAATTGCGCATACGAAGAAAAGAAGGAAACCAAATGCTGATGTAGTGAAAGAATTCGTCTAATAGATCAGATTCTTTGCCGAAGAAAGGTTTGACTGGAAACTCAGACAGGAAAGAATCTGCTGCGCTCACAGCATTCTTAGACGGATTCAACCCTAAGACGCCAGTGTCCATGTTAACAATACTTGGTGAATTCGTCACGATTGCCACTGAAAAATATGCGAAGAGATGAGAAATTATACTAAGGTTCATGATGTTATTAGTGCCGAATATTATTGTATTTATTTATTTTTTTGAATAAAATTGTTTATTTCATCTTTGCGCTCTATCACACCACAAAGACCCATACACACAATCATTTGGTAAATAACAGATAGCAGTCAAATATGATCAATACATTCTGTTATTCTCCGTGTAGGTTGGCCTTACTTCAGTTCGATTTGCGATGAAGCCGATAACACAAAAGGTGTAACATGAATTCCACCTCGATTTTTCGCAGACATGATATATTCTTCCGAGTCCAGCAGATGAATGTGCGAGAGACTGGGAAAAGAACCTAGCGGGAACTAGGTGGGATGAGAACTATGTTTGTCATGCTTCAGCGATCAAAGATATGACATCATAGTTCTAATCCGACCTAATGCCCTTAGCACGTCCTTATCGCCCTCTTCGACCTATTCATCACTAATTATTGCTACTCGCACCTCGCCAATAGCTGGTATACTCGTTCATCACCTATTGTATTATTTTAGCACTCCACTTCTCTCCTTCGCTACATGAAGGTAACAGTACTTCTGACAATGCCTCTCTAATCTCGCCTTTCAAGCCCCGCCCTCTCAGCGTCTTTTCGGAAGTATTAGGTTGTAACATAAGTTTTGTCGCATTTCGGAGGTTCACAATATTGAAGGATACTTCTCAAACATTATCAATGCCTGACCTCCTAGTATATGTTTGGGGTGTTCATGCACATTCAAACCATAGGGTAGAGCTGAACTGCGCACGCTGGCTATGCGAAAAATATTAATATGAACTGATTTAAATTTGGTGCAGATTTTTTAAATTCGTTTGATCAGGTGCTAGTTCGCAGAGATGAATAATGAACCAAACTTCTACAGCATGGTGATATACCCCGTCAATGCTTTTTCAAAATATACGCCAGATATGGTGCTATGTTGAGCGGAATCAAAGATATACTTCACTGAGTGTAAGGTTAGCCGCTGATTCGTAACCAACTTGACCAACTCTTCTGAATCCAGAATTGCAACAACAGTGACTAACATAAGTGCGTTCCAATTACCACTCATGGAGGTATAATTTATCATTAAACAAGTGAGAGAAAGAACACTCCACTTGTGGGAAATTTGAATTTTTATTAATTCAATTCGCGCACAATTTTACCAAAATATGCAAGTTTAGGTGTTTCGAATTAAAGATTGTCATTCAAAAGCTATTTATTTCCAAACTTATCCCAAGTAGATACTAGTAAGGGAAGGGTTTATGGTTAGGATGGACACAACAAATCAGATATTGAACATGTGTGCGAGGTAGGAATATGAACAAAGTGCCGATTTCATTAGTTTAATTTACATACCATCGTTCTGAATGGAGCCACTTATCTCAACAGAACCCAATCTACCCAAAACTTTGTCTGCACACTGATCACTTTGGGTGAACTATATTCCACCACTATTTGGATCTGGATATCTATTGAGAAGAAAATTCGGCTTGCGAAAGTTTTCGCGACCGTCACCAACCATCCACAATATACAAACTCGTCTACATTTCTAGAACGATTTTCGTTTGTCATTATCCGTGAGTGGTTCAAAATTATGCACATATGTAGTACTTTACGCAAATCACACAAAATCGGCATAATTTATCCTTTTCAAGAAGAGCTGATGCGTGAAAATGATTTGTAATCCTTATCTCAGTACAACTTTGTCTGACTAATGTGCCTCCTCAACTGCCTTGACAGGACTGAAGTAAAGCGCGTAAGAAAGAGTACGAAGGCCCTCACTGATGATGAATAACGAAATTGAGATTAAATTAATTCGAAGAATTTCTGAGGTTAAAATGCATAAGAGATTGGACGCGACAAAACTTAAGTTACAACCTGATATAAATAAGGCGAAGAAACAGCCATTCTTTCACTTCCCATCATCCTTTTTTCCCTTTAAATTTAGTATTTTGTTTGTTTTACTCGCAATACTATTTTTTCAAATTAAAGATGCCTACACCATCTCGACTTGAGTGGCCTGCTCCACTCCGCAGAACTCGACTAAACATTCACTACTACAACTAATTAGATGTACGGTATATAAATGGATTTGTGCTGTACCTCCGGACTGAACTAGCCTGTCGGGCGGCTGCAGAGATCCAATTTCTGCAGAAATTGACCTAGCAGTGTACTCCCCAAATTTGTGTGCCTGATACGGGAATGCCTTTTGCGCTATATTCTTGATTGGTGTTTAATTCGGTGTTGATACGCTTCAATGTTGATCTATTCACTTTAAGACGCAAAGACGAGAAAGAGACGAGGAGGAGAGCCCGGTTTGACCCCCACTCGATGTGATTCGCACATCCTCATTCGAGTGGATGGGGCGGAAGAGCTCTGCCTGAAAGCCGGAATACCACCACTTCTAAATCCAATCACATTATTTTTATGCCTAGCAGGAGCTTCGCCTCATTAGGATGTATGATGTTGTACCCATTATGACCTCTGTCTCATGAGTGCCATTTAGTCTAGTTGGTTATTGACAACATGGAGTTTTATCAGAGATCGCATGCGACTGGTGAAGATCTGACCATACCGAATAATGAATAAGAAAAATAAGACATGAAAAAATAAGATCGATCGACTAATCCACTTTTTCAATTGTACTCTGTTTCTGTTCATAAACAATCACATCTCCTTCCGATCCACGTACAAACCATGTATTCAGCCAAAAATTATAGATAATTCGTCCATTTTCTCCTCTTCGTTCTCACAATAACTTATCTCAAAATCTCATATTACTGCCATCTCTCACATTCAGACTAGAGTTCGAGAAACGATACCAGGGTCTCTTCATTTTACACACTCTCTCACCGATCGACCGACCGAGAGAGTGTGGAGAATGAAGAGAGCGTGGTATCGTTTCTCGAACTCTAATTCATACCCATCCTTTGCTCCCGGATGGCTCCGCCCACGTATACCACATATAGTTCAATATACTAATTCTTCGCTTGGTGAGTAGACTGCCATTATTTTCTATTCGAGCAATGTTTTGCTACATAGGCAGAGAAAGCCTTTCATTGGAGCACATTTGAAGTATCTTGAGGTGAAATAATAGCCAGATACGATCAACTTGAATTATGCTGCTGCTAACCTCCCCAACAGTGTCGATTCTTTCGCGATCAATGTAACTAAGATATTCCGATTATTATTGTAATTTTTTTTGTTTGATTAAGATTATTTGTTTTATATCCCTTTGTGCTCATTTTGACAATCGGTGCCCACACACAATACATAGCGAAGTGAAATATAGGCTGTTCAGGGCTCCTAGTATGGATACATCGAGTCATGCATCATATATATCGTCATATATATCGAGTCACTTTGATACAATTATCATTCGCCTAAGTTGGGCCGTTGACAGGTTCTCTCTTACATTTCTATTTTTGATTGGCCTGATTAGGCTGACGAAAGGAGTAACATGGACTCTGTGTGAGTGACTTTGAAGATCCCTATCGTCTCCTTCTCGCCCTCTTCGACCTATTCATCACTTATTGTTGCTTCTCGCACCTCGCTAATAACTGGCATATCCTTCATCACCTATTACGCTATTTTAGCACTCAACTTCTCTCCTTCGCTACATGAACTAAGCAGTGCTAGTGGCGTTGCCTCTCTAACCTCACTTTCCAAGACCCGCCCACTAACATCACTTTCCAAGCCCCGCCCACTAACCTCACTTTCCAAGCCCCGCCCACTAACCTCACTTTACAAGCCCCGCCCACTAACCCCACTTTGCAAGCCCCGCCCATTCCGAGTCTTCGTGGAGTATACATATTGTAGGGCGAACAGTCGACTTTTATTAACTCTGCACCATAATGTCTTCTTCCTTTACTCTTCTTATTTTGCTTTTTTGTTATGAGTATCTCTTATGTTTTCCATTAAAGATGCCTACACCATCTCCGCTAGAGTGGCCTACCTCCACCATATTGCGGTACTTCAATTACATTTAGGTAAGACATGTGTTTTGATCATATTTCCGGTAGTATTGTTGCCATTCAAAATGGTAATAACATAGTCAATAATTATATATTTAATTTCAGTAGCATTACGACTACCTAAAGATCAACTCGAAAAAATGACAACAACTCGCCCCAAGGAAAGATCAAGACGCGTATCGTTCCCATCACAGATTACCATCATAAAAAGGTCACTCAAGAACCAGAAGAATTGGACGAAAAGAAAAAAGGGGAGGAAGAACCGTGCTATGCTATTGCCCGTGCTATGACCATAGTACAAATTACAATTATAATGGTTTTTCTCAGCCGAAAGATGGATTTCTGAATAATAATAACTGGAGTTGATCCGATCCGTTAAAGCCGGGAGATAAACCCATCTGAATCAAAACGTATAGAGCCTGTAAAACTCGCCAGGACATAAAGTGATGCTAGTGCAACCAGATAAAGAAGTAGAATGTGAAGAAATAAAGTAGAGAACGATTCGATCCAATCGATGGACATCCGGTTCTTGCACACCCTCATGTTATTATTCCGATCTATCCCTTTCATAGCAAATGAATTGTATTGTTTTGAATCCGGTATCCCTTGCATAAACATTGAAAAATCGAATCCGACAATAAATCGAATATGCATTTTCTATTTGTTCCTGGAAGAAGCTTAAACACGGCTAGACAAGAGTCGCCCAGAGATAAGAAATAAAGAACAGATATTTCAACGAAAAAAATAACAACAAAAATTGTGCCAGTTACGGCATTATGAAAACGAAAAATAAATCTATCGAACAGGGAAAATCACTAATCTGTCCTATGGAACTGATAAATGCTCACCTTCGCATTGATCACACAGAGAATGGCGGGCGCGATGATGTGTCCAACCATGTTAAAGGCGTTCACGATCGCCTGTCTGTAAAGAAATGCAGACACGTCTTCGGTTTCTGGCCACCCCTCCCTGCCTCACCTAGCCCACTCATTTCTAGGCATTCCTCCCTGATTTTCGGCCGCTCAACCCCTCAATGATGGACGGGGATGGTTAATGAGAGGGGGGGGGGGGGGGCAGAAACCGAAGAAGTGCCGAAATGCACATAAAAAGATACGTTAGGCAGCAGGCACAATTTCATACCTTTCCTCTACCTGCACTTTTTACACATTTTGTAGATATTTTGGCTGTGGAAGCCACATTTTTAAAATCGCAGTAAGCACAATTGAAGGTTGTAATTGAGCTCTCTCCAGCCATACCAGAATCCACAAATTTCGAGAGATGCATAGTTAATGCGGACGATTTTTGCTCAAATGAAGGTTGAAACTGAGTCACCCATAACACCCCACAATGATCCATCGAGTGTAGAGAATAAGCGAGCAAGATGTGCACCCATAATAGCCCGCATGCTCGTCCATCTCCGTCGGCCTCCTATCGTGCACCGAGTGCAGGACTGACTCGACGATGAAGGAGCCTGGAATCGTTCCCCTTTTTTACAACTAGCTACCCGTACTCATGTCATCGCTTCGAAAAGAAGAAAAGAAAACTGCCTCGGAAATAAGAAGAGAATATTTCCTTGAGTAATTTAAATAAAAGTGCCATACTCACTACTTCTTATAAAAAATATTGGTGTTGGTATACTATTTGTTAACGTATTTACAATAGAAATAAATACCGGTATCATATCCAACGAACATGCACATGTGTGCGATGCCCAACACGATGGTGACGATGAGTGAGTAGCGAGAGTCGAGCATCTTCAATATTTATATTTGTTAAATCGTTTAAAAATCAGTCTGCAATTGCAGAAATACTCAGGTTTCAATTCTAAAATATTGTTCATAATATTGTCATTATAAATATCAAGACGTTATGTGTGGGTAGCGAGAGTCGAGCATCTTCAAGATAAACCAGTTGTAAATATTCTCAGTTTACGATTCTTTAATACTATACTGAAGATCGTCAAAATAAATGAAAAGAGAAATTTCTATGCACGAATATCTAGATTCGTTCGAATATAAATCGGTTTGCGATAAAAGATAACGTGGGTTGGTTCAAATCAGTGACCCAGAGAGAAGATGAAACTATCTATCGATATCCGAAAGAATTGTAAATTCGAAATATCCGAAATCGTTCACTATTCTCTAGTATGTCAGCGAATTCAGCGCATTTAACGAGCGGGAAATGTTCGTCCATTGTTTACATGTACAATGAGGTCGGTGCGAATCGGTGGATCGTTGCAGAAATCGGAACATTATCACAATCCCACTCACAATAGCTGAATGAATGAATGAATGAATAATAATCGAGTCGAAAATGGTGAATTTTGTGTAGAGAAATGATGATCATGAACATATTTCCTAGAGAGCGCTCATCATCCCGGAACATAATGTGAAAAAATATCTCGAACTTTTGATCGCGCTAATCTGTCAATCGACGACTTAAAATGAGCAGAGAACGATCAAAACATCAAGCACACCATCACTTCTTCTGAAGACCTACTTCGACAACTAGCACATAAACTGCTCAAGATGGTTTAAAGTTACCCAAGACCCTTGAAATTATTTTTATTTCTGCGCATTCAAGGGTATTGGAAAACTTTAAGCAATGCAGATATTTCGGAAGATGAATATAAATAATGGTGAGGGCAACGTGAGAATGTTAAAAACCGAGCGGGAACATTGATCGTTTTACTGCCGCGAAAACTAAACTGGCTCAATCATTGCCTGTTATCGCCTTGTTATCATCTGCTCCACTCATCGAATTGAATAGAGCGGCGGCTAAGCCGATTAGCCTGATAGGGGTCAGTCAGCACCGAGGATTGACAGGTCGTCTCTGTACTCTCCTCACTTCGCCTGACATATCGCGTTGCCTAACCAGCGGTAGAATGTGCGACAATGGGAGAGCTGGTTAATACTTGAGAAAGTGGAGTGATGATATGGATGATAAAATCAACGTGGCAATGATTCTAGCAAGGACTAAAGATGTGTTTGTCATTGAAACGTCGGCGTTTCATCTCTAGGTTTCTCTCTGTTCCGATACTTCTAGATAGAGAGACTCTTATAAAATCGAAGCCTTTTCGATATTCTTTTGTAAAATGTATCATAAAGACAACATCCATGCAATAATATTATTTTGTGATTGAGTGATAATTCGATGTCGAAAACGCTGATTCTTCTCCAGCGCGAGCTTCAGATGCTCTTCTTGATGCGAGGTTGAGTCTGCAAATAAGTCAGTTTGCGATGGTCTACCAATATCCCCAAAGTCAGTATTCGATAGCCCTTCCTACAGTACTCACATATCCGGGCGGTCCAGTGAGCGAGACCGAGTTGTTGGAACTGGAGCTCGGCGGCTGCACCTTCTTGTCGGACAGCAGCCCCGTCGGGCAATCTGAATGACCGCACGTCTGACCCAGCTCAACTCCGAGATTACGGTTGTCGATAGGTACCTGCGAGCGGCTTCTCAACGGCGCAGGCGGCGGAGCAGGTGGGCGACATCGCCGTCGGCGACGGTCTCTCCCCGACTGGCTCGGCCGAGTTATGACCTACCGATCGAGTCGAGGGCGGACCCTGAAGGGATCAAAGATCAATTATGAAAAATCTGGCACTGTTTGGAATAATGGCTTCTCCCTCCTCTACCCCACTCTTTCCTAGGTATCCCTGATTTACAACCCCTCCGATGTGAGGAAGGAAATGAAATGAGAGGGGGTTGCCATTGATCCAAGAAGTAAAAAATCAATATTTAGTAGCTTCTATCAGTTAATTATCATCTAATGACTAAGCCTACGGGAGAGTACAAGCGTCATTCTAATTAACTGATACTAATGGTGTGATTGGCTACTGAGGTAGGGATTACGACGCACGTCCGAGTTGTGGCCGGAGCTCTCCTGCTGCGGCGGCAGCAGCGTCTGCAGCACAGACAGCTGCTCCGTCTGCGGCTGCAGCTGCAGCGAGGTAGCTGCTGCACCGCCAACAGAAGGCGGCTGCAGCTGCTGCAGCTGCGACGGCGGCTCCAGCGCCTCCTTGAACACCTGCTACAATAGGTGATCTTTGATCGCTGCATCACTCGATGCCAAACCTTGGGCGGCTCCGCGTGGCCCCAGTCCATGCGGACCACCTTCTTCTGGAAGTCCTGAAATTTCAAAGATGAAAGATCACTCAAAGAAGTTCTATGTCGGATGAGAATCATTGTATGAGAACCAACAAGTATCCTTTCTAGTGTTTTGGAAGGATGATTTTTGTAAGTGTGGGAAGCTACGAAAAATTTTGGAGAACATGATTTTGGTTCTCATCCGGTGGGGTCTCATACTACTCTCAAACACCCAAAGATCAACGATCAAAGATCAAATATCAAACTCGACCTTGGCGTCCTCGTTCTGTCCCTGCAGGTAGATGAGCGGCACGTCGAAGCTCATGTAGCACGAGGGCACGAAGTCGTCCGACTCCTCCAGAGAGCCTACGCCCTCTGAGAGATCAAAGTCCAGAGGTCAAAGATCAAAGTTCAGCCTACCTCTCTTGTTGGTGGTGGAGCGATTGTGCTTCGACTGATTGCTCCTCTTGTTCTTGTCGCTCTTCTTCGAGTTCGCCGGCGACTTTTTGGATCCCCTGAGGAGAGTGATCTATGATCTTTAAAATTTCAGATATTTCACAATTTTCAAGCAAAACTAATGAACTCGATGATTTTTCCTTTGAATCTGGATTTTTGATTTTTGGAACTTTTCAGGGAATATTCGCATAGAATTGGACATTTAGACTGTTATGTTTGATGTTTGGTCGAATTCATCACTCGAGAGGTGTTTGATGTTTGGTCGAATTTCAAGGAAGGATAGGTTGATCTTTTAGACCCGTAAGCTCCTTGCGCTCGCCATTCCTAATGTAAAAATCAGCACAAATTCAACACAATGATCATTGATCATCACTTGATCTTTCCATCTCTGTAACTAGCGCAATTTTGACAAAATTTGAACGTCGCAGTGCAAAAAAACAGCAAGGATTACGTTAAGATTTAAAATCAGATCTCTGTTCTCCCCCTAAACTCATTCTTCTTGCGCTGTCCGGCGGCTGCAGCAGGCGACTTGGGCGTAGTGGTCTTCGCCTCGGTCGACACCGTCTTCTTCTCCTGATTTTTGATTTTTGGTCAAAACCGGAAGTGACGTCAGCACGTACCGGCGAGACCTTCGGCGTGTTCTTCAGCGACATCGCGATCACCTGTGGAATCGATAATACAGTAACTGCTAGGTACTGTAGGACATAGAAATAGAAGATATTACCGTATGCCTACGCTACCCCTACAGTACTCACATCCTCCAGCATGATCATCTCCGGCTTGGCTCGCTTCACGGTGAATCGCTCAATGATCACCTGCTCGTCATTGGACGAGGGCGCGGCCTTGATGTTGATCGGGTCCGATCTGGAATGGTCCAATCAATAATCTACCGTAACCTATAGATACGGTATCCAGCTAGAATGCGCCTGATTGGGTAACAACAATTGGAATTCTGTAGTAACCTTCTAGAAGCATTAGTACCGTAGTGACATTGGTACGAGCCTAACAATTTCGTCGTGGGATACAGTAATAATTACAGGAATCTCAAGGTTTTAGTACCCTAAGGTACCCTCTGAATACCGTACTTGAAGAAGCGTTCGGCGGTGGTGTATCCGATCGGCGTCTCCTTGTCTTCGCGCATCGCCTTCTTCTTCAAAAAATCAGTTCATGATCAAGTACGAGATACCGTATTCCATCTACAGTAGACATCGAACGCAATCAGTTCTCGATCGTCTACCAGCCACCGTATCCCATCCTACGATACTCCTTACATTAGTAGCTGCGGTCTCCTTGCTCTCCCACTCGTACGGATCTTCGTAGGCGGTCTTCGTCGACCTGCGCAGCGATTCGAGCGCACGGTAGATCTTCACGTAGTTCGGACGCCTGGAGAGGTTACGGTATCAATGGGATACGGTAGCCCAGGATTACGGTAGCGAGTGCGAAATAACTTACTGGTACACGTTGAGCGATCGGAGGTGCTTCGGGATGAACTTGGTCGACTCTGAACAAGTAAGTCAGTTCTCGATCAGCCTTGTACCGAAAACCTGGCATACGGATCATGAGGTCCTCGTCCTTCATGTGGAGCTTCTTCTTATTCAGCTGCTGAAATGACGTCAATCTAATCGATCCAATTTCGTCAATTAGTTTTAACTCAAGAGGAATCGATGAATCGAGGATAGTGTAAAGACTAGAGCTTAAAGATCAAATCTCAGAGATCAAAGATCACAGACCGGTAGAGTGTCGTCGTCGACCCAGGGCAGCCCGCAATAGAGGTCGATCATCATGTACAGCCACGACCAGACATCGTCCTTGCGACCCTGAAATACATAAATAAATATTGATATTTAAAACGCGTTCTCCGTAAGAACGCAGTGAAAGGGTGAGATAGTGGCACAACTGTGGCAAAATGGTCTCCCAAAGCTCAAACTTTTAGAATATAACCACTAGGGACCAGTAATCGTTCATTCGAGAGTTGAAGCCAAAATATCGATTTTGACCTACAAAAATCGATAATTTCAAATTTTAGATTTCTACCTCGTGTTATATATCATTCGAAAGAGCGTGAAAAGGTATCCTAGAATCTATCGTTTCGTCAAAAATAAGCTATCCGGAAGCGGGAAATCGAGCAAAATGTATAACTTTTTCGCTCATTTCGATATATATCGCCGATATATTTTCGATATATTTTGTGCCAAATGTATCGTAGAGTACAAATTACTTATGAAATCGCCATATTTTCAGTGACGAAGAGCAGAAAATATCGCTCGAAATGACGACTTCCGTAGATTTTTTTAGGTTCCGACCAATTAGTCTTCACAGTTTACTAGTGATACACTCCCAAATCGACAACAAAAACCATAAGCGGTCTTGTAGAACATATTTCAGTATTTTCCATAGCGTTACAAATGCTTTTTCATGTTTCAAAAATCATGATTTTCGCCACTGAAATCATAAATTTCTCTGTTGCTAACTCATCAGTTCGAAATCATTACACGTGTTGGCTACGCAAATTATATAGTATGCATAGCCATGAATGAGAATTGGTGGCAGAGACCTCCACCAATGTGTCGATGCCCCGATTTTTGATGCTCAAATATGGAAGAACGATTGCTTCGAAAATGTAAACAAGCCGATTTTGAGTTAGATTATGTGAATTCTAATGAAATAAATTTTTTGGAAATTTGTTTCGCGTGCAGATGAATCTGTAAATAACGAAAAATTACCAGATTTCGAGATTTTATAAAAATGGAAATTTTCAAAGTTCGAAAAATTGGAAATTTTAGAAAGGAGAATATTGATGCATTTCTCGTTGAATTCTGATTCGTTGGCTTAGGAAAACATTGTCCAAACAAATAACTCAAAATTCACATAATCTAACTCAAAATCGGCTTGTTTACATTTCCGAAGCAATCGATCTTCCATATTTGGGCATCAAAAATCGGGCCATCGAAACATTGGTGTCTCTACCACCAATTCTCATTCATGGCTATGCATACTATACAATTTGTGTAGCCAACACGTGTAATGATTTCGAACTGATGAGTTAGCAACAGAGAAATTTATGATTTCAGTGGCGAAAATCATGATTTTTGAAACATGAAAAAGCATTTGTAACGCTATGGAAAATACTGAAATATGTTCTACAAGACCGCTTATGGTTTTTGTTGTCGATTTGGAAGTGTATCACTAGTAAACTGTGAAGAATAATTGGTCGGAACCTAAAAAAATCTACGGAAGTCGTCATTTCGAGCGATATTTTCTGGCGATATATGTCGAAATGAGCAAAAAAGTTATTCATTTTGCTCGATTTCCCGCTTCCGGATAGCTTATTTTTGACGAAACGCTAGAGATAAGTTTTCACGCTCTTTCGAATGATATATAACACGAGGTCGAAATCTAAAATTTAAAATTATCGATTTTTGTAGGTCAAAATCGATATTTTGGCTTCAACTCTCGAATGAACGATACTGGTCGCTAATGGTTATATTCTGAAAGTTTGAGTATTGGGAGACCATTTTGGCGGAGTTGTGCCACTATCTCACCCTTTCACCCCACTGCATTGTTACAGAGAACGCGTTTTAATTAAATTAATACGATGAGAAGTTAATTTTACAGTAAAAGTACATGTTTTAGCGGGTCAATTTTGTAGCGAAAAGAAGAAATAAGGGCAGAATACCGCTAAAAAAAAAAAAGTTGCAAAAATTCTAGGTCCTACCGAGATTCGAACTCGGGTTGCTGGATTCAAAGTCCAGAGTGTTAACCGCTACACCATAGGGCCGATGCTTCTGGGGTGCTATGTAGATCGCTACATCCCTACTAAGTTGTCTATGGAAGGGGAACGGGGGTTCAAGAAAGACTATGCATAGCGTTCCTACACATACATTAATATTCGCTGTCAGCAATTGACTCTGGACGTCACCCCATTGCTAACAACCAAACCACTAGATTGGGCAAACACTCCGTTCTCTCATCTTCCATCCTTCTTTCCCTCTCCCTGCCTACCTAGATGGCTCTAGGAAAGGAGGAGATGGACAGAGATGCAGAGGCGACCTTGAGGGTGTTCTCCCATGGGTTCTATGGTGTAGCGGTTAACACTCTGGACTTTGAATCCAGCAACCCGAGTTCGAATCTCGGTAGAACCTATCTTTTTTGTTACATTTTCTTGCACCATTTTTGCCAAATTTCCTCATTCCCCTAATTTCTTAAATATTATACGATTGTTTTCATGTTATTATAACCATAACTAAATAAATTTACAATCTCAAGATTATTTCCCACTTGTTTTGAAACTTTTTGCCAATATTTGTCGAACTCACTCATTTTTACAATATTCTCTACATTGCATTGATTTTCTAATTTTAAAAATATTTTCATTATTTTGACTATATTTTTCACCTGCTCCTTCTCTTCGTGCATGGTTGGACTCGCGTAACGGTAGGTGCCGCGGAACTCGAGACGCGCGCGCGCACGACGCGCGATCCACTTCTTGCAGCCCGCCGTGGGCGCGTACGCGTAGTTCCTGAGGATACGGTATCAGGGCGATTTCCCTGATCGGGGCACTGTAAGATCCTGGACAGAGTACAGTGCATCACGATGCTGTAGGAGGGGTACGGTGCCCAAAGGATACTGTTGGAGCAGTACGGTACCCCAGGATACTGTAGGAATACCGTACCTGGACAGGCCGAAATCGATGATGTAAATGACGCGCGCGTACGCTGGCGTAGCGCTGTAGCCGAGCACGAAGTTCTGCGGCTTGATGTCGCGGTGCACGTAGCCGCGGTCGTGCATCGTCTGCGACGTTTTGTATTAGTCTCAGGTGACGTACACGCAGTGCAAATTTCGACAGGCGCGAGCTTTGGTAAACGTCGCCTCGCCTACTGCACCCCCTGCACTACCTTGATGCCGTAGAGGCACTGCACGGCGACTCGCGTCCACGTGCGCAGCGGCATGCCGCCCGGGAAGTGGCGCCTCTGCAGATAATCAATCAATAAATAGGATACAGTACACTGCCTGCCGTAGTCCTCCCACCCTACCGTACCTTGAGTTTGAGCAGGTTCTCTCCGAGCAGCGTGATGATCATGTAGCAGTAGGAGCGGCGCTGCAAAAATGAGGTTACGTCATAGATAGGCAATCAATATCCCGCCACAATACAGTATAATAGATTACTGTAGGGGTACTGTACGCATACTGTACCTTAGCTGCGCGGAACAGCCGCGGCACATGCGCACGGTAGCCATCCGCATGCAGCTCCTTGAGTACGGTAGTCTGAAATGAGATTACGGTAGGTCGATGGGTTCGGTAGGGCATATTTATGATTAGTAGGTCACGGCACCTCCAGCTTGAGGTGGTTCCACTCGTCCGTCTGGGACGGCTCGACCTTGAGTGCGGCGATTTTGGTGGGGTCCTGAACGGAATGAGTGGGTTACTGTGGCCCAGAGGGTTCGGTAGGGCGCATCTATGATCGATACCGTATACCTTGATGTCCTGGACCTGGTAGACGTTGCCGAAACCGCCCGAGTCCAGCTTCTGCACGATGCGCCACTTCTCGCCGAGTCTGTAGGTTACGGTATGAGTGCGGTGGGGCACAACAATGATTACGAAATTCGATATGAAGGTACAACTTACATGCGGCCCATGCGGAATTTGCCCATCTTCGAGTTGTCGACATCCTGAAGAGATACGGTAGGATTACGGTAGGATACAATAGTGTTACTGTAGGATTACGGTGGAGTTACGTAAAACACGATGAGAGTTCGGTAGGTAGGTCACGGGAGGATTACGGTACCTGCTCCTTGGACTTGGCGGTGGCTGTGGCAGCCATTGGAGAGGGAGAGGAGGGGAGGAGGAGAGGGGAGAGACCGTTCGTGAGCGCGCCGAGAGTAGAGAATGAGGGGAGGGAGAGGGAGAGGGATGGGGTTGTTTACGAAAAGAGACGTGCAAATGATGAGGTGTTTACATATTGAACTATTGATTTCGAACAACATCGCAAATGAGGTAAGTGCGTTGCACTTTGTGCTTTCGTGTTTCATTTGTTTCTTACTGAGAGCACCCTTCTGGTAATTTTGCATTCTTTTTTAGCATTGGTGTTTAGGCATTGTATCTTTCCCTTTCACGCGCTTTCTATTAGGTCATTACAAAGGAGCATGAGAATTTCGATCAATGTGGTGTGCCTGTTTCATGTAAAAAATTATACTTTTTTTCGAAGGATACTGCCTCGTTGCCTTCTTTCATCGAAGTAGATAAAGAAATGTGGGGGCGGTTTGGTATCGGCATTACGCGGGAATTCTGGAAGAGTGAGAAAGTGGAATGGTATGCGTCCCTGAGACTCTCAATCCATTCTCAAACGTTATTACTCTCTTTCTATGGCCGACAAATGAATACGTGGTTCGAAGCTTCTGCACCCACAATCGAGATATGCGGTGAGTTCATACTGTTGCTCTTGGTGCAATTGAGATTAGGGACCGCATAGAGTTTAGTTTTTTGAAAGTGGTCCATTTACAGGAGTCAAAATAGACCTCGGCGGTGCCAACCAGCCTGACAATATTTGCGTGAAGCATAATCTGCAAGAGGTTCGCAATTTTGAACACGTTGTTTTCCAGTTTATCATTGAGCTAAACAAAGTTTCCGATAATTACTCGACCATTAAAGGACTTCGAGTACTTCAAGAGAGGGGGCAGTAGAACCAATGAGTGTGATGTCGCGTTGATAGTTGGAGAAAGGCGAATCCATGGACACAGGGTGAGCCTTCTAACCAGTTACCAAAGACTCATGCGCAATCTCTAATCTTTGATTTCATTCCTGACATAAGTTTCAAACGAAACAAAGGATCATACATAAAATGTCATCGCTCTCACTGCTGGAGAGCACAGAGAGGGTAACGCGCACAATTGGGAGCATGTGACTTCGCATTTGCCTGTAATCTATAAACGAAAATCAATCAATAAACTAATATCAAACAATAAACAAAGATAAAAAATCAATCAACAAACGAAGTGAATTACAGGCTCTTCTCAGAGCGCGAATTCCATTCTCCAATGCACTCTTCAACTCCGAAATGGCTGAAAGCTCATCAAATGAGATAAATCTTTTTCCTAATTCATGCGGTACTTTATTGAATCAGGATCAGGGTGAAACGAGGCATTCAATTCAGAATTTGGCTTCGATACGCTTGAATACATTCTCGACTATGCATATTCTGGAGAAATGAGTATTTCTGAGACAAATGTTCAGGATTTGATGATGTGAGCTGTATATCTACAGATTGTGAATAATTTTAACTTTTTTAAAAAACTATTTTTGTTCTATAACTTTAGTTTCTTATCAGGAAAATAAGTGTGACTCGGCGCTAGGGATGCTTCATATGACTTAGTCTACTCATCTCTCGCAGGTCAGAATTGTGAGAGTGTGTACAGAATGAATAACGCCATTGTAAAATAAATCATCCCAACTCAACGCTCGTTCACCATCACATATTCCTTTATGATATATCTGCAGGCATGCTTGGCATTTTCACACAAACACACCAGGATTATGCTAGGGATGGTGCCGCAAAATTTTCAGTGTCGACCATGATTTTTGTAAACGCTTTACGTGTCTTTTTGTGACCTTTCAAGGCATTCTTTCTTTGAATCTAAAACAAGATTCACACACTCTAAAATTTAAGGACAGCATGATTTGGCTTCTGTCCTGGTACTGACTAATTTATGTAAGCCAGAGGCACGACGAGAAAAATAAGGCACCTGAGTGATCTAATAGTAAGGAAATGGGAATTGGCTCTTAATGAAGATTATTCGGGGTAAGAGATTGTGACGATTTAGGGGTGGTTCAGCAATCGTCGCTTGAATACAAGTATGCTTGGGGAGGTTCGAACTTCTTCTGGGAGTTTTGAGCACTGACGGTACTTGATTATCGATTGGCAACAACAGCCGATTGGAAGACAGCGGATCGAGAACTGAAGGGCAGACTTCTCCGAACCTGAACATGCAAAGAAAAACTAAGTATTTTATCATTGGACAGCATAATTATCCCAATTAATGTTGTGTTCGTGAATCATAGACGCTAGTGTTGCCGAATCCCCTCACATATTTTCTTTTAAATTATTACCGCTCAGACGGACAGAAAAAGCGTGCGCAGATTTACCATCACTATTAGACACTGTGATCGTGCAAAAGAAGTAGACAATGATGTCTGCTTCAACGTTTGTTTTTTCGTTAGAAAAATTTGAAGAGTTACTCACATCTTTGTTCGTGATGAGATAAACAAGGGCGTTCATGAAGCAATTAACCATGGTGAAGCCCGTGGTCAATCTTCAATAATGTCGGATAAACAGAAAAAAATCCAGATATTTCCGTAGAAGCCAGTTCTTCTTTCGCAAAAATGATTGTATTCTAAATTTAGAGACCGCAGGCTCCGCCCACTTAGGAGGAGAAAGAGGCGCGTCGAAATCTGGTTATTGAAATGACGCAGCGAATACTTATCCAAAAAATATGGAAAAAATATTTTTGGGTACGTCTGACTAGTGTCTATAAACGACAGGTTGCCCGTCATGCATTATCTAATCAGAAATATCTAAAAAAGACCGATTTAGGGTTCATGATAGGTGAATGAAAAGGTTCCGACGACAATTCTTAACACGGGCATGGTGCGATGGATAGTTCCTGATTTTAGGCGTCGATTGAGACAGAGAACGTATTTTTTGGATTTTTTTCCGATTAATCGTTTCATTTCAAAGGTTCAAGAGCGTGCGCTAATGGAACTGCAAAGGGGCGGTGCTTCCTCTCTACTTGCTCGCTTATCTCTCACCCGGCGTGTGCAGAGAGCGCGCGCTCTTGAGGACCTCTGCCTTTCCTCTCATCCTCGAGCAAGCTCGATGCGAAGCTATGCTCAAACTTTTGGAGAAACAAGGCAGAGAGGGCTCCGCCCACTTCGCTCTCGTCTCGATTTTGACTCCCTTTCCGTTGTGACTCTTTCGAGGTGTTTTTGGGCAATAACTCGAGACAACGATACGATATCTCCAAACGGCAAAAAGTATGGCCTTATTTAGCCTCAAAGGGATACATTAGACCCACAAATGACCCTACCAAAGCAATTTGGTCACCCACCTTGAGGTCTCTATCTAAATTTAAAGTCTTACCCAAATATCCACGCCAGACTGGGATCTGAAGAGGGAACGAAGTAAGCAAAGGCGCGAAAGGAAATCCAACAGAGAGAAAAGACTCCAGCCAAGGAGGCAAACTGGAGCGCGTACCTGTGAGATTTTTTTTTAATCTGAAAAATATTGAATTGTTATTCTTCTACCTTTTCGGAACATCTTTTTTCACGCAGGTTGCCATTTGTGAAAAAAACATAATTCCTGGACTTCCAAGATAACTTTCCCACCTGTACTCGCTCTTTCTCTTCTGAGACATGACCGTGCCACTACCACGTCTAGCACTTCGGACCGTTAATATTATCTGCAACGTATAAAATATCAAATATTAATGGCAAAGAGGATAAGTGCGGATGATAATCGACAATTTTGTATCAACATTCTGGTATTATACACTTTTCGTATTTTCGAAATTTGTCAAAAATTTAGTTTCACAAATTCAAACCGTTGTATAGCAGATGAGCGAAGTCAGCGTACTCAATAGGTTGACCGGCACGGTAACAAAGAGATCCCCGTAGTTGAGCATGTTCCCGTTCGGCACACTGCTATAGGAGAAGATCTCGAAGTCGAACGTCAGCCTGAAAAGTTGGATTCGATCTGCAATCCACTTTCCTGAGAGGCGCAAGTAATTTTTAAAACGATTTTAAAACCAATGCTGTGCAAAAGTCGATGCACTCTACTTCCCCTGGTTAAAGAAAGCAAGTAAGATGAATACGCGATATGCCCTGTTTTGTGTAGATTAGCTATTCACTCCATTTCACATTTCCTCTCCATTTCCCACATTCACGATGGGGGCGATAGTGTCACAAGGGAATGGTCATTCCATAATTTAAAATTGTGGAAAATGAGCTATACCCGAAGCAATTAGGTCCCATGGAGACCACAGATCACTTTTCAAAAAGTGCACACGGGCACCTGGAGTCGAGAAATTATGACCTACCCTTTCAACGCTAAATTTCCCTATTGCTGAGAGCGAGTACATCATCCAATCTCATTCCCTTCCCTGCATGGTCATCGTGGTATAGTGGATAACGGCCTTGACTTCCCAATTTGCCGTCGTGGGTTCGAATCTCGGCATGTCCATAAATTTTGCAAAATGCTCATACATAATCATAATTACGAGTTGTGATGCACACATAACCTCCATTATACTTTGTTTCCATGTAATGCCGTCCGACCAAATGACCTAGTGCGTTATGTTTGTTTCTCCACTGTGCACACCTGCCACGTTATAATATGGAAATATGCTTGTTGTGCATCCGAAATCGTGCACATTCCTATGAATGAAACGTTTGTAAATTCTTTGGACAGCCCGAGATTCGAACCCACGACGGCAAAATGGGAAGTCAAAGCCGTTATCCACTATACCACGATGACCATGCGAGGAAGGGAATGAGATTGGATGATGTACTCGCTCTCAGCAATAGGGAAATTTAGCGTTGAAAGGGTAGGTCATAATTTCTCGACTCCAGGTGCCCGTGTGCACTTTTCGAAAAGTGATCTGTGGTCTCCATGGGACCTAATTGCTTCGGGTATAGCTCATTTTCCACAATTTTAAATTATGGAATGACCATTCCCTTGTCAGAGGTAACATATGTCTACAAGGATCTTGAATTCCCGTGAGAATTTAGAACGAAAGATACAAATTGTCTGAATAACTTCCTCTAGTGTGAGATCATTGAATCGTGATCAATGAGCACTGAGAGCCTGAGTGAACACAATGGGCTTGCTAAAGTTGATGCTTGATAAACACTTGAACTACCTTTTATGATTCAAAAACATCAGAAAGCCTCATGTTCTGCTAGGATGGTGGCTCTCATTTTCCACTCAAATCTATTTGCGGAGCCGTACATTCGAGCACCGATTTTTTCAGGAAGATGATCAAATACGATGAAAATTAGAGATCTGCCTAGAAAGGAAGGAAAAAGAGAAATAACTTGTTCATCAAAGCATTCATGCTCACCTACAGCAGGGAACGCCGTGCTGCGTGAGTAGCGTAATGAAGAAGGAGAGGAGATGATGGGCAACCGCCATTATGATCACCCTGCGAGTTCGAAATTTGCTTCATTTTACACACTCGCTGTAGAGAGTGTAGGAAGACACTATGATATCTACTTTTGTTTACCTGCGACGGGTGAAGAACGATCGTTCGAAGAAGACTATTACTGCGAATCTGGAGAGATCAAAGATCAACCTTTAGTCATTAATCTTTATTACTAACGCATTAATAGCAGTTGAAGCATGGTAAGAAAAGAGTAAGACGGTTTTCGGGCTGGTTCACAGTAAGCTTAACACCAACTTACTCTTTTCATAAATCTTACATGAAAAAGTGAAAATTGTGTCAAAATATCCTGGCTATCAGCTGAGGTAGTTCACCTATTTGAAGCGATGAAAATGTGCGATAGGGCATTGTGAAACCATGAGTACATTCCGATGAAGTCGAAGATGGTGATGATGAGGAAATCGTAGCCAGGAACTCGGAGGAAATCCTGATAAGGTACTCTCACTTAATGTAAAATTACTGAAATAATATTTAAAAAATGAATTGCTTATCATTGTTAAGCCATGACCTCTTCACTCGCTCGCGACTTTTAAAAAATATGTGAAGTGAGGAGGTGACTATGGAAGAAAACCCACACACGAAAAAATCTAAAACCCAACCTGATTGATGGCTTTAGGAATCCAGTAGAAGAGGTGGATGGAGATGGAGATGACGTCAACGATTAAGGTTTGCAAGACGAGAATGTAGATGGAGGGAAACTGCGGGTGATAATTCAGTGTGTTAAGTCGATGTGATGGACAATTTTCAATACTAAATTATCAAACATATTTTCCCAGAATACTCTTCATCTCATAAGTCCGTGGTTTCACCAAGCCTTCTAGAATAGACTCGACGAAACACTATTGTATCAAACAGGCACTTCGATTGAGACCAACCGGTGGTTGAGCGAGCTTTCCTTTGATAAACGAGACTAGCACAACTGTGTTGAGTGAGACCTAAAATTGGCGAATGTTTATTGATTCTAATTTCAATATAGTGATTACAGAATGGACCCACTCCAAATGCCGCAATGACACTGTAGCAAGCCAGAGAGACGTCCCAGGTAATGAGCATTGAGCTTGAAATGAAATATGAAGGGATGAATAGGGCATGGAAGTGTGCTGAACCATAGCTCGTTTCGATGGAGTCAAAATGAGTGAACTCACATGTATCTTCATGCGTGAAGATCAGAAGAATAGGCGAGAACATTCATTGTGAGATATCAGATGCTGCCGTAGCAAGTGGGAGACAAGGAACAAGGAAAGAAGTCGTAGAGATGCTGTGAACATTTCATAAAGGGTGTAGACGCGGGAGCATGTGAAATTCGGTTCTGATATTTCACACAGTCACTATGCCACTAGAGCTGTGTGAGAGAGAGAACTCTAGTGAGAATCCGGTGCACTTCTATTCGATGGACGTGTGGGTGAGAATTTCTATGCACTCTAGTCATGAGGGCATGATGGTTCGAAGAGTAGGGATGTTGAGCAGGGAAACATCAGACACTTAATTGTTACAGCCCGCCCCACTTTTCGAAAAGACACGGGAGGGCAAGGAACCGAAAGTTTGCTGCAGGAACTTGTGAACATGAAGAAACCCGTGATTGAATTTTGAAATGTCGTTTACAATGGTGCCCATATCTTACTAGCTAAGCCAAATGTAAGAGCACTTTGGATTTCGCACATCATTCATAAGAATTGTTCAATTGATCCTCCTTTCATAATGAAACATGGAAATAGTCCCTCCTTGACTCTGTGGGAGAGTGCATTATCAGATCTAAGATTAGGCCTCGTTCATTGTGACATGTCCACCGTGCTTCATTTGTATCTGGAATTTAACCAGTGCCTTATTGAATATCCGACAGTGTCTTGATCGCTTTTTCTAGTGCCGACAATTTTTGATAAGGCTCGACTAGAGGGAGGAGATTACTCAAAGAGCGAGAGTGGGGGAGAAGGGGGAAAAGTGGTGAGAGGGAGACAAGTAGAGAAGAGAGTACGAATGATGGAGAAAGGTGTAGAGCGATGGAGGAGGGAGGAGAGGGATGAGAAAGGGAGAGCAGGAGATACCCGCTTTGGAGTGAACCAGCTGCTAGCGGTGGTCACTCGCCCGAGGGAGAGGACGGGAGAGAGATTGAGAGACAGCGAGATAAAGAAAGAAATGAGCGCTTACTCATCCATTTCCTCTTCATTTCTCCTGAATTCTCGAGAAAACGCCTTGAACTCGAAGGAAGGAGACATATTGCTCCCTTCTAATGCTGACGCGCTCTTATTTCACCTTTCTCTAGTGCTTTTGCTCATTTTCTTTCGATTAGCCTCTTCTCTTTATTGGCTTTCGTGTTCGTTCTTCCGTTCATTCAAACTCACCAATCACTGGTTAATGTATTCTTTTCGAGATGTGCTATGTTCAATAATTTCGTGATAATCTAAATATTTCCAGACTATTCCATTCTCTTCTCCTTGTTACTTTACAGCATGCGCAAGGTCAGGGATCGCCCTCGAGTCACTAGACCTGCGGACACCAATAGTTCGCAGTCTCAACCTGTTCAATCAGCCCGGCAGCACGCTAGATTTCGAGGTTCGAGTCGCAATTTCATCAGTTTGATTCATGCAACGGGGAGAAGGCGAAAGACCCGAGAGCGCAGAGAAAGAGAGAAAAATATTTTATTTACACGCTGTCTTCTCTTCTACTAATGGTTGCTTGTTTTTAGATCCCCGTTCTGTAGATAGACCCAAATTTTTCGTTGGTCCCGATTCGAAAATAGATCCGAGAAAATTAACCGAATTTCTTGTAATCTCGAATTCCAGTGCCCACCCTCTGCGAGATTCTGCTGTGCACTCAACTATGGTTGATCGTAATGCTAGCATTCGCCGCGCTGCCTCTTGCCTGGGAGTTGTACGTAAAAGAACCCCACGTGAGTTGATCTTTGATCTTCACGCACATTTTTCATATTTCATTTTCTTAATTACCATTTAAAATTTATCGGATTTAAATAGAAAATAGTTTTTTCGAAATACAAAATACTTTCAGTTACTCATAGGACCTTCGGCGAAAGATAGGCTGGGCATGTACATCTCGGGAGTGGGCGCATCATCAGCACCGATGAGCCCCTTCTATCTCTACGAGCACACGGATGCGCCAGAGTTCGTGATTTCTTTATATTTGATCTTCGATTTCCATATTGATCATTGGTCCTTCGTAGGTTGCCCATCTCGTCATCGCGTCGTGAGTTGAATCCAGAATCGGTCAAAGAGAAGAGTCTGGAGGTATCAAGTTCTGAAATTATAGTATCGCGGCTAGCTTGAGGAAAGAAAGAAGGGGCTAAAGATTGAAGCTCGCTTCAGGGAACGTTTTAACGCGTTCTCTGTAAGAATGGGACGACCCATTGCAGGGGGTGGCACAATGCTTCAAAATGATCTTATCGACTTGATATTTGCAGAGTGTCATGCCTATGGGTAGGGTATTCTCCCACCTAATTTTTGTGTCCCTAGCTCAACTTTTTGACCTACCAAATTTTAAAAGTTGAATTCAATATTCAGGGGTATGTTATATACCATTCGAAAGACCATAAAAAGTTATGCCTAAATCTATGTTTTCGTGAAAATTGGTGCATGTTCGCACGAGATATTGCATGAAACATGCATTTTCAAACAGTTTTCGGGATGGGAAGCAGTGAAGGGATAGTTTCTGCAAAATGATTTTCGGGATAGTCGATGCAGAATTCAATTCTCTATCGATCTTTTTATTTCATTTTATAAACAAACACCCCGAAATTGCGATACAGCGAGTTTTGCATGATGCATTCGCCGCCCAGGTTCGAATCCCGCCCGATGCATTTACGTTTTGCAAATTATTTTCAATTTGTATTTCTACTTACATCGTGTTTTATATGTGAGTAAGTGATTGTAAGTTCACCGGAGGCATTCTAAGCATACCTGAGCCAGTTAGTTAACTGGCGGCCATATAGAAATCAACGTATGGTCATGGTGAAAATCGATAGTAGGTCATGGGTATTCCAAGACTAAGTACCATAACCAATCGATAGTACAGTATCGACTGATACCGTATATGGCTACCGTAACCCTCAATTATCGCGAACTGAATTTATTTTTAAAAAGTCAAAGTACCATAACCAATCGATAGTACAGTACCCCCGATACCGTATATAACTACCGTAACCCCGAATATCGCGAACTGACTTTATTTTTAAAAAGTCATGAAACCGTGTCCAATCATTTCTACAGTACCCAAGTGACTACCGTAACCCAGTACTTTGGGTCAGATCCAGTTCCTTGGGTCAAAATTTTTTCTAAAAATCCTGAACATTTTCCTAAAAATCTTATATGAATCGTAAAATGACTCCACAGGTATCAGAAATACGATAGGATACTTTGAAATATTGTTTTGAATCAATTTTGGATTTTTAGAAAAATGTTTGAGCCAAGGAACTGGATCTGAACCAAGGAACCGGGTTACGGTAGTCACTTGGGTACTGTAGAATCGATTGGACACGGTTTCAGAAGTTTTTAAAAATAAAATCAGTTCGCGATATTCGGGGTGACGGTAGTGATATACGGTATCGGGGGGGGGGGGGGTACTGTACTATCGATTGGTTATGGTACTTTGACTTTTTGACAATAAAGTCAGTTCGCGATAATTGAGGGTTACGGTAGCCATATACGGTATCAGTCGATACTGTACTATCAATTGGTTATAGTACTTAGTCTTGACCTACCCATGACGTACTATCGATTTTCACCATGACCGTTGATTTCTCACGTTGATTTCTCCATGGCCACCAGAGAACGACCAATCAACAGGTAGCCGCAGATCAAAGAACGACAAATGTACGGGTGGCCGCCCGATGAGAGATTTTCTTGTAGCTTAGGTGTGCTCTCTAGAAAAACCAGGTTTAACTGATATTTAACTAGTTAGAATCGAGCTCAGCTGTGATTCTAAGCTTCTTCTTCTTGAGGTGGAGGTCGTTGTGGAGGAAGAGATAGAAGAGGTTGATGAGAACATCATTTTCTCGGATGCTGGATATCTCTCTGATGGAGATCTCATCGCCAAAACTGACAACGAGTCTCTTCCCGACTTTGTTGATCTCGATGTCCAATTCTAGATCTTTCCAGAAGAGGTTTCTCAACCAAATCCCCTTCAGAACGACCCTGATTTTGTGTTCTTCGATCCCAAACAGGAAAATGATGGCAAATGGGTCGAAACATAAATGCAAAACGTAAATGCATCGGGTGGGATTCGAACCTGGGCGGCGAATGCATCATGCAAAACTCGCTGTATCGCAATTTCGGGGTGTTTGTTTATAAAATGAAATATAAAGATCGATAGAGAATTGAATTCTGCATCGACTATCCCGAAAATCATTTTGCAGAAACTATCCCTTCACTGCTTCCCATCCCGAAAACTGTTTGAAAATGCATGTTTCATGCAATATCTCGTGCGAACATGCACCAATTTTCACGAAAACATAGATTTAAGCATAACTTTTCATGCTCTTTCGAATGGTATATAACATACCCCTGAATATTGAATTCAATTTTTAAAATTTGGTAGGTCAAAAAGTTGAGCTAGGGACACAAAAATTAGGTGGGAGCATACCCTACCCATAGGCATGGCACCCTGCAAATATCAAGTCGATAAGATCATTTTGAAGCCTTGTGACACCCCTCTCCGAGTCTTACGGAGAACGCGTTTTAAATCAGACGGAGCTCAAACTCATCGATTTCATTCACTTCGACGAGAGAGCTCTGCTTGAACCTGCAAAAGCGCGAAGATACGTGGCTTTCGAATTCTCCAAAATTCATCACAACACAAAAATGGTACGGTTCGAATCTATTGTATTCCGAAAATATTCTTCGAATTCCAAATTTTTCAGTATACCATTGTTGATGATCAAGTCATAAAATTGAACGAGAAGAACCTGCGGACCTGTTCTTTCAAGACTTTCATTCTCAGCCCCATTACCAAGGTATTCCACAGTCACATCTCGATAAATACGGGTATTGATTTGCTGCCTATTGTCTACGATCTTTTGATCCACACAGAACCACCCTGCCGTCAAATGCCTACACAATTTCACATCGAATGAACCATCGATAGAAGAGAATCAAAGGTGAGCCTTTGATTTATCACAGTGCAGTAGGCCGTAAAAGCGTTTCTATTACCTGCAGAAAGTCGCCAGTGCGTGCGATCGACATTCCACTTCAGCACAGTCCCAGACTCACGAATAAAAAGGTACTGTATTTTGAATTCGGGATTATCGATTCATATATCACGCGTCTTCTGAGAGATTGCAGGAGCCCGCGGAACCAGGAGCCCCAACTTTCAGCAGTATCCACGAGATAATTATCCCATTGTTTTTAATTATCCCATATTGGGGACGAGAAAACTTTCTAAGTTGGCCGTTTTTTTCAGAACCGGCTTTTAGGCATTATCCGGTTCAGCAGCCGGCTCTACCATATCAATGCTCCCAGAAGAGCTAGAATGGTGGTTGTGGGCTCAAAATGTTCGGAAAATTATTTCGAGAAACTTTTATGTTGACAGTAATGTTCGTGGGTGTCATCTTCATATTGAAATTTACGAAAAACTGCGATTCTTCGCGACCAGAATAATTTAATGGTAATACAGATGCATAATTTCTTCGAAAGTAGACCGATTTCGGTCAGAGAGCCGGAAATTGGAAAATTTCCGGTTTTGGTCTCCGGATTTGGACAAGACTATACAATATATTTAAAATCAAGCCAACTAGCTTGTTAAATGCGTTGAAAACGATAAATAAACACTTTTTATGCTAAAACGAAGATTTCTACAAGGAAATGATAGTACTACATTGTAAATTGTAGTTGTATTTTCGAAGTTTATTTTAGCTGCAATTGCATTTATCATAGTAATTTCTTGTTAGAAATCTTCGTTTTAGCATAAAAAGTGTTTTTTATCGTTTTCAACACATTTAACAAGCTAGTTGGGTTGATTTTTAATATATTGTATAGTCTCGTCCAAATCCGGAGACCAAAACCGGAAATTTTCCAATTTCCGGTTCTGTGACCGAAATCGGTCTACTTAGAAATTATGCATTTGTATTACCATTACATTATTTTGGTCGCGAAAGATTCTTGAAAATCATGAAAATTAAAATTCACGAAAATCGAGAAAAATTTTTTTCGATTTTTTTTCGAAATTTTTGAAAAGTCTTAACATGCTTTCTATTCGAGTTCTTCAAAGTTATTTTACCTATTTGAGATGTTTTTGTCAATTTAGTCACGTTTTGGAGCTGCTATCCGATGATTTTTAGAAAAGTGATTGCGAAATTGTGCGAATCGGACGCAATTTTCGCATTGGGAAGACTACTTGTCACACCTAAGGAGAGCATATTTTTCCTGATAGAATCGGGTATGGAGATTCCGAATATGAGCACCGCATACTTGAAAGGGTGGGGTTCCCGAGCCGGTAGAATTTATTTTACGTTTTGAATCGCAGTTTTTCGTAAATTTCAATATGAAGATGACACCCACGAACATTACTGTCGAAATAAAAGTTTCTCAAAATAATTTTCCGAACATTTTGAGCCCACAACCACCATTCTAGCTCATCTGGGAGCTTTGATATGTTAGAGCCGGGTGCTGAACCGGATAATGCCTAAAAGCCGGTTCTGAAAAAAACGGCCAACGTAGAAAGTTTTCTCGTCCCCAATATACTCTGGCATAATTATCTCGTGGATACTGCTGAAAGTTGGGGCTCCTGGTTCCCCGGGCAGTCCGTTTTCATGCATTCTCTCAGAAGACGCGTGATATATTTTCTAGGTAACTCATACTGCCCAGAGCGTTGAAGCTAACCATAGTATCGTTAATATGAACAGAAATTATGAGGAATTCAGCAAGATGAAGGCCATTGATCATTGGTCCTTCGTAGGTTGCCCAAGCGATCAAGTTGAAAGTTGAACGCTTTAATTGATATTTGATCTCAAGATTTATCTTTGATTTCTGCAGGTTCCAACTGTCAACTCTTCACTCACAGAACACATGCTTCGTCTGCACATCGACAAAGGCAAAATTCGATCGAGAAATGAGTGCCTTGATGCAGTCTCCGGCAAGCTATTGCTACAGTCTACCGATGCCCATTTCGAAACCCACACAACCTTGTCTCTGGTTCGGTAAAAGTATCACCATGATCAATCCAATACGTTTTCGAATGGGCGCAAGGTCTGCGCAATCTTGTGCTGAATAGTTCATTATTTGTGAAAGAAAAACGTCGATAAACATTGCTAGGCTGATTGTAATACAACAATTCACAACACTCAAGTGACCAGCAAATAGTAAAACAAATGTTTTCTAAGGTGCTATCCAGACCAAGACGATAACATGCTCCACAAGTCCTGTAAACTCATGTTGGCCCCTTAAGGGGACAAGATGATCTCGGTCGGATCACCTCATAATCGGACAAACTGAATCCGGGAGTCCGCCTTGGCACTAGCCAAGCATCCGATTGGAACACTAACCTGCGGGAATGAAAGGAAAAGGAAAGACAAGGAAAGACAGACACAAATTAGCAACAGTGGAGAGAGACAAGAACCCAATACATCACTGTGCCTGACATGAACGACAGTAATAAGAATAGGTTTATAATAAAAGAAACAATAATACAAAATAGGCGGGCTCGTCTCCTCTCTCTCTCTCTGGGCAGAATCGGAACGATCTTAAATAGCGAGGGAATGACATTGAGGGAGATGGTTTTGATAGCAGGTGCCATTGTTTCCCTATGGATGAGGTGCCATTGTTTCCCTTAGCATCGCTAATGTTGTTCCATGGATCGAAATGGTGCACAGCTGCCATTGGTGTCCTTGTAGCCGAATCATCCCCAACAGTTTCAATTTTTTCCCACATCGATCTCTGATCAGACTTTGTTGTTGTTCGTTTGTTAATTTGTTGTTTTACACGTTTGCCGATGAACTTTGCATCAATCACTTCAATAATAGTCTCAAACAAAGGCCAATTTGCCTACAATGGTAATACCCTTGTAATACCTTTGCTGCGACCCCAACCGATTCGACCCCACCGACGAACCTCCTTTTCATCCCACTCGGCAATGTTGTACATTTGAACTTCCCTCGGAATGAACAAATAATGAATGAATCCCCCTGATTCCTGTCATCTTTTCAAATGAATCGAACAAGTCTTGTGCGAAATAATTCATTCGCAGTACTAGTGAAGGAAAGAACATCGACAGAACGTGACAATACTTAACAGAGCTAGGAAAATTAACAACACTAACTACAGTAAAATAATCGTTTGCAAAACTGGATTAAGACAATGAGCAATCAGAGATGAGATCAAAGATCAGTCGGAGGTCAAAGACCGATTAAAGGTCAAAGATCAATCGTTGAGTGCCTGACACTCCTCCCTCACTCGAAGTTTGGCGTAGTCTCCGTGGACGAACCGAGAATGATCGATGCGCGACCAGTTGGTAGGATGACCCTGCAGAAATCAAAGATCAAAGGTCAAAGATCAGCCAATAACAGATCAGACGAAAGACAGTTCATGATTCGAGATCTACGATAAGCGATCATCCTATCTAGGAGCGCAGGAAGTAAATAGTGTAGAGATTACAGAGATCAAAGATCAAAGATCGTACCGGGAAGGTCGATCCATCGGAGCGGTAGCAATGCTGGTTGAGGGGTGCCGTTGCGAACAGCTCGGAGAGGTCACGCACCTGATGAGGATCAATCGATAATCACCCAAAACCGTAATCCTATCCACTCACATTCTCCTCATCCCACTCGACGGCCTTGTACTTCTGCGCGATCGTCATGCTGCCGTCCTTGACGCCCCTGAATCAGGGAATGGTCAGGGTATGGTAAGTACGGTAGGTCATCTACAGTACTCACTTCTGCTTGAAGAAACGATGGAGCGTCTCGTTCGAAACCGCACTCTTGCACATTTCGATGTCCGTGGCCGGGTAGTAGTGGAGGTACGAGATGCACATCTCGTCTTCGATACCGTATCCTCCCTGAAAATCAATATCGACCATCAGAGATTACCGTAGCCCAATAATCTATCACCCACCAGCACAACGTTGTTCGTCTTGCGCGTGTCCGCGATGCACGTCACCGCCATCACGTCACCCTAAAGAAATCAATAAAGTCACTCCTCGATATCACAGGGATACTGTAATCGCAAATCTACCTTACCCTGCGACGTTAAACATCGGGACGTGCGGTATTTGGTGCTGCCAGTGGGCAGAGTAGTGGTGCTCGCGGTTGAACTCGTGCACCTTCACGCCGTCCCTGCAGAATCAATCGATGACCCTGATTCAGGGTGTATACCGTATACATGTACAGCGAGGCCGACAGCTTACGAATGGCGAGATGCGCGTGCAGCTGCGAGTAGAAGACGTTGATGCCCTCCTCGGGGAACTGCAACCAGATCGATTACCGTAACCATTAGAGTACAGTACTCCCGACATACTACAGTGCCCCTCCCTGATACCGTATCCCTTCCTCCTACCGTACCTTTTCGGTGCAGTCTGCCGTACAGTAGCCGGACAGCTCGAAGTCCGCCTGATGGGGAGGAATCGAGATGGCGTCGCCGTAGATTACGCCAATCTCGATGATAGCCGCGTCGTTTGGCCTGAAAGATCAATGATCAAAGGTCTATATATCAAGTGGCAAAACGGCTTCAAAGAGCTGTTGAGATAACTAGAGATCAAAAATCAGAGTTCAGGAGATCAAAGATCGAACCTGAGGTTCGGAGTGAGCACCATGTCGAAGCTGCTCGAGTCGATCAGCCCCTCCCTCTTCGCCGGATTATCCCAGTGCAGCTCCATCATCACGTACGGATTGTATCCGGCGCCGCCCATCGGGATGCCCGCCTCGATCGGGTACTTGGTCGGCTGCAAAATCGATATTTCAGCTACGGTAGCGTAGGTAGGACACGGTAGCCAAGTGGAAATCGATTGGTACCATACCGATTGGCCCTTGGCGATGGCGCCGATGACCTTGGAGCAGGCCTTGGCCTGCGGCGGCTTCGCCGGGTCGTTGCAGTTGCCCTGGAACTCCTGCAACGATTGGCTGACTATCGATCGGCGTCCGGGTACCGTATCCCCATGACCACAGTATACCTGCTGGTTTCCGGTGTCGCAGTGGAAGAGCATCATGTGGTGCACTAGGTTCTCGTGGCCCTTCGTGACGTTGTTCCACAGCTGCAATATCAATCGATAATCATTGTAGATCAAAGATAAGAATCAATCATCAACTACCGTACCCAGGTGATGTGGTGCTTGCGCTTGATCACGGCTTCGGACAGTCGCTGGATGATGCACCAGTACGTCGTCACCTCTGCTGGCACCTGAACCAATCGATTGTTACCGTATACCGTATGTGGACTACCGTAACCAGCAGCAACCCGCATACCTTTACACTGTCGGCGCGGACGTGAATCGTGAACTGGTCCGGATCCTCGGGCTTGCTCTCATCGACGTGCGGCACCGTGAGCAGGCCGTACGTGAGCTGTGCCTGAAATTCGAAAATCAGGGTGAAGCGGGAAATTCAAATTCAAATTACTTACCGTAATCGCAGTCGAGGAGAAGTTGGCGGCGGCAGCTTCCGAAGAGCACGCGACGATGAGCTGATTCGTGCCGGCCTGTAGAGAGCAACGATCAGGGGTACGGTATCGGGAGGTCACGGGAGGGATGGATCGATAGTCGGAGATCACGGGACTCTTATCTTTGATCTTTGATCTACCTCGATGGCGTAGTCCTTGGGGTCGCAGGTGGCGAACTTGCGGCGGAAGCTGAACGACATGTTCGTCACGGCCTGCAATCGATCCGGTTTACGGTAGTCAGTCAATCGATAACCAATCAACACCGTACCTCCAGTTGGCAATCTTGCTGGATGTCGCGGCTCATCTCGAAGCGAGAGTTGACGAAGCCGTCCTGCAGAGGATACGATAAGAGTATGGCAGGAGTTCTGAGGGGCGCACGGTAGGCCACAAACACACTCACCCATAGCTGGCGTGTTTCCACGTCGAAGAGGCAGTGGTCGGACACGTTGAACTCGCCGTGGTCGGAGAAGCCGAGGATCCACCTGAGGAGGACGATGGGTCACGGTAGGAATACGGTGGGGAGTTCGGTGGGTCAGACTACTCACCACTTGGCCTTGGCGAGGTCGGCGGTGTCGAAGTGGAAGAGGATGGACTGCTGATCGAAGTCGGGCTGCCAGGAGACGTCCACCTGACAAGCAAATATCGATTAGGATACGGTGCATAAAGGTTGTCGATTGATTGCACTACATGCTTAGCGCTACACTATCACTAGATTCCCCTTACCACCACGCAGAATCCCCTCACCCTAGAAATGAAATCACCATCTAAAACATGCACTATCCTAGAGCCAAGTGTCCCACCTACTCCCCAGTACCGACTCGATGGTACCAAAAGGCTCCCGTGGTTTCATGTCCACCCTCTAGCCCCTAGTGGCCAACCATACCCTTCCCTAGCACTCACCCTGTGGGGTCCGAGCTGAACCGAGGTCGAGGCGGCGTCGCTTTCCGGGGCGGAGCCGTGGCCGTGGTTCGGTGCGGAGCCGGGACCATGGTTCGGGGCGGAGCCGTGGTCGTGGTGCAGGGCGGAGCCGTGGAGGTGGACCGGGGCGGAGGGGTGGGCGAGAAGAAGAAGGAGGAGGACGAGGAGGTAGATCATCCGAGGAGAGGGAACGACCGCTCTGCAGGGCCGAACTGACGAAACTGTGAGTTGGAAGAGGTTGGAAGAGCGACGTCGAGTCGATGCAAATGGAGTGTGGCATGTAAAGGGAATCGGATCGGCACGGTCGCATGCTAATGGCGCATTGTGCCTCGCGTTGAAACCTTGGTCCTCACGCAGCCATGCTAATAGGGGGGAGGGGGGGAGGGAGGGAGGGTAGTGCGACACCGGATTGGATTGAGTACCTATGCAGCTCTTGCGTAGAAAGTGATCCTGAAGACTGACCTTTGATCGGAAATGTGACCTTTCATCGCTGCAAGGGGCATCCAACTGGTCGCACATCGATCACTTGCACTTGACCTACAGCGCCTACGAAAAGCTGCGGAGTGTCAGTCTTTCGGCGATTGATCTTTGAACTGTGATTGATCTCTGATCTTTAAACGAGTGAAAATTCAGAAACTCTTATCGCTGGGGAAGGCTAGGCAATGGTAATGAAAGAGTCTAATTTTCAGCTTTGCGTTTGCTCCTCCTTTAATACCAGTTCCCACGCGCCTTTTTTCAGGTGGGGATCGAGAAGCCGCAAATAGTGGGCTTGTGTTGGAACGCCGCCGGCCAATATAAGTACAAGGCGAAGCCGCACCACACTCAAAGGACCCGAGCTCATATCGTTTCCTCGTTCTGTCACTGTTTGCTCGGCGCGAATTATTTTGCCACAGTCTCTAGATACTAATTTCATGCTCATGGCTGTACAAAAATACGTTTGTGCATCTTCAATATTCCCATTGGCACAGGAGCTTAAATTTGTTAAGGCATTGATTTTAGAGGAGATGCCGCAGCGGTTCCATTTTCATTTTTATGGTCATGTTCATGTTATTTTAAATGTGTTTATGTCTAGATAACTAGCCAGCAGAATGTTTAATGTATATCAGATGACGTCGGAAATTCAGCCGAATTTGGTGAGTTACTGCATCCAATCCGCGTGATCGAATGGCATTTTACTGGATTGTGACGGTTTAGCAGCATCGGTTAGGGCCGCGTCCTTCACCCAACGTGCGCAGAGTGTGACCGGCGCACGAATTCCGCCAATTACCTTTGGTAATTACCAGTATGTTATGCAGTTCTGCAGGCAGAAAACAGTTGGTGCGGCATTCTGGAGATGGGAGTGATCCTGGGTTGTCTTTACTTTGTATAATATCACATAAAAACTGGATTAAAACATTATCAACAGGCAGGAAATAGAGAACATTTACGAAATATGATAGGATATCTCCAAGATGCCACACTAAATATCGTATTTACTGGTCAATTATCTACATCAATTTCACCTTCACCTCCTCTCGATCCAATGACGATTCCATTTTGAATTTGAGTTTAGCAGGCGCAAAAGTGGAACCGAATTTCGGAGCAAGATGAAGGGGAGGGGCGTAACTGGTGCATCGAGATCCATATAAGGAGTCGTCAGTGCGTGTATTGTCATCAGCCCTTTTACGATTCTTCCCTGAGTCGCTTTCCCTGTTTGCATGATCCCACTATTTACAGATGAACATTCTCGGCGCTATTATGGTCCTCGCTTCGGCACTCGCTCTCGCAACCGCCGGCTCCATCGGCATGGGGGTTAGATCGATTTTCGAAACTCATCATTTCGTCAACCTTTACTGTTGTTTAGACAAGAACGAGGCGAATAAGCCACGATTTCAGGAAATCTTTACAATTGCAACGTGCGCTGTTTTCAGGCTAAAAGCAACGGTAAGAAATAGACTGTGAAGGGAATGATCAACTGACGAACCCTCAACTGCTTCCACGTCATCAGCCCACGCTTAATATTGTCAATAAACAGCGAATAAATGATTCATGCGCATCGCGGAAAGGGACTGGCAGTGCTGGCCCAATTGCATCTAGTCAAGACTTTTATCAGACAAGCAATGGGTCTGGCTTGTGTGATTTTAATAAATTTCTGAACAAATAGGATCTTTGCCTTCTTTTCCAGCTGGATTAGCGACGAAGATCTTTGCGGTGATTTTCAACGTCACACTGGTTGGAAATGGTCTCCTCATTATGCAGATACCCTCGTCGATCTGACTGGTTAGAAAGCGCGTATACTGAAAATACCATTTCACACGAAGCCATCCATAGTATACAATTTGTTGAAATTCAACCCGCAGTCGGCTTTGTCCGGTTTGGGGGGACAAATAAGATTTCGGGGACAAATGGAATATTGAAGTCGTAAATTACTTATTATCTCAAGAAACATCGCTCCAGTGATTTTCGACGAATTTAACGTCTCAGTCTAAATGAACGTGCGGAAGTGTTATAATCCCCTGGGCTGCATTGCATTTATAATTAGAATTGTGTAAAATGTTTACATGGGGAGATCGCACAGCTAGGACAGTGTCTCGGAAAGACTATTTCAATCCGAAAGGCCTAGTCTCGTCTTCGGACCTATGTACATTCGTGATCTAGTCGATTACCGATTTCCCATCCGCTTGGAATTATCGTCTGGGTGGAGAGGTGGCGGTGTCGCTATCGATCATCGAAGCCGGATGGATTGCGAGGGTGCAGTATACCACTTCTCCGCATCGCCATTGACACTGTCCTAGTTAAATTCTCCCGCTAGCCCAGTTTCGAAGACGGGATGCACCTTTACCATCAACTTCCATTATCTTATGGAATACAAATTATCGCCCACGCTGTAAGAGGAAAATGATAGTTGACGACTCATGTAAGGAGAGTGAGAAATGAAGAAGTTCAGATCCGTACTTCATCTCTTCGAATGATACTGCAGCGACACTGCAGTCTATTTTAAAGCAGTGATGATCCTTGAGATAGTGCTCGATCTTTCACATCAGATGTCATTTGCACACCCAAACCTCATTTGTCCCCCGAAATCTTATTTGTCCCGCCAAACCGGACAGAGCCCCGCAGTCTTTCATAAACCCTCTAGAGCAAATGAGTAGGGAGTGAATAGAACGATTTTCCTGTGAAATTGTTTGTAATCTCAAGAAAGCACTAGGGTCCATTTGACGGACCTGGCCAGACCAGTTATCCTCTCTATATCGTGTCTCTAGCCGCCCTGTATACATTTCAGCCAGGGTCTGCGTCCTTTCAACTACATCGAGATCACGAATACGAGGTTACCCGCTGCATCCACTATGGACGAGATGGAGGAGAAGAATAGATACCGTCTATTGCTTGATAGTCGACTATCTAGTCAATTGGCCAATCGTCTATTTGGTGATATATCGGTATTTTTCAACAGCTGACGAATGAATGAGCGGTCGTTGGAGAAAGGATGGCTGTTTGCCTTAGTAGAGATAGCTCACTAGTTTATATAATGTTAATTCAGAATACTAACAATGAATGGCCGCGGGGATAGGTTGGAGTTTCGGAATGAGACCCTGAGGGATCGAAAGGTACCCCGATAGGCATCCGGAATCGACTCTTGAAAACGGCTGAGGAGCCTCAGGGCATGAGAAAATCGATAATTCATATTTCATTGAGCCTTCGTAAAGCCTTCCACATCTCCTAGACTTCAATCGTCGGTGGTGTAGTGGTAACAATAGGATCTTGAAATCAAGAGGCTGACGGTTCGTCCCCCCCTGCCGTTACTATTTTGCATCTCTTGGATACTTTTTAAATTAATGTTTTAATGATAAAAAGGTCATTGCAACTGATGAATACGTTCGTGAAAACGTACAATTTGGCAAGGCAACAATGTGGCGCCAGATGTTCATAGATTTTTTTCTAAATTTTCAAATTTTGTTTGTTTTTTTATGCACAAGCCACCGTCAGATGATGACCTCTGTGACTTCAATCAAAAAATACCCTTGAAAAGAATTGTTTTGTTATAAAAAAAAGTATTTCGAAGAGAGGCAAAATAGTGACGGCAGGGAGGAACGAACCCTCAGCTTCTTGATTTCAAGATCCCACTGTTACTACTACACCACCGACGATTGATACCTAGGAGATTTGAAAGGCTTTACGAAGGCATATGAATTATCGATTTTCTCATGCCCTGAGTCTCCTCGGCAGTTTTCAAGAGTCGATTCCGGATGCCTATCGGGGTACCTTTCGATCCCTCAGGGTCTCATTCTGAAACTCCAACCTATCCCCGCGGCCATTCCTTGTAAGAGCGGACAACTGTTTACGAGCATATAGGCAATCGACGATCTCTAGAGAAAATGATAATTAGAACGATCAAGAGGAACAAGTGACCATTCGTATATAAGTACGAAGACCTGCGCCTGATTGTTACTTCATCCTGCTTTCATTTGATTGAAGGAAAGGGCATTGTTGCCAATTCTAATTTCCCACCTCTTTCATTTATTCGACAAACAACCGATTCTATCATTCTCACCCTCTTCTAACCGTAATGTTTGCTAACGCCCGCATTCCAGAAACACTGGTCACATTGCCACCCCCCGTCCCGGCTCATGAATTTGCATTCTTTCGAATGTGTATTTTCGATATGCAGTGGGGTTCTTCGATATTTCGCACCGTACAGTAATTAATGCGGTTTATTGTGATCTTTTCATATTTATTACATTTCTAAAAAAATATAAATATAATTGACTGTGTGCCACCAGCACTTTGAGGGAGTTCTGAATACGTAATGGATTGCAATCCTGACCAGGTGAACTACTGGCGCTAGCTACCACATGCAGTGCATTCATCTTCCATGCCGTACCTCGGATGTCTTGCCGGTTGCCCTTACTTTGCATGATGTCACATAAAGAGTGGATCACAACAATTTATCAACATATGAGAAATTTGCAACTTTTGCATCGGTAGTTCCCAGATACTGTTCTCATGTGGAATGAGAACAGTATCTGGGCAGTTGTCCTTCTCTGGAACCCAGAACTGAAATCTAAGTGAGGGTTTAGTTGGAATGGCTGGCATGTTCAAATTAATATAGTCGACAAATAGGCCGACTAATATAGTCGGCTGTCAGGTAATAGACGGTCCCGCAGAGGATGATGTTGATGCTCAAGAAATATTTCTGATGAGAAAGCCCGGAGATTGAGGGAAATGGCCGATAGCGTGGTCAAAGATCGAAATAAGATCAAAGAACAGCATCCAACAACACCACAGGCAGGAAGGAGACTCGACTAGGGATGGCTTCCCAATGAATCGTCTTCTCATTTTTCGTATACTCTCGACAGCCAAAGGCTGAGAGAGCACGCACAATGGCAAGAGTAATTTCTCGCGAAGCCATCACCAAGATCTTTATCTGCATCCGAGTACTCTATTCATCGGTACTTCACAAGTTCCTATTTGACACGGTGTCGATGCTATAAGAGTGACTATCTGAGAGAACTGAGCAGAGGCCGTACAGTGAAAAATAAAGTGCCGATTTTAAGATCTCCCTAGTGGTAACTTTTCACGTAGAGTTCGAAAATCGACCTTAGGAAGCCGTATCTCTGACCCCTCATTTCGTGCATTTTGCCCTACCTGGGTGGTCGGTTTTTGAATCTTTTGAACGGCTCATCCAAACCCATACATATATGGTTAATCTGAAAGATCTCGACGAGATAAGCATTTTCACTGTTGAAAGAGAAGGGCTAGCTCATCTTTGAAAAAAGTTACGGCCGTTTGAAATCGAAAATTTGTCGAAAAATTGCCGACCTGAAAAATTTTTGAGGGCTGACGTTTTTTAATTAGTAGCATTAAAACCGCTATGAAAAAGTACCCTTCATGCCAATTTTTCAGCGAAAAATTCGTTCCCCTAAGATGTTTCCTGGTTCTCGCAAGATGCCGCTGTGCAGATTTCCCGATATTTCAAATCAACAACATTCAACAGCAAAACATGGCATTCACTCTCATTAAGAGTCATTGATGTTTTTAGTTTATTTTTAATATATTTGAAACATTTTGAGCAGTTGAAACCTTATCTAAGTGAACATCAGCTCGATTGACAGCGTTTCAATGTGATTTGAGCCTGTGGTACACGTTTGGCCTTTGTTTTGACAACGATATCTCTACAACAAAAGGTACTACAGTTAGCAGATCTTAAATATAAAGCATATGTGATATTATAATTAATAATAATTTGTTTCGTAACCATTCCGGTCCATTCCAAGTATATTGTAGTGCGTAATTTACCAATTCCGGGTTCCTGCCTCACCAATTCCTGCTCGAAGCGGGCTCAAACTTAATTTTTAAGCGTGCTAATGTCAAAATTCGTATTCTACGAGTAAAAATACACCAAGATATTACGTTTTCATAAGTATCCATGATTTCGACATTTTCACCCCTTACCAGGGCCAAAAATGTGAAAAATATTTTTTCTTTAATTTTACTTTTGTAACATATTTTCTTTAACATTTTCACTCGTAGAATATGAATTTTGACATTAGGGTGCTTAAAAATTAAGTTTGAGCCCGCTTCGAGCAGGAATTGGTGAGGCAGGAACCCGGAATTGGTAAATTACGCACTACAATATACTTGGAATGGACAGGAATGGTTCCGAAACACATCATTATTAATTATAATATCACATATGCTTTATATTTAAGATCTGTTAACTGTAGTACCTTTGGTTGTAGAGATATCGTTGTCAAAACAAAGGCCAAACGTGTACCACAGGCTCAAATCACATTGAAACGCTGTCAATCGAGCTGATGTTCACTTAGATAAGGTTTCAACTGCTCAAAATGTTTCAAATATATTAAAAATAAACTAAAAACATCAATGACTCTCAATGAGAGTGAATGCCATGTTTTGCTGTTGAATGTTGTTGATTTGAAATATCGGGAAATCTGCACAGCGGCATCTTGCGAGAACCAGGAAACATCTTAGGGGAACGATTTTTTCGCTGAAAAATTGGCATGAGGGGTACTTTTTCATAGCGGTTTTAATGCTACTAATTAAAAAACGACAGCCCCCAAACAATTTTTCAGGTCGGCAATTTTTCGACAAATTTTCGATTTCAAACGGCCGTAACTTTTTTCAAAGATGAGCTAGCCCTTCTCTTTCAACGGTGAAAATGCTTATCTCGTCGAGATATTTCAGATTAACCATATATGTATGGGGTTTGGATGAGCCGTTCAAAAGATTAAAAAACCGACCACCCTGGTAGGGAAAATGCACGAAATGAGGGGTCAGAGATACGGCTTCCTAAGGTCGATTTTCGAACTCTACGTAAAAAGTTACCCCTAGGAAGATCTTAAAATCGGCACTTTATTTTTCACTGTACGGCTCATAGGTAGATTTGCTCAATTCTCTCAGATAGTCACTCATAAATGCACCTTGTTTTCCGCAGAAACCCATGATTGAATTCATGACGTTAACTGTCGAAATTGCCTTGGATTAATGAGCTCGCATAGAAACTCCTTTACGCCTAACACAGCCGCTGCTTTCCACTGAAAATGTTCGCGGATCCAATTCTCAATGTGAGTATTTACGATTTTTTACTTGTTTACCATTAATATTTTTACTAAATTCAATATTTCAGCTGCTTCTAGAGATGCTTCGTTTCAAAGCGTTCGGTGAGATTTCATTTATATTTCATCGTATTTATTTAATTGGTTTGCGTGATCATCATCTTCAGCCCTCTGTATCGTCTTCAACGGAATGCTGCTACGAATGATATTCATGGTTCGATGGTGTTTTTTTTCTCAATTTAGCAAAGATCTTGCCAATTACCTATCTTTGTTGTTGTCTTTCGAATAAAAAAATCAGAAAAATTGGTTCAGTGTCAAATCGGCAGAGATAAAATATGATTCATATTGTTGAAATTCTTCTAGTCCCGCCACTCGGACCTCGGCACTTATCGATTCATGCTGCTCTCCTTCGTTTCCACTGACATCCTCTACGCACTCGTCCACTTCCTGATTGTGCCTGTGTGTTGTTTTTTTAAATTTTATTTTTAGAAATTAATTTAGAATTTTTAAAATAGAGATATCAAGCAATCTATAGCACCAAATTATGACATGCCCTCTAATGCTACTTTCTTGCCATCCTAGTCCAAACGAAATGAATGAATGAATAAAAGTAGTTCCAGGTCCCCGAGAGCTATGGTAACGCCTTCGTTATGGGCGCACATGGGACATGGACTTCGAGGTTATATTTTTAGTAAAAATATTTTTAAAAATAAATAAATAATATCAGAAATGGAGTCGGTTGTGCCTGGCCCTTCGTCTTCTCTCTCACTTTCCCCATGCTTTCGTTCAACTTCGCCTATCGACTTGTGGCCGTGAAGTAGTGAGTGGACTGTCTCAATCGTTCGCTAATTAACGGGTTACTGAAACACGGATTCTTAAATGCCGGATCTGTCGTTTAATTTTGTCCCAATGACGTCATTTTCAGTCCCTTCGCTCTGCATATGTTCCGAACGCCTCGAGTAATCGCGGCTCTGGCGACTGTTGCTGCAAGCAACTCTCTCGCTTGGTTTGATTTTCACTTCTTTCGCAATCTTTCATCTCCTGTCATGTGAGTTTGAGAATCGACTACATGTTCGAAACTAAGAAATGTTTTCCACGAATTCACTTCTTAACTGTCAGTAATCAACGTTGAAAAGCAATCAGTTCAGGTCCATCATCAGTCGTTGGACTGGCTTTGACGACGAGGCTAGTCAGGCGTACGTCCACGCCTTCTTCACCTCGAACCGGAGTCTGTCGACTTACCTCAACCATGGCATCGCCAACATCAACAACTACATCATCGTCGTATTCTGGGTATCCATTTTAATCATTCTACAAATATATCTTCGCGCTACGCATTAACCGGACTACTTGCACTACTTGCGCTCGATACTTAGATAAATAATGGCCAATATAAAGTCAGAAATTGCAGGACCAGGGCTTTCTTCGGGGTGGTCCGGAGGCTTTCCACTGGTTGAATGCAATGGGAGCGGGCTACATGGGCTTCTCGGGCAGCGTCGCGTATACCTTCATGGCCTACGCCGCCTTGAATACGCTGCTGTACCTGCACAAGGTTTAGATTGATGTTATGTAGGCTAAATAATTCTGAGGCTTAGGCATATATTGTAATTGATTTTGAAATACGCTACAGTAACTACACAAGGGGATCTCGTTTAGAGATTGCAAGGAACTTTACAAGTGATTTACAAATTGCGGAGATGGTCAAAACTTTTGAAACAGTGCTAATTATGCAATTAAGAATGGTCAAATGAGCGAACGGTTCCACAAGCAGCACATGCAGCTATTTCGGGCACTTGTACTGCAGGTTTGTCGTCGGAAGAATTCAAACAGTAAATATTGCTTAGACTTGGGTTTAAAGTATTATTTACCATGCAAATTTCGTTGCGCCCTCTTCATTTTTAGTTAGAGCGATCAATTTGAATGGCAAGCAACATACATTTTTATCACTTTCTTGCTGTCAACGATTCTATTTTTTACCACAAATCTCACCGTCCCGAATAGCTCGTGACTACTTCCTCCTTAGTAACAAATTAATGAGCAACACATTCACGGATACTATTTTTCGACATTGTCAATGTTTATTTTCGATGTTTATTTTCGCTATAAATTCCGTCATTTCTCAGACTATCTAGTGGAAGTGATATCATGTCGATTATTGTATTATCACTAGGTTATACGAGAACTATTGCACCATGTCTTCTTTCTTATCACGGGTCTCCTGTAAAAGTGTAGGAAAATGGGTCCCTGTGGCTACATAAAATTATCAAATGCGGCAGGACGCAGAAGTTGTCAAACGAACTAGTATCGTATTTGCACCTTGTTCCTCGACAATTCGAATTGCAATTTCAGGCATGTACTCCCTTCATCACTTCGTATGTTCCACTCGGTCTCTGCGGAATACTACCTTTTCTTGGTAAATAAAAAAATATATATATATAAATACGACAATCATCTGATTTTTTGTCATTTTTGTCGAGACTTCTACCATAAAAACATCATTTAGAATTAGACGAAAGCATTACTTTTTTACAATATTGTAATTGCATGAAATTAAAACTGTTCAATGGCATTAATTGCAGGCGCTGACTTCCCGCTGTTCTCGGTGCTCGTTCCTCCCCTCTGCGCCTTCCATCCCGTACTTGATGGAGTGATCATGATTGCGACTGTCTCGCAATTCAGGCAAGTGACAAAATAATATAAGATTCTATCTCTTTCTCAAAGAACGTTGTCTTAGTTTACGCCTCAAATGAAGACATATTAATCGTCATCTATCATGTTATTATGATTTTTCCCTACTGAAAATTCCGTTATATCTGATTAAGACGAAGAAATTAACAAAGTGTTAATTATTCTCCAGAAACGGGCAAAATCCTATAAAAGTATATTTCAAGAAACACGCTTCTCGACTGGATTCGATGCCGTCCGAATCGAAGAAATTCCCGAGTCGTCGTCATCGACGAGAAACCAGGAGAAGGCATTGGAATGAAAAGAATCACGCTGAAGAAAATCACTTTGTGAACATTTTTCGATCGATTATTCGACTCTGACATTAGAAATAATATTATTGTACACTGAATATTTGAGCGAAACAGACGAGACATAGAAATATTCCAATGGTCCTCAAAATTTGTTGTTGTTAACGGGCTCTAGCCCAGTCAAAACACAAATTGCTAACACACTAGGAGATGAGCCGGCCGGGGACGCGGTGCGCTCTCTCTAGCGGTTTCAGCCCGTGTAGAATTCGACAAAAAATCGAACGTCGGAATTCGAGAATCTACCTTAGATTTCAGAATCTCTGGAGTTTGTACCACTTAGATTCATGATAATTCACCAAAGCGAATGTATCAACAGGTGGAAAATTTGGCGAGAAATTTCCCGAAGTAAATACCGCTCTTTGTTTGCCATGAGTGGCAACAGGCCTGGCGTAACCCGAGAAGGCGGCTGACAACTAGTACTCTCTCCATTCGACGCACTCTCTCGCCTACCACACAGGCGAGAGAGCTAGGGAAATGAAGAAACGATTTCTTCGAAGCCATCCCTACTGACACTCATGGAGTGAAGAGGCGCTAGTGGATAGACACTCATTTCCCATTTCACTTCGTACATTCACATCTTCCTCCTATTCTCTCCCTCTCATCAACATGGATCCTCAGACTGCAATTGACAGCGACCCCGATACCGAGAGGGAGCCATCGATCGGTGAGAGTTCTAGAAACGAGAGCACGGTCTCCTCATTATATGCACTCTCTCAACGCTCGAAATGCGGAACAAGAGAGCGTGTAGAATGAAGAGAACATGGCATTGTTACATCATCTATAATCGATTTACTGCAAAATTCACGCATTTTCATCCTTAAAGATTCTGATGCATCTGAACCCACTGACGTCTCGAATGGAAAACTCAGTCTATCGCTCGGCAAGCTAGAACCATCGGAAACCATGAAAGCGACATTAACTGGTGAGGACACGGGAATATTATGAACTTGTAATTTTGAAACATATTCACATTAACGATCCACATTATCGATTCAGGGTCTGCTGAATCGAGTGAAAACCAAACTAAAGAAGAAAAGGAGAAGGAAGAAGAGAATAAAGAACAAGACATTTTCATGGTCGAGGAGATTGAAATAGAGAAAGAGTAGTACAAAGTTGGAGAAGAGAAAGAAGTCAAAACCGAGAAGGTAAAAGAAGTCCAGGAACAGGTCAGTTGACAATTTAATTAGCCAAGAAAAACAAGAAAAACATCTGAAATAAATAATTGGGGAATTGTAGGAATTTAATGAGTACAATCTCACTGGACCCCACGAGGAATCTTCCGTATGAAACCATCTGTCTTTAATGGATATTGATTTTTTCACCGGAGAAAAGATCTTGCATGTGTAGGACACCAAGAACACATTCGACCTGCAAATAGTCCACTTTTTTCCAATAAGGAAACGAAAATATAATAGATTTTGCTGAAACTAACACATTGGGCGATACTAATTCCAGATATGCCATGAAATATCTCTCAAGTTGATATATCTTCGTAGTTATCGTTATTGCCCTGTAAATAAAAATGGTTTCAGACGGATTTCTCATAGCTGGCATACCACTCAACACCGGCCACATTCATAGAAGGAGAGTGTACATTCGTGAGGGTTAACTTCGAAATTTGAGTGAATCTTGCTCGGAGAACTCCCGATGTGACCTAGAAAGAACAACGCTACTCATCTAATATTTCGCATACAAGTGTACTCATTAAATTCCTACAATTCCCCAATTATTTATTTCAGATGTTTTTCTTGTTTTTCTTGGCTAATTAAATTGTCAACTGACCTGTTCCTGGACTTCTTTTACCTTCTCGGTTTTGACTTCTTTCTCTTCTCCAACTTTGTACTTCTCTTTCTCTATTTCAATCTCCTCGACCATGAAAATGTCTTGTTCTTTATTCTCTTCTTCCTTCTCCTTTTCTTCTTTAGCTTGGTTTTCACTCGATTCAGCAGACCCTGAATCGATAATGTGGATCGTTAATGTGTGATCACGAAATGATTATATTTCAATATCTCAAAAACCGTATTTTTCATTTTTTAAAATTTTTTCTACTAATAGTATGCATAACGCTCGAGACAATAAAACAATAAAAATGGTGGCTACCAACCCATCTGAAAAAAATAAAAATAAAATAAATTTTTTTTTCGATGTTTCTTCACGAGTTGATGCCTAATCATTCTAGAATTTGTTGCATATAATCCATGGAATATTAGCAATTTTTTGAGACATCAGCCATTTAAATCGGTTTCGAAATGGCGAAATTCGAAATTTCACTCTTAAGATTTAAATGTGTCCCATTTCGCAGAGAGTGATATAGAACACTCGGGATGGGGCACCCGAGCTATTCTCGTCGAGTACTACATGTAGGCACATTATGGGCGATTTCGATTTTTCGCACTTTGCCAAGCACATGTTCACTGACACAAAAAGTCTCTCATATAGAATAATAAGAAGGGAAATATCCGGATTAAAGTAGGGATTATTTTTTGACAATATTACGCATTGGTAAGAGTTGGATTCGGCCTCGCTCAGCAAATTCTGTCTCTCGAATGTTTCTATATCTCAGTGCTTTGACTACGAATAATTGGGATACAATGAAATGATTTGTTTACGGAGTCTGAGAAAATGCATTTCCCTCAAAATTATAAGTATTTATAACCACAACGACATACCTCGTGATTTCAATATCTCGATTTTGTTTGGATTAAAAAATGTTTTCCTCTTCTGTACTAGTGACGCTCGAGACGCCACCTCCATTTAAAATTGATTGATTTTTAATTTAAAAATTGTCTGTGCCGAGAGCTCACAAATGAGTCTGGAAAATCACCTAGCGAATGAATTTCGTGGGCGTACATTGTAATGTCAATTCGCAGGAATTGGGTACTTCGATGGACGGCGTGGCTTCCATGAGGACTAAAGGCAGTGAAAGAATTATAGGTGACGCGCCTCTCCGCATACTACTGCCATATCAGGCTACTCTTGACTGGCTTCATCAGAAATGACTCACTTCATTGTGCATGCTCTATCGCCGGTGAAATAAGCGAGAGAGTTCTCAGAGAGCGAGAGAGAGAGAGAGAGGAGTGCCAATTCTTTCGAAGCCATCCCTACTCGAGGCCCCATGAAAAACAAACAAAATAATGAGCTACTAGTGAACCATTAGTAAGGCATCAAATTGAGCCGCTCGTCGAAATATTTCCACGTGTAGATTAGGGATAGCCATTCTATGGGAAGTAGCGGTTTCGCATCGTCCAATGATGCTGTTCCATCTTTCATCTTTTCCATTTCGCTATACTTTTCCATCTTGCGAAAAGGGGGAGAGGCGTATTCGCTACGTCGTATCGACTTGTCATTCCTTGTGTGAATGAGACGATCCCCACACTGGATCGTCTTTGTTCAACCACGATGCCAAGAAAGAGTGCACTTGACTCATGCGATGTTATAAGGCAATGCAAACGTTCATTTTTTTATTTGTTCTGTAGAAGTAGTGCGCACGAGCGATTACAATATTACACAACATTACAGGGTGCGGAGAAAGTATGGAAACAAAGTTTGAACTCAAATATTTCATAATTCCTATAACAAGTTTTAGCTAATCATTCGGTGTATTCAAGGCGCACTTTAAATTGTTTCCCCTAGTCATGGTTCGACCCCACCAAGTCCGCCAATCAATGATTGACCTTTGGAGCACCGGCGAGACCGTTGGTTCAATCTCGAAGAAACTCCGTGTTTGCCGTCCTACCTTTTTCAAGACCATCCGCCGTTTCAAGGAGCTTGGCACGACTAAGGACCGTCCTAGAGTGGGCAGACCTCACTCCGCTGTCACTCAGAAGAACAAGAAAATCGTGCAGAAGCGAGTCGCACGCAATCCCAAGAGATCTATGAGGAAGATGGCCCATGACCTCGGGATTGACGAGCATTCGGTCCGAAAGATCGTCCATTTTGGACTCATGTCTCACCCTTACAAGATGTGAAAGGGCCATGGTCTGACTGCCATTCACAAGGAAACAGAATTTGCTGAGCGAGGCCGAATCCAACTCTTACCAATGCGTAATATTGTCAAAAAATAATCCCTACTTTAATCCGGATATTTCCCTTCTTATTATTCTATATGAGAGACTTTTTGTGTCAGTGAACATGTGCTTGGCAAAGTGCGAAAAATCGAAATCGCCCATAATGTGCCTACATGTAGTACTCGACGAGAATAGCTCGGGAGCCCCATCCCGAGTGTTCTACATCACTCTCTGCGAAATGGGACACATTTAAATCTTAAGAGTGAAATTTCGAATTTCGCCATTTCGAAACCGATTTAAATGGCTGATGTCTCAAAAAATTGCTAATATTCCATGGATTATATGCAACAAATTCTAGAATGATTGGGCATCAACTCGTGAAGAAACATCGAAAAAAAAATTTATTTTATTTTTATTTTTTTCAGATGGGTTGGTAGCCACCATTTTTATTGTTTTATTATCTCGAGCTTTATGCATACTATTAGTAGAAAAATTTTTAAAAAATGAAAAATACGGTTTTTGAGATATTGAAATATAATCATTTCGTGATCACGAAAAACTACCGTACTCGAGTGATGAGAGAGTGTGCAGAATGAAGAGACGATTACACGAATTGCATTGAGGTGGAGGGTGATGCTGGATTTTCCTAAGGTTACATGAGGCACACCATCCAGACTGTGTCAGTTATCATTTTTCGGCTACCGTAGTCTGAACTACTGAATATTGTAGAAACACTAATATTGTAGAAACACCAAATGATGCCAATCAAGCCATAGTGGCACAATAGACGCCGGGCAGGCTGGAATGAATTTATGCAACATACAGTAATCCTTATACTGTACCCTGAAAATCATGAACTCAATTCGTGTAATCGTCTCTTCATTCTGCACACACTCTCATCACTCAAGTACGGTAGTTTGACGTGATCACGAAATGATTATATTTCAATATCTCTAAAACCGTATTTTTTATTTTTTTAAAAAATTTTTCTACTAGTAGTATGCATAAAGTTCGAGATAATAAAACAATAAAAATGGAGGCTACCTACCCATCTGAAAAAAAAAAATAAAATTTTTTTTCGATGTTTCTTCACGAGTTGATGCCCAATCATTCTAGAATTTGTTGCATATAATCCATAGAATATTAGTAATTTTTTGAGACATCAACCATTCAAATCGGTTTCGAAATGGCGAAATTCGAAATTTCACTGTTAAGATTTAAATGTGTCCCATTTCGCAGAGAGTGATCTAGAACACTCGGGATGGGGCACCCGAGCTATGCTCGTCGAGTACTACATGTAGGCACATTATGAGCGATTTCGATTTTTCGCACTTTGCCAAGGGTCTTCACAAATATGTTCACTGACTCAAAAAGTCTCTCATATTCTTTACTACTATTTTTTCCTTTGTATCTAATTTTTGCAATACATAATTAATGACTCGATAAATTCCTGTTGTCATCGAATAATTTATCGTTTGCGATAGCGAATCATGACTGTGTTTCTTCGACAAAACAGTCCAATTGTCACAGTCTCTCTGCAAAAGGGATTGTTTACTCCACCGTAACTAGACTTTAAGAATCGATAACACTGTCTCTTTAATTCATACATTCCACGATCGATTTTATTGAGCGAGAATGTATCGAGAAAATAGAATTAGAGAAACTCTAATCTCAGCAAACATTTATCAACTAAGAAATATAACTAAATTAGATCTAACACATTACGGTATTGATTGCAGACGAAGGATCGAAGAATGAAAATTGCAACTGCACTGAACACGACGACAATTGCGAAGAATGAAATGGCGATGTGAACTTTGTATGATTTCTCTTCTTCTTTCACTTCATCATCTGTAAACAACTATGCAATAAGTATCATGTTCATATTATTTTTTATTGATTTCAATCGACAATGCATTCACGTCATAAGAACTTTGATAATTGTTGTATGCAATATAATTTTGTAATATGTTTGTATGAAAACACTACATTCACTTCATAAGAACGTTATTTTTTTAATTTTGGGTGGAAAAATTACTGAAATTCACTGACTCTCGCAGTAAATATTCGCATTAGCGTGGATGACGCTGAAAAAGTCAGTTGGTGATTGCAAATACAGTACATATACAGTACCTTAGCGTGGTCTCGATGGGACACCGTAGTCCGCCCAACTTCACCAGCGGCCTGCATTTGGTTGATTCGGGGCACGTCTCGTTATACGGTGCCGAGATCTTGCACTTATCTGAAGGAGTAATGTAGCTACTGCAATGATTTTATCAGAGGAACTATTTAATATTTTGTGAACAACAATTATAAATTATCTGTTATATTTTTGCATTGTAAGGATTAGAGTTAAAACTAAGTTGTCTTCCTATATCTAGATCAACTGGCACATATAGAATGAGTACTGTAGTTCGCTGGGGCATACAATCAACTTACAAGTCTCAGAGCATTCCGCATCTTCAATCTCGACTTGACTCGCATTCCTATTCACAAACCATCCAGCTGTGTTCGTATGACTCTTGCTTATATCACAGAAAGCTGTGCCATTATGATAAAACGTGTTGTTGATTAGCCACTTGTCGTCTTTGCACTAAGCTCATTAATTAGTGTTTTAAACTGAAAAAAACCACAACCTTGAGTGAGACCTGCATGGTCTCAATATCCTGTTCAAACACAGGCGGGTGAGTCGCTATTATGTTCGGATCTTTACACATGAGTTCAACTGAAAAATATTTAATTTTACGAGTATTTTGAGATTAAAGTAGGGTTCGAGAAACGAAGCAGAAGTTTCTACATTCTAACATATCTCTAGAGAGTGTGTAAGCTGACGATACGGAAGTTTTGCAAATGTGACTATTCGAACATTCTCACCTGGTACTCCACAGAACACTTCAAAATTGGCATCATGTGGAATATCATGCGTGCCTCCATCAAGTTTGAGTATTTCATATTTCCATCCATGTTGTTCACTTTTCTTCTTGCATTCAACTCTTTTCACGCGAATCGGATCGGTTCTCTGACTTGTTGAACGTTCTCGTAGTTCAGCACTAAAAATAATTTAATTAATTAAAATTGCATTCTAAGTTAATTCTGCTCCGGTTTAAGCAACACAGCTCATTCGATAAGCTTGAAAATTGATAAATCATAAAAATAGGACTCACTATAACAGAGAGTTTGGATGAACGGCCGAGCAGAGAAGCTTTGGTGAGAGGAAATCTTTGATCTGTTGATGGGAATGAAATATTCTGCACATTGCAGAAGAGATCTTACTTCCAATTTGATGATTTTTCCGTCTTCGAACGTTTCGTTTTTGAACTCACGACGGAATGGATCGCAACGAAGTTTCTCATCAAACTCAATGGTTTTTGATTTGAAATTATTTATATTTTAGTAGAAATCACTGTAAAATAATGTCTCTCATTTACCTTTCCGAGAGTTTCCGCCGTTTCGAAAGAATCCGACTTTAACTGAGTTAAAGTAACGAAAGACATACGAAATCTGCCATTTTTTACCGAAAGAAGCTGCAAAAATTGTGTTGAAAAACATTAACATTTGCCTTCCCAACCGTTAATATTTACGATTTTTAAAAAAACAAATAAACGAACGGGCGCAGCATTATTGACGAGAATTTCACAGTATGAAAAATTCGTTGAAACCCGAGAATTTCCTATCTGATCAGAAACTGAAAAATAATACAATTAACGGTGGAAAGAATATTTTTCAATTAAATGCAAATAAAAATTACCTTTTTTGAATATACAAAATCTCTCACCCAGTCCCAGATCAGGTTGTGCTGATATGCGTATTGTGTTATTTCTGGGGACATCGCACCCGAGCAGTTTGTTTAATCTATACGTGATTCCACCGGCCTTCGTGTCGAGGTAGAGGGATATTCCTCGTAAGACATCGATTTGCTTGCGTATAACCAGTAATTTGACTATCCATTTGGTAGCGGACAACGGACTGCAAAAATTGAGAATGTATTCTGCCATTCTGGTCACCTCATCATTATCAGAGTTCGTAATTCGGGTCACCGTCTCTCCATATCCCACACTCTCTCGCCTTTGGACCGGCCGAGAGAGTATAGGATATGAGGAGACGGTGGCCCGAATTACGAACTCTAATTATTTTCCGGACTCTCTAGACAGACCGATCTATGAGTGTGAAAATTATGTGCAACAGTCAGACTTCTCAAAATTTTGCTCGCGATTGGGAGAGAAAGGAGTGATATATTTCATAAGTAGCCATTTCAATGTCTGATATTGTATGGCATACCTTATCCAAAAGCCCACTTCGCAATCAGGATTGATTGATGTGGTGGCAGGAAAGATGAAATCGGCATTGAGCGATAGACACTTGCCAGCGACTCCGCAAAACTGCAGATTGTGATATGCATTAAGGTTTGGTTTTCAAGGTTTGGGGCAACGTTGCAAAGCAATAACATTAATAATAATAATAATAATAATAATATTAATAATAATAATGAAATAAACCGCTTGATTTCCGCAAGTAGTCCAGTCAATGGTTTGCACATAGACTAGTCGGATCGATTCTTCAGTGAGAGATAATAACTGAAACACAATTGTACACCGTCCAGTTGTGCATAGCATAGTATCATGATAGAAAACTGTCGAGTAACACGGCGAACTAAGCCATGAACTGTTGAATGATAAGAAACTATAGCGACTTCAAAGGCATTTTGTTCGAAGTCTTTCAAAATTTCAAAAAATGCAAGCTTGTTCGCGATCAAATCGACAAACCTCTGTTGGATCCTCCACGCCAATTTGACAGAATGCATAATTTGGATGAATATTTGGAGGCAATTCTTCAAAATACGTTCCTGAAGCGAATATTCCGGCTTCATTGCATTTCAGTATTTCTCGGTCGTTCTGGAACAGGGAAATTCCCCGAATCGGGTCGATATTCTTGTCTCGAACGCTCAGTTGGACAAACGAGGAATTATCGGACCGGGTCGGAAATCTGAAAACAATTGATTGTGACCGGGAAAATTGACGAAAATCGACTAGTTGTATATTAGGCTGGTCGGCTAAGAATCGGCCAATAGTGTGTAGAGGCTGGCACAGTGAAAATATGAAAACTTGTAAAAAAGGGTTATCGAGGGTGCTTATCATCATGGTCTACTTCATTTTTCACCGATTCGGCCGGTGCAGCCGGGCTGCACGGCTTACATTGTTCGTAATTGTTCTTTTTTGCGCTATAACTCAATATGCAGATAAGCAATCGAGATGAAAATCGGGCATGACCCTAATTGGATAACACAAACTCCAATTACGCTGGAATAATCTGTGATATTTTATCGTGAACTGAATTATTTTATATTTCTCGAATACTAATCATCTGCAAGGCTAGCCATCCATATGAGAAGATGCGCCTTGTCCACACGATCATTTTTCGTATACTATGTGCGGGTTTTGACCGACACTAATTTTCAGTTTCACGCCATTTTTCATCATCGTTCCCTCTCTCTCAAAGCCGCTCAAAGCAATTGAGCTCGAACAATGAACAATGAGAGAACCAAATGTGTTTCATTGATCAAATGAATTTGAATTTCTAGTCCTCTTATCTGCGAAATGAAACACATTTCGTACTCTCATTGGTCATTGTGCGAGCTCAATTGAGCGGTGTTCAGAGAGACGGAACGATGATGAAACATGGCGTGAAACTGCAAATTAGTGTCGGTCAAAACCCACACATAGTATACGAAAAATGATCGTGTGGACAAGGCGCATCTTCTCAAATGGATCGCTACCCTTGCAGATGATTAGTATTCGATAAATATAAAGTAATTCAGTTCACGAAAAGATATTACAGATTATTCCAGCATAGTTGGAGTCTGTGTTATCCAATTAGGGTCATGCCCGATTTTCATCTCGATTGCTTATATGCATCTTGAGTTATAGCGCAAAAACGGAAAATTACGAACAATGTAAGCCGTGCAGCCCGGCTGCACCGGCCAAATTGGTGAAAAATGAAGTAGTCCATGATGATAAGCAACCTCGATAACCCTTCTTTACAAGTTTTCATATTTTCACTGTGCCAGGCCTTTTTCGATTCTTAGGAGACCGGCCTCATATCATATTAGAAACAAATGAGCATGTTCATGCCCATTGGGACACATTAAGCACACGGACGATTTTTTGAGACGATTTTGGTGGTCTCTATTGATATGGAGATTACGTATCGTTATTTTCATTCAACACAGTCTTTCTCCCTAGTTTGTTTAGCAAGTGTAATCCCCACTGCATAAATATTCCCGCTTTGCAATTGATATGGGGCGTCTTGTTGAGAAAGATGAGATCTTCGGGTTGAGAGAGGCAAGCTCCTTCAACAGCGCACTTCTGAAAATTGTAATTTTTGATAGACGTATGGAAGCTTACAAGCAGACAAAGTAAGTTTTATCAGGTTGATGCAAAAGTTTCCTTACAAATTTTCCTTTTGCGTTTTCGAGTTACCTCTTCCTTCTCTCTTGAAATATACTCATATGGGTTTTTCCATTTTATTAGTGGATGTGTACTCTCACTATCGCACACTAGTTCATATCTGATCATTCAGGTATACATACATTATAGGCTGCCAAAACAAAAAAATTGAAATTTCCGTGGGATTTTTTGATGGATCAGTATACTTTTCGTAGTAATGACAACGCAACAATAATACACTTTTTGTAAAGCATCGTGACTAGGCATCTTAGTGTGAGAAGCACGCCGGATAATTCATTATCTCGCTGGTCCAAAGAGGTGCACATTTCGGATTCTCGAGTTCGTCCAACAGGAAGGATTGGTTTATTCGCGCTCAAATTGTTTGATGTTAGACCAATTGGTCTAAAACGGTTTGAAATCATAATAACTTCTCACAATGAAGCTATCATAGAAAAATTATGAAGAATCCTTGTTTCTCTCAACAGCCGCATTCTTCAATATACAAATTTCGAATTTTGGATGACGAAAACGGTGTATTTCGCATCACAAGTTTTCTGAGAGGATCCGAAACTATGATTTCAAATTATAAGATGAAGTGGTAACCATTACTAATTAACTTCTCAAAAGAACGGAAGTGGCACTTTGTAGGTTTTAGTTTCCAGATTGATTTTGGAGTGGACCCAAAAATCGGAAAATTTGCACATTTTCGGTTATGAATATTTTTCTAACGAACGACGTTCGATCGATTCGATAGAAACCAATAATTATTGTGGCCTAATACTACTTCAAATAATCCCTGCGTGGCCTTTCACAGAAGTGAAGCATTCGCGACAAAAATTTAAAAATGTCTTGTAAAGAAACTTTTGCATCAACCTAATAGCATCGCAAATAGTGTGTTCAAAATTGTATTCTCACATTGTTTTGACCGAATCGATTCCAGTTAATTGGATTCATTTCATAAACGACTCTCCATACATGATTAGGCCAATTGAGCAACTAGGACATGAATAATAAAGATAGCATTGTGTGACAGAGAAGTTTGTTTTCTCATTTTTGGAAAATTATGAGTCATTTGCATTTTTTCAGGTGCGCTAATTAGCGCACCTGAAAAGATTGAATATTCAGCGAACCTAGTAGACTTAGCCTTTTGGCCATGAAAGTAACTGCGAAAACACAAATTTAATAAAAATACCGTTGTGCTGTTTGATGTGTCAGTGATGTCAAAATCGCAGATTGTACGATTACTGAAGAGGCGGGAAACTTGGCGAGTAATGGATACGGATTGTAAGAGATCGCCTGTTTCAATGAGAACATCCATCGGCATGGGTGTTACTAAAGGAGGCATCTTAATAATTATATTAATATATTTAAAATAACAATAAGCAATATTACCTTCTTCATATATACCCTCTTCATTTCTGCCCTGCATTGCAGCACTTCCACCGTATTTTTGGCCAGAAATATGCCCTTAAGCAAATCCAGTTCCTTGCCGATCACTTGCATCTTCACATTGTACTTGTGATCAGAAAGACGGCTGGACAATTTTATACAGACTATATATCTGACCCGCCGAAATACCTACCGTATCTGCAGTCCCGAGGGGCATCCTGGGATAATCGAATTTTTTGCAAGAACAAACTCCTTGTCCGGCTGAGCTGCGCAAGGGCCTTCCACGATGCATGTCTGAAGTGTACGCAACAAATATATATTCACTTTAAATATTGTATTTTTATAATCCACAAAATCATGACATTGTTAATATAATACTTCGTTTGAGGTGAAAACTAACGCTGCCCAATAATTCAATTACAGTTCTACTTTCAGCACAATGCTTACAGTCTTGTGCCGTATACTTACAGTAGGACTTTCCTCGCAAGTCATCCAGTCGATAGGCTTCGGAAAATACACCAGCCGCAGGAACTTTTTCATTTCTCCAACCTAAAAGTGGATTTAAATTTACATTTAAAAACAAATTTTAATTTTTTTTTGTTTTTTAAAAAAAACAAAAATAACTCTCCTGAGAATCGCCATTCTTCAGTGAGAAGGAGCAGTACGCGTCGTTTTCGAGGATTCGAGCATCTTTTCGAAGTTCTGAAATATGCTTAATATTTAAAAAAATGCAATGTAGAAATTTATATACATTATTGGTATTGAAAAAAGTGACCTGCATTGATATCGGGCCTCGTTTGCTTTGACAATTCAATTGTTCCATCCTCGCCTCGGACACAGCCAATCACAAATCTGTTATAGTTGCAATGCTTTAATGCAATTGTGTTTTTGCGAAATAGAAAGTACACTTCGTAGTATTCACTCTCTGATTCAAAGCTACTTACTTGCCGGAGTTATAGAGTGAGATGCCTTGGCGGACATCGATGCCCTTCTGACGGACCTGCATTGTGACGGTCCATGCTGTGTCGTATACTTTCCTGAATTATATTTTTCAAAAATATTTTTTTTTTAAATACGAATGAAACGAAATCAGGAATGTAACAATGATTCCATCAAACATACTGCATGAATATTCCAGTTTCGCAAGGCTCAGAAGGTTGTTTATTGCCCAGAAAAACGAATTCCTTTGCTTTATTCCCCACACAAGCGCCGTCGACTCCGCATTTCTGAATAATATCGCATTATACTTATCTATCAGACTGTTCATCATAAAATCTGACACCATTTATTGCTGAATTGCTTTGTCTTCACAAGAAATGGCTTTCTTAAACCGGTCTGATCTCTGTCAGACATGTCATCTCTGTCATGCACGTGGAATGAAAATTTCCAGGAAAGCCATTCTTAGAATCGACCGGTCTACTTTGTTCAAAAATTACTCGATCTGACGCCCTAGATTCCTGATTGAACTCACAGCATTTCTGCTGCCACACTTCGTCCAGTTAACGCTTGGAAGAGTAGCTGAAGCGGGTTCTTGAGTTCCAGTTTGCAGCACGAGAGAACCTGCATGCAGCAATAGCAGCAGAAGGAGGTGCTGCAATCATTAGAAAAATACAAATCTTTTCCGGATCATTGCCTATATTATAAGAATTCAGTAAGGCAACACTCCTCGAGACCATAGTTCCAATAGTACATTTGAAAATACAGACATACAATAACAAAAACAAAAACAAAAAAACGGACCATCACTGGATGCGCGCTGACGACCGTTCCGGAGCGAGTGAAGAGGAGAGAGTGAGGGAAGGAGGGGGAGAATTGGACAATAATAGATTCGCTTTCAAATAATCACGTTTTCAATTTCGACAAATTTAAATAAAATCCTCTCTTTGCATTCCATTGTGGTCAATAAAAATTCAATAATGTCTCTGTCTCCTCTCATTCTCTCCTCTTTCGCTCTCATCGGGCGGTCCTCCGCAATGTCGTTCGTTCCTCTCGTCGAGCCAGTCGAGTATTTTACCCTTATTATTGTATTTCTATCTTTAATCTTATTGCCAAAGCATTAATTGCTTAAGTGCGAAGTAAATGGGTCTTCGGAATCAATCACGTCGAGCTAGGGAACATGTGTGGTAGTATAGTTCTGTTTCGTAGTCCTGACTACAGCACTCCTACAGTACCCTTTCAGGAGCGGCGCGGGTCGTCGTGGGAGTGGTTCGATGTCGTCACTGGAGGGAACCGGAAGGTAGGCCAAAATCAACAACTACAGTAATCTAATCGATAATCAATTCAGGCGCTCATCGTCGAATGATCCGGGTGATAATTTGTTTTGATCTTTGTCCAATGATTTTAGCAAAGGGAAAGGTCAGGGACTATTAGGCTGATGGTTCGGTTTTATTTTGATAGTTTTCATCAATACTTCACATTACGGAATGTTTATGGGATCCTTCGGCTCGTTTTTATTGTTGATCTCTGATCTTTGATCTTTAGATGATCCTGACGACGACAATCAGTGGATGCCCGATCACGATCCGAGGAACGAGAGGGGAGAATTCGCGAGTAGAGCACAGGCAAGTGGCCTACCGATCGATTTATTGATCAAATATGGGTCTATATCTGCACATTCCTTTCTTTATTGCGACATTCGGGGAGGGGAGTTTCCAACATTGAGAGCAACTCTGGACTTTACAGTTTCTCTTCACTGTAATCGGATTCACGCTGGGTAACGGCGTCTTCTGGCACTTTCCGATGATCATGCACAACTATGGCGGAGGTGAGCGATAATTAAAAGGAGCCGGAATCGGTTTGAAGAACAGAGTTCGAAATTTGCGACTGTATCTTTGATATCGGAAATATGTATCATCGCAACCTTACTTTTTTTCTAATTTACCGCTGACTTGAAAAACAAAAAAAATATTTAAATTGGATGTTCTCGATTTGTACACCGCAATCCTATCAGCTATTGTATCCTCTCAGGTCATAGGTCATCACATCTTTAACACAATCATTAACCTTTGATTGCTCAGCCTCCTTCCTCGTAATGTACTCCATCTGCATGGCATTCCACGGTCTTCCGATGCTCTATCTCGAGATGATGATCGGACAGGCATCCTTTCATTTATTGATTAAGTTTATTTATTTTAAAATTTTCAGATTACACAAGTCGGTCCGATGCGCGCTTTCGGACTCAATTTTCCGCTGTTGCAAGGTCTACTTTTTGTTATTTCTACAAATAAATATTATTATCAAAAATAAAATAAAAATATGTATTCAGGAGTTGGCTGGGCAGTTTGTTCGCTGAGTTTCCTGCGCGCGGTCAATTTATCCCTCCTGAACGCCTACTCTCTAGAGTACTCTGTAGAAGTGAGGGAAATGTATTAGAGAAAGAGGAAGTTCATTAAGAGATGTGATATGAGAATTTCCTAGCTATTGCCGATCTTGCCATACTGATACTATGAATATGCCCTTTGCAGTCTCTCATTGGCGTTGATACTCGGACCCGATGCATTAGAGAGTGGAACTCTGCCGGTAAATTCCTTTACAAAATTTTCAAAAATATATATCTACTGTCTATTTTTACAGCTTGCTTCTCGCCCACTACCAACGAAAAATACTGCAAGAATGCAAGCGTTCGTTTTCACTTTTTAGCATTTTTGGTGTTATGCTCAACCCTCGGGAAACGAGATGATTGCTGATAAATTGTAGTGAATTTAACCTCGATTTAAAAAAAAATATATAAGTATTTACAGTTTCCGGTGAGGCACAAAAACAAGACGTGCATGGGGCTGGAGGAGTGGCTGAAGACTCCTCCCGGTCTGGAAATACCTGCCCGGGAAAACTTTCGGTGAGGATAAGCTTTATTTATTGGTTTACGAAACGATTCTCGCGTATTCTCTCTAAATTTAGAGAAAATGAAAAATACTTTATTTTCATATAATCTGAATTACTCCAGAGTGGTGCTTCGAGGTCACCCGGCCTGTTGGTCGCAAGGAATGAAGGATGGAAGCGAAGTATCCTTTTCGTTCGGATCAATGAGGGTGAGATACGGTAGTCTTCCTCGATCGACAACTGCCGTTATTCTAGGTGGTATTCTCCTTCTGTGTTGTGTGGTTCTTCGCATGTTTTTGTCTGCTGAGGAGAGTTCGATGGATTGGCAGACTCGCCTTGTACATCGTGATTGGAACGTCAGTATATTGCATACTATTACAAATATCTGTGGCTGTATACTTCGCAGGCGTAAGAAATATTATCGTATTTAGACCGGCGAAAATATGTTTATTTAAAATATATTGCTCACAACAATTTTCAGACTCGTCGGGTCTCTCGTCTTTCTCGGTGTTGCATTCAACATGAGCAATGCTGCACTCGGCCTTCAGAAGTTCTTCAAATTAAACGGAACCGCCTTTGCAGATGTGAAGGTGTGAATATGCGACTCGGTTCTTTAGAGTTTGTTGTTTTGGCTGTTTTATTTAGTTAGTTATTAAGTTAGCAAACATGTTATGCCAACATAAAGTAGTGCAGTATCAATATAGTTCAAGAAACTTTACGTCCAGTGTCATTTAATTGAGAGATCGTGATAGCTTTCCTCTAAATGCAGTTTCAGGCTTGGCAAAAAGCGATTCAAGTCGCAAGTGGTTCCCTTAGTCTGGGAATGGGCGGCATGGTCTCAATGTCGTCATACAACAGGCGGGGCAACGACGCTTTCTGGGTACTGCGAACTCAGTGGTCGATCGGCCTACCGTATTCTCCGTTCAGAATGCAATCGCAGTGTGTGTTGCGACATGGATCACAAGTGTGATAACGGGAATGATCGTGAGTTAAGAGGGAACTAGGTCGGATGAGAATCGTAGCAATAGATCGAGCAAGTACCATTCTCCGTGTTCACTGATCGCACCTTATGTATTGTCAATGTTGTACCATTATACAATTTATCGCAACTTAAAAGGTCTAGAGAGTGTACAAAATGAAGATTTTTCATTAAAACTTCTACCTAGTGTCTCTAGAATCTTCGGCACTACTTCGATATTTGGCCCATCCCCCTTCCCCTATCATTTCTCATTCCCCTCCCCTTCGCAGAGGGGCTGTGTGACCGAAAATCAGGGAGAGCTACCTAGAAATAAGTGGGGGTAGAGCAGGGAGGGACGGGGTGGGCCAAATATCAAAGAAGTGCCGCATCTACCTATTGTCTGCTCAGGGCTTCATCGTGCTCTCTGCTATTCGGGGCAAGTTTCCCTACTACGTCTGGAATAATCAGAACAAGGACGGATCGTTCCACAGGGCCAGAAGAGACTTTAATTAATTCATTCATTCGAAAAAATTTTACTAGAAAATTGTCTCAGCCGTATTGGAGAATTGGTACTTCTGCAGAAAAGCGGACCAAGTCAAAGCGTGATCTGTACCCCTTAGAAGTTGCTCATCTAAGCAAGTGATCCATTCTAAGATGGGCTCAGCACTCCACTCTAACCTCTTGTCAATAATACGACCGCCAAATAACATGGAAAGTACTGGGAATTGACACGTATGTTGGTCACGTTTTCTGCAGAAGTGCCGGTGAATGTAGGCCCCAGAATGCCTGGTTTAGTTAACTCTTGACAGCAATCTTAACTTTTAGATTTTAATACGTGAATTTTTCCATTCCAGTTGTACTTCACGTACTTTCCGGAAGTGATGGAGGACTTCCCCTTCAATGCCCTATGGTCATTCGATCAATAAATCAATAATTAATGATCTACCTCTTAACAGGTCATTCGCCTTCTACGCCATGATCTTCGGCCTTGGAATAACCACATTCTTCGGTTAGAAATATCGATTGAGATGACAGTATCGATTTTCCTTAGTATTGATTTTTCTCATTATCTCTTATTCACTCTCACTTGTAACTGATGACTATATTACCTTTGATATAACTTCGTAATTATCATGCTTCTAACTTTTCCTGTAACATCTATCTAGTATCCCATGCTTTGTCGCATAGTCAATAATTATGATCGATGTATACCCATTTTAATTACAAATTACTTAGATTTGCAATATGCTGGCACAGTGATGGTAACAATCATTCCTCGAACCACCATCATCTCTCACCTCTTCACTTTTTCTATGCAATTTCGTATATATACCAACATTTAACTGATCGATTTGCAGGTCTTCTGGAGACTCCAATCTCCGCCCTCACTGACCAGTTCAAGTTTGCTCGCAATCATCGCTCCCTCATCATCCTCCTCCTGTGCACTATTGGCTTGGCAATGGGTCTCGTGCTGTGCACTAAGGTAAAATAATGCCAAATTCAGGAAATCGTATGTTTTGTACAGAAAATGCGCTATTAGTCAATTGCGGCTCACTTGCGAAAATTACCAACCAGGTTTATGTGATTGATCGTTTGAATGGAGAGATCACTGTGTAATTTCTGGAACTTCACTAAATAGCATGGACCTACACGTTCATGCCGGTCTAGATTGCGAGATATGAATGGAATCAGAACTCTTGCATTTCGCCGCAACGACTATTTTTCTGCACAAAATACACTGTGACCCGAATTTTGAATTCACCAAATGACTTTAGGTAGGCTACAACATCTTCTCCATCCTCGATATTCGCGTGCTTCCTTTCTTGTCTGAACTCATGGTCGGACTCCAGTTGCTGACGATCGCTTGTTACGGTACGGAAACAAGAAATCAAAGATTAAAGATCACCATCTAATCCCATTCAAGGTCCACGCAATTTCTACCGCGACATTAGCGCATCAGTCGGGAAGAAAGTGAACTTCTTTGGGCAGGTGAGTATTTTTAAATAAAGTTGATTTTTCTTGAAACTATACCCTCAATAACATCTGGTTAATTTCAAACACGTTTTGAAAACCCTCTGGCCGTTTCATCCAGTTTAATTTATGCGAGTCGGAGCTCCCTACCCTCTGTGAACTATTACAGTGTGCCGCAAGCTACTAATTCCGAATTGTATACACACAATCGCCTAAATTGCAGTTGGTCTCTCCGTACGGTCTCGTCCTTCGCATCTGTCAATTCCTGCTCAGTCCCATCCTCATCACTTACAGACTTGCAATGCTATACAAGGACTACGATGTTAGTTGGGAACTCGTGCGTATGAGGGATGAAGTCGGCTTTACGTAGGCTAGGAATAAAGCCGTACTGTTAATACCAAGCGTATGTATCCTCATTACCGTTCCTTTTGCCATCTGGACGTGATACCGATAGAATTTCACGATATGCCATCTCTAATAGTAATCGCTCAGGCAATGCATTGTAAATTATCGACTGATTACTTCAGAAGGATCTGTGGAGGCGCATGGAAAAGATTCTCAAACCACTTCCCAAACTACCTGTTAGTAGATCATTGATATTTTCAAGAAATTTCATGCTTTCAGCACACTCTGGGTCTCTTCGTTCATCTCCCTTGGCTCCTGGTTTTCATTGGCGCTGTGATGGCATTGATTAAACATTTGAGAGCTGGAAAGGTATCAATAATTTTATATAATAAAAATAAAAAAGCGTTAGAAATAAATTAAATTATAACGTTTTCAGCCCTTGAGGGAACTCCTCCGCCCCGATTCCATGCATCCGTCCATTCGATACAAAGTCCCGCCACCACTCGGATGCATTTTCGGTTAGTAGAAGTTTAGATAATTTACACTAATTAATTTGCATATTATACTCTGAATTGGATTAATATCGAATGGAAATTTTTGGTTGTGCGTTCACATTAAACATTCTAAGGTAGCTAGGGATGTAGCCTTCAACGGAAAGATAATAATAATAATAATAATTCTTTATCATGCGACAGTGCAGAGGTATAAAATAGATGTTACAGGGAAAATTAGAATCATGATAATTACGAAGTCATATCTAGATGACAAAGGGAGTATAGACGTCAGTTACAAGCGAGAGTGAATTAGAGATAATGAGAATAATCAATACTATTTATAGCTCTAGCTCTGAGCGAGAACAGTTCACTATTTCTAGAGATTACAATATTATTAGGGATACGGTTCCATAAGGGCACAACTCTATTTGTGAGAAATGTGTGGTAAAAAGCAGATATGGAACGATGTTTACGTAACTGGAAGAGATTGGGGCGCCTAGGTCGAGGGGGGGCTAGGAGGAGAAAGGAAGGGCAGCCTATGTCTACATCTTCGTGAATAACTTTATATACGAATGCTAAGTCAATAATTGTACGACGATACTCTAAAGGTTCTAAATGGAAATAACGTAGGCGATCAGGATAAGACCTGTTAGGGACGCGACATTTAAGGAGTACAGATTTGGTGTATTTGCGCTGGACACGCTCGATGATATTAGACAAATCCCTACTTTGAGGTGACCAAAGTTCAGAACAATATTCGAGGATGGGGCGGACGTATGTGACAAAAAGTCGAGAATAAAGCTGAGGATTTTTTGATACGAAGGTGCGCAAGATGTATGAGCAACGAGAACGGGCCTTTGAGATCTTACTAGATATGTGAGCACTAAATTCTAGTTTATTAGAGTATGTAATTCCTAAAGAGAGCCATTAAGAGTAAAGATAGAGGGAGGATGTGACCTTCCTATAAGCATTGTCTCGGTCTTAGTGAGGGATACGGTAAGGCCCCAATCAGAGGACCACTTAAAAAGGATATCAAGAGAGGATTGGAGAGAGGCAGGATCAGAGTAAGACCAGAGTTTGGCATCATCGGCATAAAGAATACAGCGAACATTTGGAGGAAGTAGGGAGGGTAGGTCACTAATGTAGAGGGAGAAGAGAAGAGGCCCTAAGACAGAGCCTTGAGGCACACCTGAGTGGGCAGGGAAAGAGGGGGAGGAAGAGGTATTGACTGATACTGATTGTGATCTACCGAGTAAGAACGAACAAATCCAAGATAAGAGGGATCCACAAATGCCTAGAAGTGAGCATTTGTGGATGAGTAAGTTGATCGGGATAGAGTCAAAGGCACGCGAGAAATCGATAAATGCAACAGAAATGTAGTGACCATCGTTAAGTGCAGAGTGCCATTGAGAGAAAGAGTTAAGAAGTGCAGAGGTGCACGATCTACGTGGGCGGAAACCGTGTTGGTAAGGGGAGATGAGATTGTTCTCGGAAAGGCACTCCCAGAGAGTCTCGCCAACGATTTTCTCCATAACTTTGGAAGAGGAGCAAGTAAGTGAGATGGGTCGGTACGAGGAGGCAGTGTTTTTCGGGCCCTTACGCTTATAGATTGCCTTGACTTTGGCAGTTTTCCAAATGGAAGGATAAGCGCCATGGAGTAAGAATCTATTGAACAGTATGGAGAGAGGAATGCAAATGAGAGGGGCAGTATGTTTAAGGAAGATGTAAGGGATGTGATCGGGAGAAGTGGATGAGCGGGGTGGGAGACGAGAGAGAAACTTAGCTACGAGGAGAGGGGAAATGTCGACGTAATCAATAGATGTGGGGGAAGAAAGAGTGCAAGAGAGAGGGATAGGAGGGGAGGTGCTATTGTACGAAGCAGTGAAATGACGAGCTAGTCCACATGCTTTTGATGTGTCAGAAACGCAGAGAGAACCGTCGGGAGAGACTAGTGAGGGGATAGTATCGGATTGATCTTTTATTCGCGTACTTGCATAAGAGAAGAAAGCTTTGAGGTTATTCGATTTTGCCAGACGGTTTTCCCTATTCCTAGCGGTGTGCTTAATAGATTGTTTAAGTGAACGGCATGCAGAGAAATAGTCAGTGATGGATCGCCTCATATATGACTTCCTACATTTACGTAATAGGCGAATAGAGCGAGAGGAGAAACGGATACGCTTTCGATTGAATGAGCGAAGTGGTACGAAGTTGTCTATGATAGAGTGAACTATTTCGAGGAAACTAGAGTAGAGAAAATCGGGGTCGGAAGAGGAGGATAGTAGAGAGGTCCAGTCGACAGCGTCAATCTGAGAGCAGACTGCGCTCCAATCGACTCGACTGTAGTCTCTACGGGGTGCGTGGGAATGGGGAGGAAGAGATATGGGAAGAGAGAATCGGACAACAGAGTGATCGAGAGAAGGGAGAGGAGGTTCGACAACACAATCGTCGACGAGATGAATATGAGAAGTAAAAACAAGATCGAGAATATTTAGATTACGAGTAGGCGAGGAGACTATTTGATGGAGAGGAAGAGATCGGGAGAAAGATAGAAGAGCATTGGAATGAGGATTGGTCGAAGAGAGGGAGAGAGAGGACCAATCAATTTCCTTGCAGTTAAAATCACCTACTAAAATAATGGGGGAGAGATGGGAACAGTTCAGATCATAGATATACTCAAGGCACTCGTTAAAGGACTCAATACAACACGAAGGGCTGCGATAGACACAAATTAGGATCACGGAAATGGATAAAGTGAGGGTGACCTGACATGATACTAGTTGGCAGTAAGCAGAAAAGGATTGGGATGATATCAAGGAGGAGGGGAGCGTACTATCAACAAGAATGGCGACTCCGCCACCTGCGATAGAGGGGTCTCGATCGGCTCTGTACACTATGTATCGGTTAAAGGAAAGCATCGCGTCAGTTAAAGTAAAGGGAGAAGCCCACGTTTCAGTTAGGTTCAGAATGGAAAGGTCTGAAGATAGAGCATACTGTTCTAGAGTGTGGATTTTAGAGAGCACAGAGCGACAATTAATCAATGAGCATTTGATTGAACGGGAGCGACTAGTAGGATGAGAGAATGGCAGGCTGCGTGATGGTGGGGAGGGGACAAGAGGGGGAAATGACCCAGACGATGGAAGAGAAGAAGGAGGGAGGGAGAGGGAAGTGATGGGATGAGGTGAGAGAGTGCACTGGGGTGAGGAGGGTGCAGAGAGCGAGAGAGAGGGGATAGACAGAGGAACCCCTAGAGGAATGACCTAGCCGAGTGTGAGAGTGTGACCCTCGTTGTGAGTGGGGGAGGAAGAGACGATAGGAGAGTCAGAGGGAGTGGGATGCTCGACAGAAGGGGACAACGTGGCAACGTGGGGAGCCTTGGCGGCCGGCTCACCGGGCATCCCTCCAGAAGACGGACGAGTGCGAGTACGAGTCCTAGATTGGGTTCCACCACGAGAGAGTGACGAGAGAGAGGAATTCCCTCGACCACGACCACCACGATTGCTCGATCGACCACGAGAACGAGAGGATCCCTGAGATCTATCTGCGAAGAAGGGATTGGCACCGAGGGAGTGGGAGAAATGGGAGAGAGTTGAGAAGAGGGAAGGGACACTCTCGCTGCCCTCTCTCGATGCTCTCTTATGCATCTCTGCCTGCATACCTTCAGGGAGATTTCTGCACTCTCTCAATTGGACAATTTCCAGGTTTCTCACCACGAATCGGATCTGGCCTACCTCCAGATTCCTCTCGTACGCCTCTCTCTTGAGCTTTCGCTCGAGAGAGAGCTTGTCCATCGTATAATCGGGACGAATGTACGCCCGAGTGGAACCAGTGAGGCGTCCGCACTTCACACGGATCGCCTCAGCGAGGAACAGAGTGCGAGAGGCAGCACTGTCCAGTTGGATCTTGATGATCCGAGGGTGGGAACTCCCATCTCTTCTTACCTTCGGATGTCGGAAAAACGTTACCTTCTCCTCTGACAGCAGCTTGGTCAGATCAGGATTGTCAATCTCCTGGAAGATCCTCAGCAGCATCGCCTTGTCCTTACTTACCGTATCCTCCTCGTTCTCTCCCTCGGGGACGTTCACAAGAACCGCCCGAGTGGCCTTGCCGTCTAGCGTGTCCTTCTGGGAGAGGACAGAGGCCATGGCTGCCTTGAGATCGAGGGAGGATGAGGCCGCGGTGGGCGACTTGACAAGATGGCAGACAAGGAGACGAACGAGCTCGGTCAGGCCATCGATCGACTTCTGCTGCTGCGAGAACAGCGTGCGCAGTTCGGGATCGATGGTCATCGCGAGAGAGTGAGACAGAAGGAGAGAGACAGAGAAGAAAGACAGGAAAAGGGGAGAGAAGAGGGAGGGTGAGAGAGTGTGGGAAGGGAAGAGAGTGCGGGAGAAAGAGAGAGAAGAGGGGCCAGGAGAAGGGAAGAGAGACGCGTATGCGGGAGCGAAACCTATCGCTGCCCTAATCCCGGTCGGGACCCTTCACTTCCTCGCTGATCGCAGTGCAGCACTGTCGGTTAACGTGCCTGGGGCAAGTGACACGGACCGAGCAGTGAGGCCTTCCAAACTCAGAAGAGTATGGGTAGCCGTGCTAACAGCTTAGAAACTCGCGAATAAACAGACTATAAGAACCACACGAGAGACCGAGAGGCCGCGACCTCTCTCGGTCAAGGAAGGGAAGGGGTATGCGAGAGATCAGAGATCAAAGATCATGTTTCAGGTCTGAAGCCGAAAGATCAGAGATCAAAGATCATGTTTCAGGTCTGAAGCCGATCGAAGCGATGCCTTCTGCTATGGGCGACGAAGAGAAAGTTTCTCCGCAATTCTCGGAGAAGAGCAGTCCCGGCGCCCCTTCCTCGAAGATCAGAGATCAAAGATTAGAGGAAGAAGATCAGCGATCAAGACTCGACGAAGAGACATCGAAGAATGAGCAGTTGATCGAGTCTGAGATACTCTTGTCGAGTCATATTGAGGCCTGAGAGCAGTAGACTGTCGATAGTCCCTCTCAAAACATAGTTAACAGCAATAAACATATCGAATTAATGAGTAAAACATATCCGTTTACGCATTATAATCACGCCTAAAAAATATAATTATTCTTGCTGAAATTCCGTTCCACTCTTCATCTTTCTCGAATCACAATCGACATCGAATTCCTCCAAATTGCCCTTCCATTCCGATTCCTGAAATCATAAAAACACACTTTTCGCTCCTAAACACCCGTATTCCGCTATATATAAGCGAATCTATGGAAGGAGAAGACACCCCCTTCTCATTCCTCCCTTCCTCTTCTTCTAATGCAACTCCTCCTCTTTTTCTCATCCCTAGCCCTTGTCCTTTCCGCTCCCTCTCTCACCTGCCCTGGGGGACACAAGAATGGAGATAGGATCGTGAGTGCAAATTGATTCATGCTCACGATGAAAAATCGAAAAGACGCAATCATTTAAATTAAAATGTGCTTATTTCATTATTGATCTCTATATTCACACTATTCCAGAGGTATTCTCCAATTCCAAAATCTATTTTTTTCAATTTCCATTACACATTTTTCCCAATAAGAACTACTTTCCGAGTTGCAGAAAGAAGGTTACTTCGTGAAGCAGTGCATTGCAAACTCTACCGGATACGGAACTAAGGTGAGAAGATCAATCATTACATATGAAAGATAAATGTAGACTTAAAAAATAAAACCAAGTATTTGATAATTTTTTGAGTGAGAGGAATTTAGATCACGTACATTAATTTGCTGCTCAACCGATTACTTAGAATGTCCAATTTCAATAACGGAGATCAGCAATTAAATAAAGATCAAGTTTAAAGAACGGCTATCAGCAAACACGCGACTGGTTAAAATATTTGTAAAATAGGGAGAGAACTCTCAAATAAAATATATGAAAATTTTGTTTTGGGGATTCCAGTGAAGTTTTGGTAAGCCACTAAACTGTCCTGTCTGATCTAAGTTTTTTTCTGATAATCCTTCTTTAAAGGTCATTGCGTGCCTCACTCCGAAGGGCACTGAGATATCGCTCGGAACCAAAGTAGAGGAGGTAATACACACCAACTATCATAATCTTTCCTGACACATTGCAAAAAATAGTGTTTTAGTTACGGTGTCGACGATTCCATCGTTATTATATAATGATATGCAATAATCAGGATCAGGTTTAAGGATAAGCGAGTGTTCAACTGCATCGCGACAGCTGGTGGCGGAGCCAAAATGACGGCTGGTCCTGCTCAATCCGGAACCTCTGGCTCCAAACCCGGATCATCCTCTGGTTCCTCATCATCTGGATCCCCCTCTGAAACCAAGCCTGGATCCTCATCCGGCTCCAAACCTGGATCCACATCGGGTTCAAATCCCGGATCTCCCTCTGGCTCCAAACCCGGATCCTCTGGATCAAATCCCGGATCGCCCTCCAATGATAAACCTGGATCCTCATCTGGCTCCAATCCGGGATCCTCGTCGGGTACCAACCCTGGCTCCTCCTCGGGTTCCAAACCCGGATCCTCTACCGGTTCCCATCCAGGATCCTCCTCTGGTGTCAAGGAAAATCGCAAATGCTACAACAAATATGCAAATGGAGAGACATACGTGAGGTTGACTTCTATCTCTGACCGCACAATTTAGCTTCAATAAAATCGTAAATATGAGAAGCACACCAAATAACTTGTTTGCGTTTAGTTCATCAGTTCTTGAATCGTATCAATATCAATATACTAATATTCATTCGAATTCATTATATTTCCTTTGTACACGCGTTTCAAATCGAATCGCAGAAATGTCACACCGTTATCTACTTACGAGAGACAATGGCAATATGAGATTGTGTTTTTTATATCCCAGAACTTTCCTTCCCTTGTAAAATGCGAAATTTTCAGGTGGAGAAGCAGCAATATGGCGCATTCCTAAAGTTGTGCACATCCAGCCTCGCCTCCTGGGAGGTCTCAGTCATCGCATGCTTTACTCCTGACGGAAAGAAATTTCCGATCGGGGGAAAGACGAATGAGGTTCGATATCACTTAAAAAATTATATTATCACATTTATATTGCAAAAAAACAGTAAATTTAGGGCAAACTGGTCTTCTCCTGCATTAAAACGAGTACTGGCGCCAGAATGGTGAATTATCCTCGATAAATCGCGCAGTATGTTGTTGAATAAAATTAATGTTGCCTTCTGTTTACAAGTGCATGAAAATTGTACAGTTATTTTTCACAAATGAACAGTGATTTTAACACGTATTTAAACGAATATTCCAGAAGACAGAATGGTGCATCAGTAGCTTCCGATGTATTCGTACCTAATTGACACTGGAGAAGGATACCAGAGATAGTGAAAAATACATGGAAACGGAAACCAGAAAACATGATAACTTTTGGTTATTATCGAGGAAGGTTAGCAATTATGCACATCGACATGCCGTAAGAAAAATACATCTGTCATTGATCGATAGCGAAAAAATATTGATCGACTGAATGGTTCGTAATAACCGTTACGCCCTGTTCATAAAATTACAAAACCGAAATGATAACGATCGGAAAAATGACGTTGGAAAAATGGCGTTTCCGCCCCTGTCAATCTCTTCTTCTCTCCATTGTTCTCCTTTCTTTCTCTCACGTACGTTGCATTTGTCCGCTGAGTCATTCAGAGAAAAAAGAGAGAAGAAAGGAAGATGAAAAATGTCTGCCATCCGCTCCTCTCTTCTCTGCCTTTTCAGTTCCCATTACAGTTCGAAAAACGACGCCACGCTCTCTTCATTCTCCACACTCTCTCGCCGATCGAACGTTCAAGTGTGCTGAATGAAGTGAGCGAATCGTTTCTATCGTGGTATCGTTTCTCGAACTCTAGTTCTCGTATAATCGCACTTTCGAACCAATTTTCTCAACTGTTTCTCATCTGTATTCCAACATCAACATCGCAGATGTCCGCAACGGAGATTAGCTTGCGTCCACCGGAAGCCGGAGAATCTGGAGCCGGAAATTCCAGCCCCGCAATTTCTGGCTTTGCCACGCAACTCGATTGGCTAACGACGTTCTGCCCTCCAATAAAGGTATATTTTGACGCTTTATTTTGTGATACAAACATAATTTATGCATAATATGTAATATTCGGCTGTGTTTCAATATACCTGATCAGCCTCTGATGGGACCGGGTCCCAAACGTAAACAGTTTTTTGGGATCCGACTCCAAACACTGAGCCGGGATACTTAAAGCAGGATTGGTTAAATTACCCGCGCGCATGGCTAAAGGAGGAGCAAAGGCAAAATTCAATTTTTGAAGCTTTCATATGCATGGCCTAGATCTCCCCAACGATAAGAAGCTCAGAAATTTTCACATTGATATCTCCATTACGAACAGAGCTATCGGTAGTTGGCGGGGAGCCATATCACGGAATGCTCAGGCAACGAGCGAGAGAGCACGCGAATTGAAGATAGTACTCCTCTAATTGAAACATATTTCAACCGGGAGCTCGTTTGCCATTACTCCTCTTTTAAGTTATGTTTCAAATAGGGGAGAACTCTTTGGAAGTCGTGTGCTAATAAAATATATGAAATTTTTGAGGATTCCAGTGAGGTTTTGGTGAGACACTAAACTGCTTTGTCTTATTTTAGACTCAAATTTGCTGATAACCCCATAACCCTAATGTAACAATTTCAGCATTATGTTGTCTTCGAATATCCCTGATCAACCTCTGGTGGGGCCCGGGTCCCAAACGTTCCCCAAAAATTTACCAAGATCCGGGTCCAAAACATTTTCGGGACCGGAGTCCAAATCTGGAATCTTAAACAGGGCCCAATGTTCTAGGTGATTGCACTCACGTATTTGCACATACTGTTCATCTCATGCGGCCTCGCCTTCCCGCTAGCCGTCGAACATTTCAGCTATTTGGTAAGTTATTATTACTTTTTTTCTCTAGCTCATTTATTCATCCTTATTCAGCATATTTGCATGTATACATGTGATTTGACCAATCTTCGAGCGCGAGGGTGAGATTAGCTAAGTCAAGATCTTTTGGTAATGCAGTAGGCCCGACGGCTGTCGTTGGAAATCGAAGAGCCAAAAATAGATCGTGACATTGGAGGAATATGCTGTGAAACTCGTACCAGCAGGGTCCAATTTTCGGTTGTTCTGAAACGGTAATCATCCGACCTAGTTGGTGACCTAGCCAGTTTCCGATGGCCATGATGGTCCGCCCTAGTGACATGCGCGAATTCTTGCAGAGCGCCGCAACGACTAATTGAGAATTTCATGCACGAAAAATGACAGTTTCCGAATTCTTCAGAGTTCTGCTGTTTAGTACACGGCTCCATTCGTGGTCGTCGTCTGCTGTCTGCCCGTGCCTTTTCTCATCGTCGGATTCAACGTCATGCTCAAGGAATACCACGTATTTTCTCCAGTCCTCACGAGATACGCGGTCAGTATCAGGGATTCTCGGAATCAGGGAAAAGTGGGTACAGTCTTCGTGCGTAGGAAATTTCGCCCAGCCGGCTTGCAAATTAAAAATGAAGAGCCATTTGAAATAACTACTATCATGTAATATTGTCTTCCGAGATTACAAAAGTGCTTTGCGATCGCCAAATGGGCAGTTTTGGAGGCGCGAACATTACGACAATCGATTTTTTCGTAGTTTAGTTCGAGATACCTCAATGATTACAAACGATTGATATCGTTTCTTCAACTCTAGTGATTATTTTTTACGTAAATTGACCAGCTCGAGTACAGCAGCCTAATAACAATATTATTCTAATTTCCTTAGCTACTGTCACTCCCAAATCGATCACCATAACATTGATCTTTGACCCTTCTAGGTCTTTCTCACTGTCGTCACTGTCTGTGCCTGGTCGATGATACTCGTCCACTCTGCCAAGAACTATCTTGCCTAGGGCGAGGTACATATGAGTTTTACGCTTTTCATGGGTTAACCCTACCGGTTGAATTGAGACAGAGCATGTGTAGCATGAAGAACTTTTCACTTTCAGTTTCGCCACGCCCACAATCCGCTTCTTCACGCCTTCTCAGTCGTGTGCTTCTCCCTATACGCTTGTTGTGTATTCAGAAAGAAGGTACAGGCTAAAGTTCGAGAAACGATACCACGCTCTCTTCATTCTACACACTCTCTCTCGCCATTCCACCGGTCGAGAGAGTGTGTCAAATTAAGATACGGTGACCCGAATTACGAACTGCAGGTGCCGATGATAGCGAGACTGCATCCTAATCACTACCACATATTCTACAATTAACGAATATTTAGCGATTTCGTGGATTCTTTCATTTTTTCATTCAACGACGGATTTATAGATTTGTGAATGTAATTTCTCAGTTGGACTCTGTATTCTGATATAGGATATCGCGAAAACATCAAGCACCGTCTACTATTTGAATATGCTAGACTGATTTTCTGGGCATCTATATGCGATTGTTTTCCGTGTGATAAACGACGTTAAAGCAAAGCCTATATTGACTTGTGACATTTATCAAAGACAATTGGCAATAAATGTAGTTATGAAGTAAGAAAAATGCACTTTTCGTGATTTGTTGGTTGATTGGAAAGAAGCCTCATGCACGAAGGAAATGAAGGAAAACGTGGACATGCAAACATTCGAAAAATGGCATTTCTGTTCAGATCATTTCGTGATTTTTTCTTTTCTCATGTACCCAGTTCTTGGTCGCTGAGTCATGAAGAATAGGGCAGTAAAAGGAGAAAGAAAAATTAAACCAGTCAGCTTTATTTTTTTTGCGGAATACATCAAAATCTCTAAACGCAGATGCTATAGCTTCTTTCTGCTAAAGAAAATGATCTGTAGTCAGGTATACCAGAACCGGAATTTCCGGATTTAGCTCAAAGCTTGAGCGGCTCTCGACATGCGATATTTTAAGGCTCAAGTTTGTGAAATTGAGAAAAATAAGTGAACATTGTCGTATAATGCTTCTTATCGAACCAACTATAGAAGTGGGTACAATATGGCGTGATGAAAGGATCGATCAAGGAAAAACTATTAAGCGTTCATTGGGCAATATACTAATTTCATTTACTGAGTAGATTTCTCCTTTCGAATCTCATAAATGACACGTGAAAGAAGACGAATTACATATACAATGTAGAGTAGGATCATAACTTCCAACAGAACACACGCAATTTTAAGGGCCAGTGAATCGTAATATTCGAACATGTAGAATTGAAGAGCAATACTACCAACGGCTAGAAGAATCTGAAAAACAATTGAACATCCGCATAATATAGTTCGTAATTGAATTCATTCTACGTCTTTTCATTGTATGAAGAGGTGTCAAGACGAATTATGACCTCTACCACATAACCACGCAAGATATGCTCTCTAACATTGCATCTAGAATGAAATCTAAAATAATTCTCAAAATCTCACCATCATAATTATCATCGGGTAGATCAGACAAGCAATTCGCTTCTTCACTCCGAATCCCGCACAAATCAAGACGAGAAAAGGCGGAAGGAACAAGAGATTCGTATGATGGAAGACGTAAATTAGGACACCGTCGCGGTCCTGAAATTCGTGAGTTTAGACAAGGAAACTCCACCTCCCACTCACTAATAGTTTTTCACGAAATGTTAAAAATTATTAGCGCTAAGATAATGTTCTATGCTCAATACGGGGTATGGTCCTTAGTCTGATGATGGTCTGATTATAATTCAGAAAAATATCAGATCATCCGCAAGATCAAATCGCATGTTTTTTTTCGAAATATGCTTAACCGACCTTTCATTTTAAACTTACTTGTGCCAACCAGGGAATTTGTGTCCAGACCGTCACGAGCGGTATCGCTACTATGATACCCATGAAAAATATGTGACTTAGTGCGAGAATCTGGAAAAAATACATATCTTTTATTATAATAATTTTGTTATTGTGTACTAAAACAAAACGGACCTTGGATCCTCGGGAAGCGGGCTTGATTCCGCATAGGAATGGTCAAAGGAACCAGTTGACTCTGTCGCCATTTTCATCATCTGGCGCTGCTTTGGTAAGAGGCAAAGATGCTTCCGGGTCCTCGGTCATTGCTAGCTCTAAATCAATGGATTACATGAAACGAAAACAGGCAACAAACCGGCGAATAATCGGGAAACAATAACTAGTATTTCGAACTCTATGAGTCACAAAGTGTAAGTGAAGGTTTAATAGCGGGGAAGGGGAGATGAGAAAAATCGGGGAAGGGAGAAGGAGGAGAGATGGATGGGCGGATGAGAAGAAGAGTAGAGAAGAGAAAGAGGAAGCAGTGAACTCTGCCCAGGACTTTTTTTCGCCGATCTCTATCTCCCTCTCTTGAATGCGAATTCACGTGAGTCATTCAAATTTGATGATTTGATGTGGTCAAAACCCAAATATGAATGGATTCAATGTAAATTTTCTTTATCAGTTGGCCTCTATTCTGAGACGAGACAGTAGTCAAATTGATTGATTTTGTACGCCTACTGAACAGATCTCTCCTTACGAATATCGTGCATAATACGGGATAGCAAGCGGACGAGATAAGCACAATAGAGAATAGCAAGAACAGTCAAAAATCCGTATTTTGATGCTTCCAACGGTTCGTAATGACCAATTATCATGATTAGAACACCAAAGGCAGCCACTTCCAAGAGAATCTGAAATTACTAATTAAAATTCATTAAAAATGAAATTAATTAAAATGTAATTAAATTAACATCTCATTTTGCAAAGACAGGCATGCGAGCATCTATAGGAGAAATTGGTTCGAACTTTAGAGCTCAAGAAAGAAAGTAAAAAGACGGTGACCCCAATTTGAACTCTTAAGGATGGAAATAATATTCTACAGAAACGCACCAATACAACATTCAGTGGATAAATCATGGAAGATACTCTCTTCTGGATGCCCGATCCAGCACTGTAGAGGACGAGCATAGCAATTACACAAGCGACATTGAAAAGCAAGAACTTGGTTTTGACGGCATCATCGCTCTCCTATAATTGTATCATATATATTTTAATTATTAAACTGATTCAGCACTTCATTTTACACACAATGTAGCCCGGTTCAGTTTCATCGAGACATTGTTTGAATTGAACAGATAATATATTATTTTCAACTCACGATTGTAAACAGCTCGATCCACGACAGAAAAATCGAGATCGATACAACGATTTCCATCGAGTAGATGAGCGTTAGGCCGAGAATCTTAAAATTTATATGATTTATTTGCAAAGAAATAACAAAAATAACCAAATACTAGCGTAGGAATCACGAGGAGATAGCTTGATGCCGCATAGAGTTGGTGGATCGATGGCATCTTCGCTATTTTTTACGCCATCTTCTTTGACATCTTTGATGTCATCTTCGAGAGGAAAGGAGAGAGGAGAAGCAGATTCCGGATCCTTGTCCATTGTAATGCTCATCGATTGGTGGCGAATATTGAAAGCAAAGTAAGTGAAAAGAACGAGTAGTGATGAAGAAAAATGAAGGGAAATGACGGAGATTGATGGGTTGAGGTAGGAAGAGAAATGAGGTCTATTCCGAAGTGTTTCTCTAGCATTCGACCAAATGCACATGACAATATGATAATATTAATGAAAATTGATTCTCTCAAATTTTTCCCTGTTCATTTTGAAAGCACAACTCCTAAATTATACCAGGCTAACGGCCCATTTATGCTCCTTATTCTCCTACTCTCCTACCCACTCGCTCGTTCTCTTTTTTTCGACCCGAACTGTAGTAACAGGTTCGCTTTATTCTTCTCGAGCGAGTTTGACAATCGAACGATAGCGGCAAACATCAGGTCGGTTGGAAAATCGATGCCTAAATATCGATCTAAAATTATGAATCACCACGCAAAGCTGCTTTAAAAATTCAACGAAAGCGGTACATACAGCGGTGCATAGGGATCGGATTCGTTAACCAGAAGTCACCAATTGGGTATGGTATGAGTGTAAAGTATACAAGTGAATGAAATTTTCAAGTTAGTTAAAAAAGTAAAAACGCATACTCCGCGCAAATGAATTTTGAACAGAATGCAATATTGACGATGCTTTTCTATTGCGGTATGGCTACGGATTCGGTATCTGGATTCTGTGGTTCGGAGTATTCCGTCAATCCACTTCGGTGAGCACTTCTGAAGTCGGTTCGGAGTCCGGGATGAGATGCGGATTCGCGTCGAGGTAGTCCTCCCTCATGTCGTTTCGCACCTAGAATTAGAAATTCGGTCTTTTTTGGTTCTTTTTTCCCGTAAAACCGATGGATAGCTATCTTAAATTAACGCGTTGTATCACCGATTAATCAAAAAAAAAGATTGTGGAAACATTAGGGACGACTGTCAACTAAACCGAGGCATGTGAAATCTATCTCCCACTCTCTATCGAGTAAGCGATTGCGTGGATTGCGTGGCCTTTCTCACCCCTTTCTCACCCCTTTTGACTCTGTCTAGTCCTCGTTCTTTCATTGCTTCATCTTCTAGAAATCGATCGATACTTATTACACGTCAGTCTAGAGAATCTCCCGTCTCAGTATTCTATGCTAATGCCCGTTCTATTAGATGTAAATCGCCCCAGCTCTCTTTCTTGCTTTCCTCCCTCAATCATCATATCTTTTGCATATCGGAAACTTGGTTAGACTGCAACGATAGTGACTCTTTTCTTGTAAGCGGTTTTCCTAATTTCTTACTTTTTCGAAGCGATCGCATTATTTCCGATGATAGTGGTAGAGGCGGTGGTGTTGCATGCATAGTACACATTTCTTTGAACCCCATACTAATTTCTACCTTCTCTTCCCCCTTATAGAGTCTTGCGTAGTTGATATTCACCTACCTTCTTCTCTACCATATAAAAAAATAAGAATCTTCACTATTTATAGATCTCCTTCCGCCTCTAATGATTCTCTTATTCACCTTCTTCAGAATTTAGAAACGCTTATTTCAATTGATTTCCCTTGTATTTTACTAGGTGATTTCAACTTCCCTAACATTGATTGGCCTTCTCTTTCATCCCCAAACCAAAATGATCTGCTAGACTTTGTTTCCGATAACCAGTTTACCCAGTACGTATCTTTCCCTACTAGAATCCAGAGCTATTTGGATCTCGTATTTTGTAATAAGGGCATTATTAGCAATGTATCTCCTGCTACCGCAATAAGTGACCATCTCAGTGTAACCTTTGATCTTCGCATTCCCCGCCCTCCTCACGATGTTCGTGCTCCATCTCGAAATTATCGGTTAGCAGATTGGCAATCAATCAATGACTGTATTTACTTCCATGACTGGACCCATGCTTTAAACGACCTTGATGCACTCAAATCTTATGACTACTTTGTTTCTTTCATTAAAGGAGGAGTAAATGCAAACGCGCGCCCAGTTGAAATATGTTTCACCTAGCGACGCTCTCTCTTCAAGACGCGTGCTATCTCGCCTCCTTCCCTGAGCTTTCCCTGATCTGGCTCCCAGCCAACTAGCTATAACTCTGTTCGGAATGGATATATCAATGTGGAAATTTCGGAACTTATTATCGTTGTGGAGCTCTAGGCAGTGCATATGATAGCTTCAAAAATTGAATTTTGAGTTTGCTCCTCCTTTAACGACGTTCTTGACATGTTTGTCCCCCTTTCTAGTCCATCTACGTTATCTAGATACCCTCGAACTTTGAAGATCCTTTTTGGGAAATCCAAAAACCTAACCAGAACTGCCCCTAACAGCCGTGCGTGTGCTCTTATAACCCGACGTTTCAATTCTGCTCTTAATAGATTTCATTGCTCCCTTGAAAATCGTATTGTCAAGTCGTCCAATCCTAAGCTCTTTTATAATTACTGCAAGGACAAATTAAGTGCCCCAAAGACCACTCTCTCTGGAATAGTTGACTCCGATGGTTCCCTTTTATTCACTAATGACCAGAAATGTAAAGCTTTCGATAATTTCTTTTCTTCAACCTTTTCCCGTCCTCAACATTCCCCTCTCCCACTCCCTTCCCCTTCAATCTTTTTTCGATTTACCGTCCATTTCTCACTTGGATGTTATTTGTGCTCTAAGTAAACTTTCCCCTAAAGTGAATATAACCCCTGATAGTATTCCTAGTGCCGTACTTTCTAAATGCAAATTTGCAATTGCTTCTCCTCTTCTTATTATTTTTAACAAGTCTTTGCTTACCTCCCAGGTGCCACTTCAATGGCGTCAAGCTTTAGTTAAGCCAATACCTAAAAAATCTAGTAATTCTGTCTCTGATTTTCGCCCTATTTCACTTACTTCGTCTGTTTGTAAAGTTTTAGAAAAGATTCTAATAGGTAAAATAACCAACTTTCTTGATCAGAATAGTATATTTGATCCCCATCAGACTGGTTTTAGGAATTGTAGATCTACTTCCACCAATCTTGCTGAAACTTATTCGCATTATCTCCGCATCTCTAGGACTGGAACGCCTTTTGACACTATTTATATAGATTTTCGAAAAGCATTCGATTCTATTGATCACAGGTTATTATTGCACAAATTGTCTACTCTAGGCCTATCTGATCACTTGGTCTCCTGGTTTCATGCTTACCTTTCTGGTCGAACGCAATCTGTTTTTATTGATGATTCATATTCCACTCCGTCCCCAGTCATTTCCGGCGGGCGTGCCTCAGGGATCTTGCCTCGGTCCCCTTCTCTTCATTTTATTCATAAATGACCTTTGTTCAAAATTCCCACAGTCCATTTATTATTCAGTTTATGCTGATGACCTTAAGTTGTTTGCCGAAGCCCCTTTATTCTCAGATGATTTACAATACACTTTAAATATTGTTGCTAACTGGTCATCACTATGGAATCTAGGCGTTTCCGAAACCAAGTGTCACATTATTCACTATGGCCGACTTAATCCCCGTAGGCAATTCTCAATTAATGGTGTTATTTTACAAGAACCTAGCAACGATCCCAGTAAATGTACTATTAAAGATCTAGGAGTGCATTTCTCCCCCTCACTTTCCTTCCCTTCTCACAACAATAAGATTATTTCTAATGCCCGCTCCAAATCAAATCTCATATTTAAATCCTTTCGTAGTAACTCCATCGACTTATATCTGAAATCCTACACTTCCTTCATCCTTCCTAATCTTGAGTATTGTTCCATAATTTGGAATCCCATACATAGTGTAGCATTGACTAAGGAGATAGAAAAGGTTCAACGTGATTTTACCCGTAGAATGTATGTACGCTGCTCTCTCCCTCCGATATCATATAAACATAGGCTTCGCGAGCTACGTTTAATTACTTTAGAGCGTCGTAGAATCAATATTGATTTATTGTTTCTCCATTCAATTATACATAATCGCTATTCGCTCGCTTGCTCTTCTCTACTTACCCGTGCACCTCTCACACGTTCTATCAGAAATGTCCACCCACTTCGTATTTCTTTACCTTTTATTCCTAGTAATTCTAGTTCAACTCTTGTATTTCGAACACTATCGATTTGGAATTCTCTCCCCATAGAATGTGTTACTTCTTCGCAAAATGTCTTTTCTAATTATATTAAATCATTGCCATCCACTATTTATCCCCCGTCTATACAGGGTGCGAGAAAAGTATGGTGACAAGTCTTTTATGTAATATCTCGCGAAGTAATGATAGCATAGATTTCTGCTTTCGCCATTGTATGCCTGCGAACAGTACCTCCAACAATTTTATCATAGTTCCCCATCTATCGATTTTGTCTTTCAGAGCTTTTCGATTTTCAAGTTCGAAAAAATGGGCCCTTGGCCCGCAGCTCATTTTTCTCTTTAATTAATAATAAAAAATCTTCGGATAATAATTCCCCCACTTTCTCAACTTGAGTATGGAGAGCAACCATTCCTCTTTAAAGTATACTTGTTTAGGCGGAAATACGATATCAGGAAACGGAGAAATATGAAAATAACTGCATCACACTTTGATACGGAATTATCTTTTTGAAAAATCACATTTTCGAATTTCTTTCTCAGCATCCATATATTGAGATATAAACTTGTATGTTATATGCAAGGACCGAATTATGAATTTTAGTAGCGTCAAACTGAATGAAAACATGGTTTAAACTACTGAACCATACATGATAAAATATGGCTGAAAACGACACTTGGGACAGATTCGAAAAAGGTACAGAAGCAGATTCGCTTTCCCAATTTAAACTGAAAGCATATTTGCACTACTGAATGGACGTGTACCATAATACATACGTTTATATTTTTCTATCATTCTTATTTGATGGACGCGACATCTTTATTCGAGAAAATTTTTTCGAGGGCCGTTTGTCACAGCTTACTTTTAAAAATTTTTAAGCTGTATAACCAAATCTCCAAATTAAATGGGCACATATTTAGACTCGGGCACAAGTGCCCTTAAGAAAAAATAATGGAATTCGCAACCTATTACATTGTTGTAATGCGGCATTAAAGAATACGACTCATGCAGTTAGAGAAACATGATCGTTTTTCTTCACTAAATTTTTAATAAATTAAATCTCGTAATCTAAAAGAAATATTTGTTTGATACATGAGCGCTAAATAGCTACATAGCTAAGGTACATGGTGCAAAAAATTGGGATAAATTAAAACACTGCGCACCAAGTGGGGCTTAATTGAATTGTGTCACAATACTTTTCTCGCACCCTGTAATTAGGGACCACTAGCTCCGCCCACTTTCATCTGACACGATGCCCCCTCGAAAGCAAGACAGAGAAATCACAGCGTTCATTCTTAACCAAATTAGTTGATCAAAAAATAATTCGAAAGCTCTTCCCATGTGCTTTCGATATGTCACTATTCAAAAATCATTTTTTGCATTTGTGGTGTTGAAAATTCGAACTTTATAACGCGATCCATCATTTTTAACAGATTTTTTGCTATGCGTGAGCAGTGAAATTATGATACACTGTTTGAATAGTGAAAATATGATAGCCAGCAACCATTCAAACAAGTTGGCCAAAAGGAAATTGAAAAATATTGATTTCCCGGTCCGTGATTCGAAGTTAACTAGTCGGTGCCTGGGCCAAAAGATCACCGTATCCTTCTCTCCCTCTCCTCCCTCTCCTCTCGCTCGTCTCTGACCCGGCGCGTGTAGAGAGCGATTGCTCATACGAAAGAGCGCGATTGCAGCGCATTCCCGTCTCTCCTCGCAGGGGTGAGGCGAAGCCGGGAAAAGGCGAAGCCCTGCCCAAAATTTTTGCGATTTGACTTGGAAGGGATCGGAATTGACTCCGCCCTTTTCTTCGTCGTCTCGCTTTTCCCCCACTCTCTGTTGATGTCTTTTCAAACACTTCTTGAGCTCTAGTACCATTCAGAGATGAGATATCGGCAAACGGCCAAAAGTATGATCATGTTAGGACCTCAGCGGCTATGTTGCGCATAGTTTGGGAGACATGGCTTCATTTCGGCTATACCCCTTGTGGTCCCTATCTATAATTGCCACTTGGCTTGACTTCTGACCCCTCTCCCTTCCCCTCCCTTGCTGCCAAGCAACCACAACCGATTCGATCCAATCGACGGACATCCGTTTCTTGTACACCCTCATGATATTATTGCACTCTAACCCTAACGGAATAAATGAATGAATGAATGAATGAATGAAATGTTCACCCTCATCATGATTCCGTAGCCGTGAATGAGAAAGGCGAAGAGAGCCAGTACCGGTACCATCCACGCCCCGGCCCAAAGCACGTCCTGGTATTGAGTGGGATGAGTGCCATGTGATAACAAATTATACCGCCTTCAACCAAATGGTGGGTCCATAGGGTACCTAATTGTACCGCATCGCACTGCCTGGTACCATATGGTGGTACTTGGTTCGATTAGGTACCACCCAGAACCAGTTGGTACCGTACCTCGATCTCTCTATTTGCGATGCCGTCCATGATCACGACGAAGCAGAAGAAGAAGGGCACGACGGCGAACGTCATCGAGGTGGACTGAAGTGCGGTAGAATTACTGTACCATCAAGATATATTGATGTTTGCGCCTCAAAAGACATTTGATCTATATCGCATGATAATTCAGAGTTGTTCTACGTCATCTTTTGCGATAGTGCAACAATTCATTTCCGATCCAGTGCTCGGCATACGTTTTGCAACACTTAATGCGCGCTAAAATTATTGCAGGAAGAGGTGGGGGCAATTGAAGATCAGAGTTACTCACATAGAACACAGCAGTAGGCACGAGGAGATTTGGCCAGTTTCCACAGAAAGCCAGGCAGCCGGAAATGGCGAAGGGCAGGGGAGCCGTTCCCGCGTACCCGAGGACCTTGCGGACCGCCTCGCGATCCCAGTTGCGATCTCCCGTGGCCTCCAGGTACTTCTGGATTACGGTAGGGTTACGGTGGTATCTAGTACGGTATCAATTGTACTGGGTTACGGTAGCTTACCGGAATCGCTCCTGACAGCCAGAGTAACGTCAGCCCGATGGCGATGAGGATGCCGCAGTGCCAGTGGGCGACTTTCTGAACGAATATCAATGGAATTAGTGAACGGTAGGCGTTATCGACATTCTCCTCACTTCGTCCTGCTCGTTAGTGATTTTTACTAGCAAGATTCATCGATTTCACATGCACATGATATATCAAGATTTTTCATGGTTGTGAATCTACCGTATACCTTGTGCGTTGCGCCAAACGTCGGCTGGCGCGTCAGCCACCACAGTTCCTCCCGTTTTGCACGTCGTGGAGGCGGCGGAGGAGGTGGAGGACATCTCATCGAGACTACCGAGGCCTTCTTATCGACCCGGGATCTCTCTGTGTAGGGAGGAGGAGGCGACTTCATACTCCCTGAATCAAGGAATATTACTGTAGGTCACAGGGGTTACGGTAAGAGAAGGTAATGTGTTTCAATCGTGCAAAGAAATAGAGGTCGCGATGAAAGTGCTTCTAATGATGGGTAGAAGCGTGAAACTTGGCCAATTTAGAGAACTCGGGAAGGATGAAAGAAGAGTGTGTTCTTAGAAGACCCTCCTTTGCACTGGAATCGATGGGAGACACTCTGCGGATTAGTTGTGCAGAGTGAAAAAGGACTGCTTAGAGTAGCATAAAGTTCGAGAAACAGTTGCCTTCATTGCATGCCCTCTCTCACAAGTCAAACGATAGTAAGATTGGCAATAATGAAAAGGTTGTATCGCAAATTTGCCACTCAAGAACGGACAATGCGTCTTGTCTCTCAATAACTTCGCGAATTTTGGACAGGAACGCTATCACCATACTAGAACAAACCTCCCAGAGTGGAAGGCAGAAGGAGGCGGGAGTGCGTATAGATTCCAGAACGCCTTTCTCCTTTTCTAGCACTAACAAGGAGAGGAGGGGGGAGAGGAGAAGAGAACGGGAACGGGAGTCCTTTCCGTCTTCTTCTCCTCTAGCAACTAGCCTTTTTTTTCGTGGAGACGGGAGGAGAGAGATGAGCATGGGAAGGGCAGACGTGGAGGAACAAATGGATGGGATGAGGCGACAATCCTTGGATTCCCAGTGTTTTTTTTGCTCCTTTCGATGCAGAGAAATATAAAGACACACATTGCAAAATGCATTAATTCCCAATTTTTATTGGAGAAGTGTCACAATTGAGGCTAGCTCATTATGAGAGGAAAGAAATGGATGGGCTAATTCCTCATGTTGGTCGACTCCGGGAGGGGAGAGCAGCGCAGGCATTTTTCCCGTCTCCCTCTCTCCCATCTCTCTCTCCCTCCCTCTCCCCTTCTTTCTCTGCCTAGTCCTCTTTAGCACAGCCTAAGGCTACCGCGTGCACTCATCTGACAAGCAGATCGAGAGGAAATGGGAAAACTAGAGAACGAATTCGCTATAACTCCCCTCGAACACTTGAAACAGAGAAAACAACGTGCTAGTTTCTCAGTTCCAATCTGTTCATGCTCATAAATAAAAAGTCAACAGATTTCGGAAACTGAAAACCTCCATTTTTATCACTTTTTTGCACTCAGCCGCAACATTGAAATCGAACGGCGTTTATCAGACTTCTTCCGGGAAATCTCTCAATTCAAAATCAGATTGTTCTCGGCGATTTTTTGCACTTAGCAAACTCTGGAATTGGCAAAATATATAAGAGGCGTGGAGGGTGAAGAACATGGGTGGCAATGACATAAGCAGACCCTTACTGAGCCACCAAAGAAACTGCAATTGCCATTCAAAAAGCATTTAAATTTTAGAATTTACCCCGTGAAAACTTAAATAGAAGTGGACCATCCGAATCGTAAGTAGTGACCAAAAGAGGAGGGTGATCACAGTGAGAAAAACCTGAAAGATCAACGATCAAAGTTCAATGATCAATTCTATGATTATCGATCTGTGTGAAACCTTAAAGAGTACTGTACTCGAGATCCTAATAGAACGGCAGGATAATCTAAACTAGGCAAGATGAGAACTATGACGTCATACCGCCTAATTCCCTGATTCTCACCATGTATCCCTCGAATACTGTAGCCATTCCGAGATGCTCTTTGCGCACGGCGACAAAGCCAACGATGAGAAAAGGAATGGGTAGAAAACATAAGACAGCCACGTATGGAGCCTTGTACTGAAAAGATCGGTACTAGGATGTCAACCTTCCGGATGAGAACCCTAGAAATAAAAAAAACGAAAATACTGCGGAAAGGTAATTTTGTTGGTTCTCATCCGCCAGTGATCATCCGGCCTGTCATCTTTCCAATATCTCTCACACAAAAATATTGTAAACATTGATTAACTTTTGACTAACTTTTCAAATTGGGCACAAAGACAGAACAATGTAAAAAAATTGTTTTTAAAAAGTTAATCTTACGGATTGGCTGAAATATTCAACGACGAACGGGAAGGCAAGGAAGCAAGAGATGAACATTATGAGAAGATACGAGAATGCAACCACCTAAAATATTGGGCTCAGTTTATGTATCCTTGCTGCGTGCTCGGACACTCCAAAAGGTATAAATTTGACACTCGGGCCCATCGGAGGCTGGGATATTGTGACAGGAGTAGCCTATTATATTTCATACATATATTATGCGTATTTCATAAATATTGTGCGTTAAAGGTATACCTTAATTGGTAGGCAGAACGTCGATAGCCGCTCGACTATCGAGCGAGAGCCGGAAATTGCGGGGCCTGCATCTCCGGCTCTTGATTCTCGGTCCTCCGGATCAAGCAGGCTAAACTCCGCAATGGACATCTGTGATTGGAGCACTGGAATGAGACAACGTGCTCGAATGTAGGGGTTATATGGGAATAAGAAGGGTTGAGAAGAGAGGAGAGGACGGCAGTAATTTTTCATCTTCTTTCCTTATCACTTTTTCTCGAATGACTCAGCGGGCAGGAGTGGTTAGAAGTCCCAAAAAAGAAAAAGAAAAGTAGCACGAGGAGGAGAAGAAGAAAGTGACCAGGGCGGAAACAGATTTTTTTCTAAATCTTCGTTGATTAATGTATTCTTTCAGTGGCGGTAGCTACGATTTAATCAATATCAATATTTTCAAGCAATCAAAAAAAAAATGTCACAAAAAGCGTTTCATATGCTATCACTACATTTATTGTCAATGATCTTCAATAAATGCCTAAAGTAAATCAACGCTGTTTTCAACAATATTTATCGGTAGCTCTCTAAAAATATGCCCACATAATTCATCTTCAAATAATAGACAGCGCTCGATGATTTTTCGATATCCGTAATCAGTTGAGAATACAGTTGAGACCAAACATAAAGTGAATACTTCTATTAATGAATTACTCATCCACAAATGTAAAAATTCTTTTCATTAAACATAGAAAAGGAAATTACAAAATCACTCCGTTAGATAGTAGGCAGAGCTCGATGCTTCCATAAACACACGTATAACATTTTGCGAATCAATCAACCAATTTATCAAATCAAGGAATATCACGAATCCAAATTTGGTATTTTAGAATTAACATCGTCATTTAGTAGCCAAGGCTCGATGGTTTCTTACACTGAGCGAATTCTGGAATTTGTAGAATACATAGCAGGCGTGGAGGGTGAAGAGAATGATTGACAAGCCGAGAAACGGATTCTGTATGGGTTCGCGACGAAACTGAAATTGTCATTGATAATCACTCGAAAAGATACCGCAGTCTCTTCATTCTATCATACATAAAAACGAGCTTTTTTGAGTTCGAGTATGAAATTAAGAGACAATGAGCCAAATTGCGAACTAAAATTGATTTGAAAAAATCGATTTTACCTGGTGCCAAGTTAGATAGTATTGGAAAGAATGTACGAGTATCATTGACCAGAAAACGAGTGTGATCATCGCGAGCAGGATCTGGAAAGGTCAAAGATCAAGTATAGCACGCTTGCCCACCCTGATTCCCTGATTCTCACCATGTATCCCTCGAATACTGTAGCCATTCCGTGGTGCTCCTTTCGAATGGCGACAAATCCGAAGATGAGAAAGGGAACAGGAAGAATGCAGAGGAAGGCCACGAAGGGAGCCAAGGGCTGAAAAGTAGATTTTATAACTAGGATACTGCAAATTTTGTGCAGAAAGTTCGCAAGTAGTCGTTTGCGTCGCTCTGTACGAGTTCCTGAACTTTACTAGGACGGAAGATCATCGAATTTCCATGGACAGAAACTCGAAGCTGTCATTGTTTGGGCAGAAAATTCGAAATTAGCGGGCGCCTCATTCTGATCCGATGACTATAGTCAGACAATAGCAATTTTTCACACTTTTATGAAATTCTCCGCAATGAAGTTTCGTGAACGACACACGTAGAGTCGGAAAAAACAAACATGTTCAACTCCTTCGATAGCTTCGAGTACCAGAAGAAAGGCGAGGCCACAAGAGACGAACATTATGAGAAGATACGCTGTTGCAATCGTCTGAAATTGTAAACAACATCTTGTTTTTTTTTGCTTCAAAACAATGTTTAAAATATAGAATATCACACCTTTACTGGCAGATTGAACATTGATAGCCGTTCGAATTTCGAGCCAGAGCCGGAAATAGCGGGTCTGCAATCTCCGGTTCCAGATTTTCCGGCTTCTGGTACAAGCATTCTTGTTTCAGCCGTGGACATCTGTGATGGGTGTAGTACGATGAGGAAATGGGTCGAAAGTTGTTTTATATGGGAACTGAAAAGGCAGAGATGAAAGTGCTAGAGATTGAGAGACGACACCTCAAGATCGTTACATTTATTCCGCAACTCTCGAGCTGCTGTAATTTTTCTTTTTCCTTTTTCTTTCCTCCTCTTCTGAGCATGACTCAGTGGGCAAAGATTGAGTACGTGAGAAAAATAATGACAGAAAAAGAAGAAGACGAGGGAGAAAAGGAGAGAGTCACCGAGCGGAAACATTTTTCCGAGTGTTTGTCCGTTTTCTTTCATGAATGTGACGGTGACCACGATTATATCGATCTATCAACAAATGATTCAAATAAATCAAACACAACATCCTCACATCCAAACACTTCCGATTAAATTTATTTTGGAATTACTTGATCGCACATTTGAAATTGATTTTTAATCAAAACAACATCAAAAAAGTTAAGTGTAGGTTGGTTGAATGGTTTCTCTGACGATAAGCTCTTACTCGAAGCAATTAGACTGAGTGAATCTGAATAACGTGGATATTCTACAATTAAGATATAGATTTATGTTACACATGACTGAATCCTCGAAAATCCCTGCTTCCTCGAAATAGACAGTGTCTCGTGCACTCTCCAGAAGACCTGGACAGTTGGCGTTCATAGATCTACGAATAATGTGAAAATCAAAGATCAACTACCAGATTCGCGTGCAGTGAATACGCAATTGGAAGCACACAAAGTGGAATGTAAGCAAGTCTTGCATAGTTCTGGAAAATTGTGGTTTCTTGGGCGCATCAAATGCAAATTTATTTCATGTACACGAGGAGGTAGGTTCTATCATCCATGATTAATCGGAGAGAGAAAAAACCATAAATGAATTGTTTTTGTTTATGGGATATGAAAACAAATCTAATACAAAATTTAATGAAGAATACTTTGACCAATAACTTTGAAAATCGAATGACTTAGTTGACGATATCTCAACTGACTCAGGCGGAGGCGCCCAATTTGGAATCAGTCCTGCTTTATCCTTGGGTGCCTTCCCCTACGCTAAAGTCAATTACAAGTTGGATCCATCCCTGAATCCACCTTGTGATGCCTTGGATCCAACTTGTAAAGTCACTTTAGCGTAGGGGGGGGGGGGGGGGGCAACCAAGGATAAAACAGGGCTGATTCCAACTTGGGCGCCGACTCCTGAAGAAACCTCACCACATCGTGACCTCCAACGAACATAACTGTGAGACCGAATATGGCGGAAGCCCAAAAGATACATGCTAGTAGTGTGAGGCCCAACTGAAATATGGATTGTTTTTGTATTGTATTTTTAACACTCTAATATGCGGTAAAATTTGCGAATTTCAATAATATTTCAACTAACGATGCCACTGTATTTTTTATTCTGAGCGGACTGCGAAAACTGCAGAGAGTCAGAACTCGTGCAGAGCGCCGCAACGACTAATTGCGAATTTTGTGCACATAAAAGACAGCGAGCCGAATTTCGAACTCACTGAGCAAATCGAGAAGAAGAACACCAGTCCGGCGTGTTCCGCTCTAATTGCGATGAAGCCAATAATGAGAAAAGGAATGGGAATGAGGCAAGCGACGGATGCATTAAGCAGCAACTGCAAAACAAGGTATTTATGATAGAAGATTTCGGGGAAGGGAAGAGATGGGCTCGAAGAAGTGCCGAAACATGGGCACTTCTTCGATATTTGACCCACCCCTACCCTCTCTCCAATCACTTCTCATTCGATCCCGATCACAAAGGAGTTGCGAGACCGAAAATCAGGGAGAGTTATTTAGAAATGCGTGATGTAGGGGAGGAACAGAGGAGGGTGGGCCAAATATCGAAGAAGTACCGTAATACGTACCTCTTCGCTAACTGGGAACTCGAATGGTGAACATGATGAGACCTTGTTGAACATGTTTGACAGCGCTGGGCAGAGGATGAAGAGAATGAGAATATGTGCATAAGCGATCGTCTGGAATGTGCTCAAAATTCAGACAGCCCCATTTTTTATACAGAAAATTCGCAATTAGTCGTTGCGGCGCTCTGCAAGAGTTTGAAACGACTAATTTTTGTTTCACTATCCAGACCCACGCCTTGGGTCCCAAAAAATTGAAGTTGTGATGGGACCCGGGTGCGAAATTCGATCCGGGATATTGAGAGCCAAATTTAGCAAGGTCAAAAGTAAGGCAATCAACGTACTTTAATCGGACGACCGCACATGAAGCTGTGATTAGCGGCGGAAGTGATCAGTTCGGCTTCCGCTTCTAAGTCGATATCCGGGAAGGGGGATTGAGCAGTAATTCTTAATTCAGTCCCTTCAATCTACACACAAGAGTATGGCCAATCAGAGACGGTGACCCGATGTACCGAATGAAAACTTGGAAACGAACCTTAAGTTCATATCCCGAAGTGGAGACGAGTTATCCTCCATTTTTCGGTCCATGCAAGACCGCAGAATCGATGTGAAACACGAGGCCCTGAGGCCCTTCGCACTGGTCAGAAGAAAAAAGACCAGATGGAGAGAGAGGAGAGAGAGAGAGAGAGAGAGAGAGAGAGAGAGAGAGAGAGAGAGAGAGAGAGAAAGTATGAGAAAGTAACAGAGAAAGAGAACGAAGCCAAGGGATGCAGAAGTTTTTGCACGTCCCCTTGGACATTCTAAAGACATTCTAGAGCGGCCGCTTTATGTGTTTCCTTCCTCGCTGGGAAACGTGCAAAAATGCGAGGAGCATTCAAACCCAAACACGAGTTGCAAATTGTTCGCCGTTTTCATTCCATAACTAAAAAAATGAAAAAAATCAATTCTTTTATCATGATAACAGAAAAAGAAAGGTCAAAACTGTACAGAGGACGATTTTTTCCATATCTGACATTTATTGAGGCCTCTCATTCGAAGCAATTCGACGGCGCGAATCTGAATTACGCATATTTTTTTTAAAAATATTAACATAAAATTAGGCTACACATGACTGAATCCTCTCTTTCTTGACATCACCAGTGCTTCATGCATTCTCCAGAAGACCTCAAGGAAATATTAAAGGCCAAAGATCAAAGATCAACTGCCACTAACCAGGTTAACATGCAGCGAATACGCTATTGCGACGACGCAAAAGGGAATGTACACAAGCCCCTCAGGGTTCTGGAATCATTGTATAGACTGCTTATCGCAACGGAACTAGGTCGGATGAGAACTGTGGTCATGGCGCCTTTGATATATCAATTGCGGCATGACGTTATATAGCTCTCATCCGACCTTGTGCCATCCCAACTGACAAGAATTTGACGTCCACTGAACACAGATGGATTGCCGTCGAATAATAGAAGGCATATTACAGAAGACCAGAACATGCACGTAAGTACCAGGAGGAAAAACTGAATCTCTCAAACACATTAACAGAAATACGTCTAGGCACATATTTTGCTCGTGTACAATATAATTTTTTTCTGAACCGTCTAACCTTCAATATACAAATATTACCATCTAAATATTAAATTAATTTGTTCACCGAGCAAATCGAGAAGAAAAACGCTAGAGCGATGATTTTCTTCCGAAATGCGATAAATCCCATGGCGAGAAATGGAATCGGAAGAAGACAAGCTGCTGCTCCAAACAGCATCATCTGAATATTGAATTGAGTTCATTGTTAGGAAATAAATATTTCACAAACCCTAAAAATAATTTTGAGATTTTGCGGTTATGCAAAGGAATACCTCCTCATCCCTTGGGTACACAAAGGACAGCGAGTAGAGTATGATTGCAAGTCCCGGGCAGAGGATGGAGAGAAAGAGAAGATGCGCATATGCAATCGTCTGAAATGTTGCAAAAATTCAATCCGCCCCATTTTTTGTACAGAAAAATCGCAATTAGTCGTTGCGGCGTTCTGCAAGAGTTTGACTGTTCAACGATCCTTAATTGGACGACCGCACATGACGCTGTGTTTGGCAGCGGAAGTGATCATTTCGTAGTCCGCTTCTGTGTCCAGGTTCCTGAACGGCATTAGGTAGGAGGATGAGAACTATGACGTCATACAGCTCTGAAATATCAAAGGCGGCATGGCGTCATACTTCTCATCCGAACTAGTGCCCACTGAACGATAGAGCCTCTTCACTGTTTTACATTTTTTTCTACAATTTCCCTGAATTTCGAACTATAGTCTCCAGTGCATCAAATTATTGCCTTTTTCGAAAAGAGGAACGTACGTTAGGTTATTCATATCCGGATGGGGTGACGAGTTTTTGAGTTCCTCTGTGTTGCGAGACATTGAGAAGGTCAGAATCGATGCGAAACACGAGGGCCTGAGGCGTTCCCACTGGTCAAAGAAAGAACAGAGCGGGTGAGAAAGAGGGAGGAGAGGTAGAGGGAGAGGAGAAGAGAGAGGGAGAGAGAAAGGAAGGAGGGAGATGGAGACAGAGAACGAAAACCGAGAGATGCAGACGTTTTTGCAAGCCTCTCTGGGGATTTGAGAGACATTCTTGAGGGCACTAGGTCGGATGAGAACCATGCCGCCTTTGATATATCAAAGATGGCATGACGTCATATTTCTCATCCGACCTAGTCCTTCCTCAATGGGAAAATTTGCGAATGCTCGTATGGCCACGCACTAGATTTCTCATTTTTTGCCTTGTATAATGTGCAGCAACCCAGTGAGCAGAAGCACATTATTTATCGATTTGCATAGCAATAGCAATAACATTTCGTCGTCTGACTCTCCTCGTTCTGCATGCTCTCTCGCTTTCGCGTGAGAATACACGAACTGGGGATGGCGCAGATCGACTTACAAGGGAGACTCAAAAGTCAACGGAGGAGCTTCGGAATTTCACATCCCTAGGTGCTTAGGTACTGATGAGAGACGCTCGAAACACTTTTCAAAAGTTGCTTATCTGATCTTTGAACTTTCGAAAAGGTGTCCCTTGGATTCGGATATCGCGAAGCTCAAGATAGCCTACTGATTTTGCTCACCCGCGTTTATATCCAGGCTGGCCGAGTGGTTAGAGCATCGGACTTACGTTCTTATTGCTGCTGGTTCGATTCCCCTCGTGTCCAATCTCTTTTTGATAATTTTTGTCTCTACATACTTTATTACGATAATACGAAAAAACTGCATCAGTGATGTTGTACCTTGTATCCCCGTAGAAACAAAGCATTTTCTACTCATGTTTGCGAGATAACATGCTTCACATTAAATTGAAATCATATGATGTTAGCAATCATAATGTTGTTGTAATCAGCTCATTTATTATTATCAAGAAGTATGAAAACAAAAATTAGCAAAAATGAATTGGACGCGAAGGGAATCGAACCAGCGGCAATAAGAACGTGAGCTCGAGGCTCTAACCACTCGGCCAACATGGATATGGACGCAAGTGAGCAAAATCAGTAGGTTATCTTGGGCATCGCGCTATCCGAATCCAATGGACACCTTTTCGAAAGGTCAAAGATCAGATGAGCAACTTTTGAAAAGTGTTTCGAGCGTCTCTCATCAGTACCTAAGCACCTAGGGATGTGAAATTCCGAAACTCCTCCGTTGACTTTTGAGTCTCCCTTGTTAGCAAGTCATCAGAACATGTCAACTTATCACAACGACTTATCAGAAGTGATACACTAGGCCTACACATGACCATAGACTAGTCCAGATCCATCAATTAAAAATGCACATATTGATCGTTGTTCTCGTAAAGTTTAAAGGAAAATTTGAATCATTAGCAAGATTATTACGCGGGATGGACCGTGTGCGTTCTCTTCTTGCCCAATGCCTTGTGCAAGTAACACAGTACTGGAACGGCGAGGTATGACACTACGACAGGTAGGATGTACAGAGGTTTGACGAGGATTCGGTGTTTCATCTAAACAAACAAATATTATTTTTACAAATAATTTTGAAATTTAGAATCATAAAGGCTTGCTCTTGTTTTACTCTTTAATTTTGAAAAGATTGAAATTTATAAAAAAAAAATCTCTGATCTCACTTTAACGAGTCCATCCAGACGAATGAATCCGCCTAGAAACATCCATGCGATCCCAATTAATATCGACTGGCATGCCTGCACATGTTCGTAATTGCTGGAGATTAGAGGATGTAATCAGTGAAATTTGTTGTTACCGTGCAAAGTGCGAAAAGGCACCAATGGAGCCGAATTTCGTATCGAACTAAGGCGAATCCAAAAATGAGAAATGGAAGAGGACAGAGACTGATGAGTGCGAGATAGAGTAGCTAAATCTCGTTTAGTTTACGGTATTTTTTTGTACAACCGCACGTTTTCGAAAGCGAAAAACTAAACTGGAAAAATTCAGGAAAAATTAAGCTGCATAAAAAGAAAAAAAAGGAGTAAAAAACCCAACGTATTCTTCTTCCACTTGCAGTAGGTAGTCTAGAAAGAAAAAGAAGGAAAGAACGATCGTGGAACCGAGGAGGAGCGATAGATATTTGTAGACACATTCCTAGAATTATTTGCTCCGGTAAATTGTATTTTCATTATAATCAAATTTTGAAAAAATACGGTCGATTTTGCAAACTTTGTTTTTCATCTATTAACATGATGTAAAGGGGACCGGTCTTAAGTGAGTTTGTTGGGTATGTATTAAAAAATGTGCTTGAACCGTTTTTTATTAATATTAGTAATCCAAATGGGGTGTTAAAACACGCTGGTTTCCGACAAACCTTGAGTTCACAAAAGCTGATTGGAGTCGCTAAGTGGGCAATGAGAGCTTCTGTAGCCGGGTTGTTGGGATCGCGAAAGTAGATAGGACTTAGATATGAATCAAGATCAATGCGTGATGGTGAATTTGGAAGTCTGAAAAGTGGAATTGAAGAAAGAACTAAACAAAAAACTTGATAACAACTGGAAACGCGTTTAAGATATATTTCCAACTGAAATCGCTAACAAACATTCATGAATTGTTTTCTAGCTGAAAATAATAAATTACTCTTACTCAAGCTCCGACGAATCAGAGTCGGCTCCGTGCTCCTCCTCCATATCCAGTTGGGAAGAGCAGTGCAAGGGACAGCCGGGTTCACTAGCCAGAGCAACGGACTGAATGAAACAGAGCGAAGAAGCCCTAATTCAGAAATCTGTCTGTCTGCCGGTCGGGATCGGCCAGACGGAGAAGAGTAATCGGGATGGAAGAGTAATGCACGGGCCAGTATGCCACTTTCACTTACCGAGGCAAGAATAAGAAGAGGATACGAAGAAGAAGGAGAAGAAGGAAAGAGAGCGTGTGAGAGAGAAAACCGTTATTTTCAAAGACCTATGTCTATTCCGAATATGCCGAACGGACAAGATAATTCGAGCCCTGGAATCACAATCAGGATGAAAGAATAGGAAATTGTCATGTTTGCAGCAAAGTTAATTCCGATTAATTGAATTTATTTTGATCATAAAAATTCCCATAATGACGAACATTCGGCTCTGTACCAATATAAGGGTCCCAAGGTGGATTCTGTACCAATATAAGGGTCCCAAAGGAAGCTGTACCAATATAAGGGTCCCAAAAATTTCTGTACCAGTATAAGGGTCCCAAAGTAAGCTGTACCAGTATAAGGGTCCCAAACAAAATTTCAAATGCTGTTATCAATATGTAATATTGCATCATAACTATGTAACACCGTGTTTCTGAATTGTATAAAGGAAATCCAGCTCTGAATGTGTGTTACCTTCGCAAATTGGCTCAAACTCAACCTACAAGACAATGTCCTTGGCCACTCTTTGGTTTAGGACAGATGTATAAGAGACATATCTTTGCAGAGATACAAAAAAGGTTAACAAATATCAAAGTTCGGAACTTTAAAAGAGTTCGAGCTGGTTCGAATAGCCCAGCCAAGTGCCTAGCCTTCTAGGATGATATTGAGCCGAGTTACGAAGGGAACGCAAATAAAGTGATTGATTTCCGTTACACACATCTGAAACACGATATTGCACAGTTATGATGCAGTATTATTAGGTTGTCTCAAAAGTTTCTCCCTATTTTATTTTTCAAGTTTTTTCTCGCTTGCATTTCCTGTCGGTTATTTCCATTTAGTGCAAGTTGGGGTTATATAAGTAGAATACAATAGTAGGTTTGAACCGTTTCTAGAATGCGTTGTATGCGAATAATTATGCGATATCTCGAAAACTCAGAAAATGTCCATTTTTGGGTGCTCTTTCTTCGTCACTACAATTTGAATACGAGCTAACATTTGGTTATGCCCTGTTGATATGTGATACTATAAGGGTTGCCCTTCAAGATTATAACAAAATATCCGGCATTCAACACGTATTGAAAACAGGGTAGAGCAAAAAAGGCTGATTTCGAAGGACAAATTTCGCCATCTAGCTTTCGAATATTGCTGTTCACGATCAGGTTATTGTAGACTCCCCGAATATAAAGTTTATAACACACATGCCGAGTACTTCAATGACCACAACAATTGAGCTGGCTGGGTCAATCGCAAAAGGTGCAGGGTTATGCAATATTTATCAACAGAAAACTGCTTAGCGTGATTTTACGAACAAGAGCTCATCCCAAGTGGGGATAATCAGGCCTCCTCACTATAATGCATACATCAGCATGCCCATATATCGCGCTTTACAATAGTGTGTCAGTTATGTGCCTATCACAATTCTCCATACAACTATGAGCAAATAAAAATAATGGTTCTGGCGCAATTTCCCTGAATTTGGAAGTTTGCTGTGTTTGTATTACTAATTATGTAGACCTGTGATAGCGTATTTTCGATAGAGTAACAAAGCATCATTCGACTACTGAAGTACTTGTGGGGATTCATCAACATTGAAGGGAAGGATAAATACAAATCAAAAATTGGTCAAAAAGGGAGAAACTTTTGAGACAACCTAATACATATTCATGACAAAATTTTATTTGGGACCCTTATACTGGTACAGATATTTTTGGGACCCTTATACTGGTACAGAAATATTGGGACCCTCATATTGGTACAGAGCCGAACATTCTTCTTAACTAGAGAGAAACCACAAGATGTTGGCCTTCTCGCACGCTCGGGAAGAAGAGTAGTTCTAATAATGGCATTACTAACGAGAAAGCATGGGCATTGAGGAGAGTCAGACCATTGCTAGATAGTAGAGTATGAACTACAACTTTGCTTGAATGACTCTCTTACCGCATAAGGCACCACGTCGGATGAGAACTATGACGTCATGCCGCCTTTGATAGATCAAATGCGGCATGACGTCATAGTTCTCATCCGACCTAGAAAATATAGGGACTTTAGCAGCAATACTTTGTCTTAATCATATTATGGGTTCGTAAGAGTTCGTCAATCAATATTTATCACGTCATGCGTTAACGCAAGATGAGGAAGGGTCGGTATTCTTCAGCAGTTGCGTTCCACCATCTCGCTCCAATAGTTCTTCTGAGATCATCTCTCCATCGGGGTTTAGGCTGACCCGGTGAGCGCGTCCTGTTGTAAGGTATCCACATAGTAGTCGCTCTGCTCCATTCTTCCATATCCATTCGTCGCAGTTTCAACGCCCAAATTGCCTTCCTTCTCATAGCCTCCTGATTCCAGTCACGGACTCCTGTTGCGTTGCGGATGTTCACGTTCCTCCATCGATCTCGCAAGCTGATTCCGAGCATTTTCCGCTCCATCTTACGCTGAGTCACACTTAGTCGCTCCTTGTCACTTGCTCGTAGGGCCCATAGCTCGCTGCCATAGAGTATCGTAGACATGACACAACTGTTGAAAAGGCGCCGCTTTGTTTTCATCGGTAGAATGCGTGAAGAGAGGAGGTACGAGAGCTTGCTCCATGCGAACCAACCCAGACGAATTCTGTGCTCAAGTTCTGCTGAGTAGTCAAGGGGAAGTGAGATTCTTCCGCCTAGATAGGTGGTGGATTCGGCAAAGTTGAACTTCAGATTGTCGATGACAATGGGTGCTCGGGTGGAGGTGCACGAGGTTAGAAGTACGGTCTTGGATGGATTTACTTCAAGACCAACGCGCGCGCAAGCCTCCATAAGTTTCTTCATCATGTTCTCCAGTTCGGGGCGACTCTTTGCGATTAGAACAATGTCGTCTGCGTACTCTAAGTGACTCAGGTTGCGGCCATCGATCGATATTCCGTTGTTCTCCCAATCGATTTCATTCATAGCGTATCTCAGGACGGCATTGAAGAGACATGGGGAGAGAGTGTCTCCTTGGCGAACTCCTCTCCGCACTTCAACTGGAACCAAATCCTCGTTGACACGGATGAGAGTAGAGGAAGATTCGTAGAGGCGACGCAAGAGATGGATTAGAGTCGGGTGCACTCTAGCGATCCACAGTGCGTGCCAAACAGAGTTCCATTCCACACAGTCAAATGCCTTCCGAAAATCCACGAATCCCAAGTAGAGGTGCATTCCGTATTCGTGCGTGCGTTCTGCGAGTTGTTTGATCGAGTGAAGATTGTTGAGAGTGCAGTGACCTTTCCGGAATCCGGTCTGAGTGTGCGATTCAGCCTCTTCAATTGATGATTCGATTCGTTTGAGAACAACGCGAGTGATTGTCTTGAGGGATACGTTAAGCAACGAGATTGGTCTGAAGTTTCCGATATCTGTTGGGTCGCCCTTTTTGTGAAGAAGGGACACAACTGCTTCAACCAAATCTCCAGGTACTTGGTCTCCTGCTACGAGGCGATTCAGTAGATCAGCGAAGAATGGGGCAAGGTGCTCTCTTGAGTGGTAAAGCATGTCGGGGAGGATACCATCGGATCCAGGGGAATGCCCGCACTTGAGAAGCGAGAGAGCATGCCTCGTTTCATCTGGAAGGAAGAGTGGCAATGGTTCGGGAGAAGGAGGCACGGCCAAGGGAATGTTCACTGCGCGTTTGTAGAGTTCCCCGTAGTAAACTTGGACGGCAGTCTTAGTCGCATCTTGGGAAAGAGCGCCAGAGACTGGGTCAGGAACGAGAAGTCGTTTACGAGACGAGCGCAGTTTGAGCATCTCTTTGACGATGCTTCTTCCTTTCATTGCAGCTTGTTTTGCCTGGTTCTCTTTCCTTCTCTTGATATCGTCTACGAGGTTGCTTCGGGCTGTTTTGCATGACAAGGAATATTCGACATTGGATTGCAGGGATGATCGAAGTAGATGGCGTTGAGCAAGGAGTTTCCGAGTTGCGGGAGAGATCCAAGGTGGCGATTGCCTCTTTCTCCAACAGTTGGTTGCTGCTGTCTTTGCAAACGCTTGTATCTTGTGGAAGGCGTCTGTGGCTGAGGATGGACGAGCAAGGGGCATTGATGCGAGAAGGTTCGCATTGGCAGTAAAAGCGACTTTATCGAAATCCAGCCGCTCCCTGCATCTTTTATGCCGCACCTTGTTGGGGAGAGAGAGGGTGAGTCGGACGAGACGATGGTCGGAGTCGAATTCGAACTGGCCGACGACTCCACAATTGACAACTCTCGCTGTGATGGGCGATGCTACGAAGTCAATTTGGTTGAATGTGGAGCCGTTAGGGGAACGCCAAGTCCAGATTCTTCCTCGACGTCGCTTGGGGAAGGTGTTTTGGATGCGCAATTTGTTCCTCACGCAGGTCTCTGCAAAAGAGCGCCCACGTGAGTTCGGGGTCGGAGAGGCAAATTCACCGACAAATCTTTCATTGCCAGGTTCCTTTGCGACTCTACAGTTGAAATCCCCGACCAAAACTGGCATGTATCCTGCCGGAGCGTCGTGCAGCGCGTTCTCGATCTGGTCAAGGAAGTCGTCGTAGACGGCATCATGATAAGCCGATGTTGGGGCGTAAGCATTGACCAGGAAGAGTTTCTGTTGTGGTAGCTGCAGGGTTGCGAGACGATCCGAAAGACCTCGAAACACGGCTCCTTTTGCAAGATGCGGTTGCAGCAGGAAAGCGACACCATGTCTTGCAGTGGCACCCCCTGAGTGATAAACGACGATGCCTGAGGCCGCAAGATTGAAGGAAGCTAAACCCACAATCCTCGCCTCCTGAACAGCTACGATGTCCCACTTGATCTTTGAGAGGGCCAGCTCGATCTCGAGGAGCTTCTCCTTGGGTGCGAGTGTCCGGGCGTTCAGCGTGCCGATGTTGAATGGACGACCCATCGAGGCGGCTTACAACTCCCGCTTGCCAGAGCTGCTGGGAGAGGGAAACTGGCCGAGGGAGAGGGAGACGGGGGGACGGAATGCGCACCACACCGCTCGCGACTAGCGTTGAGGGCCAGAATTGAGGGCGTTGAGGGCGTTGAGGGCCAGAAAAAAAGAGTTCGTAATTCGGGCATTAGTCTCTTCCTTTCACACACTCTATAGACCTGAGAGACTGTGTAAAATGAAGAGACCGTGGTCTCGTTTCTCGAACTGTAGTGCCAACAACAGATGAGATTGTATAGCAAGCAATGCAAAGGCTTCGACGTCACTCGAATTTGTAGTCGTAAAGGCGGCAACGCTAGGTAGGCGTTAGAGTTGGTAATACGAGGGGAGGTTACGAGCTCGTTACGCCTCCCCTCCTCGGATTGAAAAATAGTACTAGGGGAGGATAACGAGCTCGTAACCTCCCCTCGTATTGCCAACACCAGTAGGCGTAGTCCGGCTAGCCCGGCTGCATGTTCCTGTTTGCTGCGTATCCATGTTATTTCAAAGTACTGCAACCTTCTGCAGCTGAGGACACTTTACCGACCAATTTACCGACCCGGGAATAGATTAAGAGGGAAAAGAAAATAGAGACAGATAGAGATGGAGGAAGGCAGATGAACCACGGTATGCAGGCGTTTTTTTCGCGCCTGGAGAGGAGGGTCTTGATGTTCTACTCTTGCATTCCTCTCATTGGGAAATATTTGGACATACTCGAAAAAAATGAGAGTCATTCACGATAGTTTGTGACGTATTTACCTTCACTAGTGTTTTTACTGTGCAAGTGTCCATTAATAACAAGACAGATTTATCAATCGCCGTAAGTTGATATCGACACAGGAGTACACATGACATTGAGTACACAGGTCACGCAGGACTTTGTTAACAAGACAGCTTGATCAATAGCAGTACGGTATTATCGGTAGGTCATTATCGGGTAGATCACTTCGAATTGCATCCGGACTGGCTTTTCTTGACGTTCTTGATCGGCTTCTCATACCACTTCAAGAAGATGCGAATGCAAAGGAGGGAGTGGGCGACAGGGAAGATGTAGAGAGGAGCGATGAGCATCCTCAGGTAAGTCTTAAAGGAGGAGTATCAGAAAAAAATGACTCAAAAGGTTTTTAAGCACGTTAGTTCGTGCATTTTCCTTTGGCCTAATTTTGCCTTTGAATAATTTTGCTACACCAAATCAGACGATTTCAACTGATTTTTCAGTTGTTTTGTTAACATTAGATGAAACAGAAAACTCACTGAATACTGGGTCTCTGGCTCATTGGAATCAGAAGGCTCATAGAATAGGACGAGGCCACATTGAAATAGCCAAGTGATCGAGATCAATAGCGCTTGGCATGTCTGAAAATGGTCAAATTTTTGGAGATTGGCGAATGAAATCGACTAAATGTCATCTTACCGCATAAAGAGCGAAGAGAAACTGATGGGGCCTGCGTTCATGATGAACCGAGACGAATACCCCAATGAGAAAGGGCAGTGTAAAGAAGGTGATGAGAGAGAGAAAGAGCAGCTGAAAGCCGTATTGTTTGTTTAGGAACAACCATATTTTTCTCGAGAAAAACAGCAATGAAGATTGACATCTTACGGGCTATAGCGCAGTAAGAAGAAACCATCTCAAACACACTCTCTCATCCCGAACAATCACTGAGAGTCAGCTCCCATTTCCTCGCTATTTGATCACACATGTACCCTACTGTTTCGTCGCGCGTCGGGCGTATATAAATAATAATAATAATAAAATTAACTTACATATTCGTCCGGTTTCAGTGCGTAGCGTCCAAAGGAGTAGGAGAAGATCACGATAGTCGATCCGAGATTGAGAGAAAGGTACGTGTAGGCCCATCTCTAAAATGTATTATTACGTTCCTTATCTTAGATTGATTATGTGGAAAATGTCAAGGAGAACAGGACATATCTGAGTTCTAGCAATTCCATATCTCGACTGCTAGACGGGAACTATAAATTTATAATGTGGGGTTTAAAAGCAATTTAGACTCCACATTCCAAATTTCAAGCATTAGGTCTCCCAGGTATGGAATTTGAGGTATAAGTGCGGGAATACAATTTTTTTCATATTCTCTTTGGCTTTTTCGACGATATTAGTGAGACGGGGCTTTCAATTTTCGAATTTAATATCGACTTCGAGCTCAATTACAAATATTTTTGGCCTGAGGCACACTGAGTACCAAAGTATCATATCACTGCCCACTCATTTCGAAATACGCTCCCTTCGGACACTTTCGCTAACCCTCACCTTGAAACGCTTGTAATGTTATTGTTAAATGTCTCCAAACACGTAGGCAACTACACGAAACCCCTACCACTCGACCGGCTCTTCGGCACTATGTCGGATGAGAACTACTACGTCATGCCGCTTTCGATTTATCAAAAACAACATGATATAATAATTTTCATCCGACATGTTGCCGACTCATCAATACGTCGGACATCTGCCAATCTCTCACGAAGACGCTTCTCAACAACTTGATCCTTACTCCTGGCAGATAAATAAATTGAAATTAAAATTGAAACCTTGATCAGGCGAGGGTTGTTTGAGGAGCCCAAGAAGATAGAGAGCTTCTCACGAACAGTTAGCCTGCGCGGTGATGCACTACGTCTGAAAAGTGGAAGTGGAAAAAGAGCCGCTATATCACTGCGGAGAATGAGTTTACAATACATTTACATCCAAAATCAGTAAAAAAAAATATCGGTTTTCTTCAATTTGAAATTATTAAACTTAAAGGGAGTTTGATGTGAAATATAATTCTTTGTTGTTTCATTCCTCGCAGTTAATTATGTTGAATGAAGTAAAAAATATTTAATAAATAATTAAATTAAATATTTAAAATAATGAAGCAAAGCTACAGTAACCAAATAAACTGTTCCGCGAATTGATTTGTTGACTACTCACTGCTAACGAAATTACGCCGGGGAAGCCGCCTAACCACGCCCACTCCCCGCTTCGCGGTTGGCATTTTACGTGTTTTATCGATGTTTTCTCGCGGTTTTACATTTTGAATTCACTTGATCTAATAATGTATCACTTACATACACCTTATTCGACCTTTGTGAACGTGGTTTATGACCTGTACGCTTACCTCGCCGTTTCCGCGTCGTCTTTTATGACCGATTGATCGTTTCTATAGTTGCCCTGTCTGTGTGAGAGCGATACTACCAGTTATTTTGAAAGTCTTTATTGCAATAATCGTCTTAGCACAATTGTGAGAGCATATATGGGCGATTACTCGTTAGTTGCCGCTCAATCCGAGTCTTCTCCCATTTCTAGCTCTCCGTCGTTCTCCCCCTCTTCATCCTCCCCTTCCAGTCCATTTCCACCCTCTTCTCCCTCCTCATACTCCTCATACTCATATTCTCCCCCTTCCTCTCCCCCATCTTCCTCTTCTAGTCCGTTTCGCTGCTCGTACCAAGTGTTGATCTCGTCAAAAACGAGGTCAGAAGGGACTCCCAGTCGACGCGCCACCCGTGTTTCTTCCAGTTCCTCCCTCACGCACACGCTCTCTGCCAGAATCTAAATTTTATATTTTATTAAGGGCAGCGTCGCGAGAATTGGTTCTCTTTTTTCCGTGTTATCTTCCTAGTGTCACTTTACGTGCTCTCACGCGTGCTTGGCTGAGTGCACTCATAATTGATATGGCATTTTCGCGCGATGTCATCCGAATTCTTTTCTGCTTAATATTTAATTACTCATGTTTTTCAACGCAGGATGCGCGCCACTTTTGCAAAGCGGTGCCGACACCTTACAACGCCACCTCGCGAACGTATTCCGCAGGTTCGTGAAAGTTGCGCCGCCACTTCATGTAAGTAACGCCGCAGCTTCGCGAAGTGGCGCAGGCTATTTAAATAACCCAGCACTTTCGCGAAACTGCCGCGTTACTTACATGAAGCGGCGCCGTAACTATCGGAATACTTTCGCGAGGTGGCGTTGTAAGGTGCCCGCACCGGAAAAGTGGCGCGCATCCTGCGTTGGAAAACCGGAGTATTTTGTGCTAACCTCCTTTCGCCACGGGTGTGGTCCCGATTCCCTCTTAGTCTTCACTGATGGGGCAACTCTGCCTGGCCGTTGAACAATGTTTGCGCCCTTATCCTTCCGCAATCCCGAAGAATAAGGGAATTGTGGTGCAGCATGCTCAGTTTCATCTTGATGTTATAGAAGAATGGGGAGCTGCGGTTATAATGATATTATATATTTCACTACCCCTTTCATTACCATGCGAATCGCTTAGGAGCATACATTAGGGACAGTGAATGATAGGATTCATTTAGTGCCGTATCAATAAGCGAAGAACTGCCGAGAAATGCCTTCTCGAAGTGTTTTGAATACAACATTTGTTCAATCAGTTTGTAATCTTTCGAAGTTGCCTGTTCAGAAAGGATATTTCATGAAATATTTAGTGGCAGGAAACCTTCAGAGTAGGGCGGGGCGGGTCTCCTTTCTTCCTCCTTTTCAGTTTTTCGTGGTCGCAATTTGGAACTTCTTTCCCTATTCGTATTTCGATTAATCTCATTTCTATAATTGCATGCCCACCGTCTTCCAGCTGTGCTTGCCCTGCACATGCATTAGGAAAGATCGAACCAGTTCCAAAGCCTTCGGTCTGTCTTCTTTTTTCGGGAAATTCTTATGGCAATAAAACAAATGGTTGAAGAAGGAAGAATAGAGTTGTGCGAGAACTGGGGAGGCCTTCATTGCCTGTGTTTTCGATTATAAATTTGCTCATTTGGTCGATCACACACCTTCCACCATTCCTTTTTGAGTGGTTTTTGAGTATGCCATCAATCGTTCTCTGCCACAATCGACTTAGTTTTTGGATGTTCTCGCAAATTCTTATCTACCATCTTGTTCCTATCCGAAACGCGCGATCTAAAATTCGTTTGTTTGGCTTGACCCTTTCGTGGGCACTAGGTTGGGTGCATAGCTGTGCACGAGCCGCCCATACATGGTATGAGGGGTGTTTTCCCGGGAAGGCATCCCCATACCATGTATGGTCATGGTGATAATCGATAGTAGGTCATGGGGAGGTCAAGACTAAGCACCATAACCAATCGATAATGCATTATCGATTGATACCGTATATATGACTACCGTAACCCCTGATTATCGCAAACTAACTTTATTTTTTTAAAAGTCCTGATACCGTGCCCAATAGATTCCACAGTACTCAAGCAACTACAATAACCCAGTTACATGGGTCAAATATGTTAGGATAGTAATTTCATGCTCGATGTTAGATTTTTTAGAAAAATGTTTGATTCAAAGAACAAGACCTGACCCAAGGAACTGGGTTACGGTATTCACTTGGGTACTGTAGAATCGGTTAGGCACAGTACCAGGACTTTAAAAAAATAAAGTCAGTTCGTTATAATCGGGGTTTGCGATAGCCATATAATGTATCAATCGATAATGTACTATCGATTGGTTATGGTACTTAGCGGTCGCACGTTCAATGATAGATCGCGAGAGAGCATGTGTGGGAGAGGTAATATATTTTGTTAGTGATATTCTTATAGTCAGCTCACTTTATCACAAAGCCGTCATCTATTAGTTCCACCATCGCTCGTAGAACCCCAGTTGATTCCATTCTGATCGATACACCATCCTCTATATTCTAACCATATATTTCGCACTATTCCAACCTATTCCCGGCTCCTTTTTGTGCACACTGCACCCTGCGATTGCCAATTTCGTCTTCGCATCCATCACTGTGGCTTTACAATTAGAACCATTCCATCCTGGATTATCATACTGCCCGTCGATGGCAACCGATATTCCATCAGGCTGTAATTTATTGTCCAATGCGCTTATTTGCCGTAGTTCACCTCTGCGGCATTCTTTGAAACTTCCCGTGCATCATTTTGCCAGATCAGGAAAACCCTCTCTATCGCGGGACAACCGATGTCGCGGATTGCCCTCCGCATGGCTCGTTCACTAGGGAGGCCGAGACCGAGCAATTTTCCGAAATCGTCAAATCTCTGAAGCGATACGCATTTTGTTCGTTTTTGCGCGATTATTATTCTCACCGGGATTTGGACTCCAGTTATGAAGGCGGCAATGGAAATCGATTGGTTCCCCTCGAATACCTTACTCTTCCCCTTTCCAATTTGCTTTTGACTCTGCCAACAGACGAAGGCGCCGCACGCAAGACAGTCATACTCGACAGTGCATGCGCATCCTTCCTCGCGCACTATTATCAAACTTCTATCGAGCAGTTTGCCGCATTCTTTGCATCGATGAAACAATTCCAGGAGTTCCTCGTGTCCCACAATCCGAAACTTAGTCTCTACCCGTTGAATCGATTCATCGTCGTCACTTTCCTCACTCTCTCCATCACTTTGACTAGATGGCACATACTCCGACCCCTGTGAGAGAGCTACAGTAACCCTATTCGAGATCTGACCTACCTTATCGATTGTCGTTTCCGTTCGAATACTCGATTGAGTTTTTAATCGTTTCGGAAGTGTTGCCATATCGCCATAATACATCTCGTCATTGTGATACCCATTCAGGCCAAGGGACTCGACTCGAAGAGGAGAAGACGGACGAGCGGGCGAGAGGATGGGAGGAGTGGCCAGGCCGGGCTATTGATTTATTGTTTTTTTTAAAACTTGTTTTGTAGAACTAAGCGCCGAAAACAGTAGATAATTTGCCAATTTTGATTCAGATTAGATCGGGAAAGTCGATTTATATTATTAGTCAAAAAAATCGTTAGTAATGACTAACTTTTGTTACCGAAATCGATATATTTTGTCCATACATACTTTGATTGAATGGTTGATAATTTGAGGCATTTTTTTCAGTATAGTTTCCTTCAAATGATATCCCGTTGGCTCATCCCATCGAGCAAGGCTGTATGAAGAACAATCAAAATGATACCCGAGCCGTAATCATGGAAAAGGTTGCAATTTTATATTTGACCAAACATTGAAATATAAATCTGCCAAGTGTGAATTTTTGAAAAAAAAATCCTTTGCGCCCTGTGAATTCCAATTCGTGATTTTTTTTTAAAATTAGACATTTTGGATGGATAAACATGTATGAATTCAATTGGTAGGGAATAGGGGAGGTTGTGACACAAGCCCAACTTATTACCAATAGCTGATTATTCAACTTGTTAGCTGCTTGAGAGTTGTTTCATTGTTACCAGTATGCGCACCACTACATTACTCTGATTTGATCCGGTGACCAGGTGATAATGAGTTTCGCTTCCCACCTATGTATGGGATCATTGTTCAATTCTAGTAATTGAGAGGATAGCAGTGGTTTGATGAACGCAAACAACCGTATCCAATTGATACTACAGTACCCACTCAGTTTGATGGATCAGCTTCAGTTGGTTAGATCACACGTTTGCAAAAACAATCCTTGGGTACTGTACTGCATTAACTGTAGTATCGATTGTATACGGTTGTTTGTATTCATTAAACGACGGCTTTCCACTCTACCAGAATCGAACCATGACCCCTACATAGGTGGGAAGCGAAACTCATTATCACCTGGTCACAGGATCTAATCAGAGTAACGTAGTGGTGCACATACTGGTAACAATGAAACAACTCCTGTAGCTAGATCTAATATACAGCAACCTGTAATGCGCAGTATTTTTGTCACTCTCTTGACAAGAAAAAAATCATAGCCATTTATATCGTTCGAAAACTTTCTTTCTGACTTCTCAACACCAGTCGTTAATTACATGGAAGATAGCAAATTAGGCTGCGAATCAATGTGAAATCGATTTTTTAGTGAGTATGTATGCAAGGGAATATTTCGATATGTGAAGTGTGATGCGCGAAATGTTGGGATGGATAATGGTGAAGGAATCAGGGGATGGGAAGATGAGAGAGTATGTAGACCGATGAGGGACGAGAGATAGATAGAGGCGATTCAAGAGATGACAAATTCTCTATTCCTTCTCTCCACCGTTCACAATCTCTTCTCCTACTCCTCTCTCGAATCCCATTTGTCTCTCTCTCTCCTCCCTCTCTTTCTCTCGTCCCTCCTCGTTCCAAACACTTTCTCATCTCTCAACACTTCGCGCATCACGCTTTGCTTTTCGAAAAGTTATGCCCTTGCTTTCCCAATCACTAACTAATATATCGATTTTCGTTTTCTCCTCTCACTAAATATGCACTGATTCTCCTAGTTTGTGATCTTCAATGAAGTTAACAACGAGTAATGATGAACTGTCAGTGCGAAACAAATGCAATAAAAGCTTGTGATCTGCCTCTTTTCCATTATTCTGAAAGAAATTGCTCAGTTCTCAAAATCACACCCTTGGCAGATTTCTGTTCCACTAACTGGTCAAATATAAAAATTGCAGCCTGATCCATGATTCCAGGTAGGGTTGGCTGACTAAACTCTTTATTTTACTTGTGCTTTCGTTTGTCGGGCATAGAGTGCAGAATGAGGAGATAATTTCATACGAAGCCAACTCTACTTCTAGTTCGCAGATATTTTTGAAATCTCTATCGTATTACATTTCTGACGTAAATAAACATGACTTCATAAATGCATAATATAAAGATACTATTCCCTAATTGTGTTTCACATGCTTCTCCAAAGTTGATTGTATCGTCATTGTTTGATTTATGTATAAACTTTTTGTTCATTCGCTAAGATAGTTCGAATAGTATAAACGAGTACTGTTTACAGTATCATTATTGCCTTGTCTATGGAAGCGTATAAACTGTTTCATGCTAACCTCGTCCACATCCATCTCAGAGTCAGAGGCAGCGGGCGTAGCAGATACGGTAGGGTTGCGGTATCGCTGTTGAAGTCGCTCAAATTGAAGCTCAGGCCTTAGCGGGCAGGTTTGGAGAGAAGGCGAAGGATTAGGACGACACTGAATCCATGGGTTGTTTAATTAGTATAACTGATGTGGACGTCCACTAATCATTACAGTTTGTTGATATAGCTCGTTTCTTATGTAGTGGCATAGTTAACCGACGAGATAGTGTAGATAGACTCACATCCTTAGGCAGGCCAACTGGAGAATCAAAGTGCTTTGAGCACCATCGTATGTCTGCCCCCTTGTCTATCTTCTGCCGGTAGTCCGCCAGTTTTCCCATGGTCTCCTCTTCAGTCAACCCAAGGCGATCAATCCACCTTTTCTGCTCTGCTTCCCGTGAGTTTGCGTAAAACTTTCGTAGCGTATCATCAACCAATGAACAGAGGTAACACGTTCGTTTTCGCTTCATTCTGAAATCTACCGCCCAAGGTTATCGACGAATATCGAAACGATAGCGAACGTTGTACACCATAAACTGTGTTATCAGGATCAAAATGATAATTATGCGCATCTTTTGTTCAAATCGACATTATAAATACCGAAAATACACAATAAATAATTAAAATTAAATAAAAATCAATATTCCTGAGCTACGGTAGAATAGTTGTGTACCGAGCGTGCAGCGAGTGTGCTCCGGGCGATCCCTCGCATAAACCACTTTACGGCTCCGGATTCCTGACTTTGTTCGCTTCTAGTAGGTTCAAAATTAAACAATGATTTTTCGTATTTTTCCTGTTTAATCATAACCGAAAACTGCGTTTTCTGAGCTCAACATGCCTAAACTAGCCGGCTCCCTTTAAGTCTCACTTTTTCTTTGTCGATATGGTCGAAACAGGGTGACATAGGACTTTCTGATCCTCTTTCATTGCAGTCGGTAGGGAAGGGCAGTGCTCTGGAAATCCACGTTCACTGGAGTCGCTAGGAGGCGGGGAAAGGCATAGAGGTAGAGGGAGGGAGAGAGAGGAGGAGGAGGGGCCGAGAAAAGGGGAGGGGGTTAGAAAGCCGTTATTTTGAATGATCTATGTGTCTCAGACGGACAAGCACGTTAGTAACAAACGATGCCGAAAATTCACTCGAAAATGATTATCTTTATGGATCTTTTTTTCTCACGAGAACGCGAGAAACAGGGGGCGAGAAAGCCGCTATTTTGAATGATATATGTGACTACCGGGCTCTCTCAGACGGACAAGATAATTAGAATCGAGGAAAAATGATCCCCGTTCTAGAGTAGGGAATAATTATCTTTACAGCAATCATACAGAGAGCGAGAAAGCCGTTATATTCTATGATCTATGTGTCTAGCAGGCTCGGTTAGATGGACATGAAGATTGGTCGGTTGGGAGGAAGTGCGCGGGGAAGCCACGTGCACTAGTGAGAACAAAAAGAGAGAAACAGACAGACATACACACTGAGAAAGCCGTTATTTTGAAAGATATATGTGTCTGTCGTAGAAGAAGGTTCGTGTTCGCACGCATCGGTCGAAATGGATGCATGTGATTCTAACTACCTCCTTCAGCATCATCTCATCCGGAATCCAGGACACTTTCAATGCCACGTATTGTCTGTCTAGTAAGTTCTGCCCAGCCCTGTTTAGACCGACCTGCAGAGACAAGCTGGTCCGTTCTCTCTGGCACCACTTTGCGCCAAATGGAAGCTGAAAGCAAGAGTGCGCTCCCATAACTTGGTGGGGGGGGGGGGGTGACATTTGCACAACGGACATTTGCACAACAAATCGCCATTAGCTTGTGATTTGAGGTAGGGACTTGGGAGTTGCTTCAGTGTTACCAGTATATGCTACCCTACATTCCCACGTATATGTCTTGTTACCAGGCGATCATGAGTTTCACTCCATATCTATGTATAGGGTTCATGGTCAAAAATTTGGAAATTTAGTAGAAAATCATGGCTAGATAAACAGAGAATGCCGTAGCCAATCGACATTCCAGTAACTCAATAACTACTTAATCATAGCAACATGGGTATCAATTGGTTACGGCATTTGATGTTTATCTAGCCATGATTTTCTATTCAAATTCTCAATTTTGGACCATGAACTCATGTTCGCCTAGTAACAAGATATATACATGCAAATGTAGGGTAGCATATACTGGTAACACTGAAGCAACTCCCATGTCCCTACCTCAAATCGCAAGCGAATGGCGATTTGTTGTGCAAATGTCCGTTGTGCAAATGTCACCCCCCACCCAACTTGGTTCTCCGTAATAACTGCCCGAACGCTCTTTTTTTACCCTCTGTAGTAATCACTTTCTCCTCCTTATGAACTGAGTCTGACTCTCTCCTGTTTGCATGCTCTCTTTCTTTCTCTAACCTGAGAGAGACCGTGAAAAATATGGAGAGTCAGGCCATTGCGCTATGACCCGATTTCAATGGATAGAGGACTGGAGTGAAGTACGGAATGACCCTTTGCATAAACTTCGCACTCTAAAACTAGCTCATTATTCGATCTGTCGAGGGAGAATGAACAGACGATTCCCCGCATTTCGTGCATTTAGAATACATCAAATTAAACGGTCAATGCTCAGACGGGCGTGGGCCAAAATGTTTTCACCAATGTGTGCAAAGAGATAGATGCTTCTCCTGTTTGACACGTGGCTTCCGTGGAGCACGATTCCTATTGCAGTGAAAAAGCACTAAAACGTAAACAATACGCGCACTGTAAACTGCGCATTGATCAGATGGAGGGATCACTAGCGTTAACGACGCAACCGCCTGTAGTTCGCTTTCCGTATAGTTACACCAATGACAATCAAGAACAAGGAGGTGGAAATAGACCTTTCCTCACCAACTAACGAGGAAACCCAACTTCAATGGATTCTCAGCCCACCGCTGTTTGGAATGGCGCCTGAAGTGAGAATTTTACGAATTTCTCATTTTTCATCACTCTTATGCCCTACTACTCTCTTACAACGCAATCTAATCATTAGCAGAGTGAATGTGAAAGATGTGAATAATGAATTGCTTCAGGAATTCGCCCTGCTTCACATCCGACTCAGCATTCTCCTCTCAATATCGGCTGCTAATGTTGCTGTATTCTCATTTTATGCATCGGTGGGAATTTTTCAATGGCAGTTATCAGTTGCTGGTAAAATTTTTATCAATAAGCAGTGCACTCAAGCCCAAATATTCCGCTTTGATTCTATCAAACAGACGCTCAAAAACGGTTGCGTTTCGAAAAGTGCAAGAAAGATAGGTACAATACCGTATTTTGAGCACAAACTCTCAGGACCACCACCCAACTACGATGTACACCCTCCTACTTCCCTATCTGGTCCTCACTCTACTCGCTCCCCTTCCATTTCTGATCATGGCGGCTGTAGGAATTCAAAATAAGAAAACCTGTCTGATCTACCCGCATATCGTCAACCTCGTACGTTTTCGAGTTTGTAGTGTCACACTCTTTTAATTTTTCACACCCTCTGTTGACTTCCTGTTGATTTGAGAGAATGCATACAATGAAAGACGACCTGCTATGCGACATCGTCGGCAGTTGATAGATCAAAATGCTCTGCTCTTCCAGGTTCTGCAAATGGTCATTGCAATTTGGTTCCTACTCGCCTCACTAATGGAAATCTCGTCCATGGTTTGGATGTATCTACTCTACAAGGATGTAATTTTGTTTCAGATTTCAATCAACGGATCTGCAGAAATAATCGTCAAACTCGTGTATTTCACATATCTTGCTCAAGGAATAAGGGTCATCCTACGAGTAGTTCATGATATGAAGAAGAAAAGTAATTCCATGGAAACGTAACACATAAAATATATCCAATTTCCGATTCTATAATGGGAATCGTGATTCCTGTGCTGGAATTTTCTTGTCCGTCCCGACCGACACATAAATCTTTCAAAATAACGGCGTTCTCTCTGTGTGTCTGTGTGTCTGTTTCTCACCTTTTGTTCTTACTAGTAAACGTGTCTTCCCCGCGCATTCCTTTCCGTCCGACTAATCTTCATCTCCGTCTAACGGTGCCCGGCAGACACAAATCATTCCAAATAACGGCTTACTCGCCCTCTGTCAGTTTTTCTCTCTCTATGCTTTTCTCCGCCTCCTAACGTCTCCTGTGAACGTGGCTTTCCCGTGCACTCCACTTCCCCTATCGACTCCAATGGAGGAGGACGACGAAGCCCTAATTCGCCCTATTTCGTCCATTTCTGCAAAGAAAGAGTAAGGATATTTTTTCTTTCAAATTTAAGGAAGCAAAGGGAAGTTTGTAAGTGTTTTTAGGTGAAAATATAATGTAAATGAATTCTCTGCCGTTTTAAAGCCGCTTTTCTACCACTTCCACTTTTCAGACCTTCTTGTCGCGCAAGCTAACTGTTCGAGATATTATATCTGTCTTGTCGGGCGCTTCAAACAACTTTCGTCAGCTCAAGGTTGTCTCTATATTTAGCACGCAGATATTTCATAATAAGATTACAGGAATTTCAGAGTTAGGGTAAGCGAAAAGTGTCTGAATCGATCACATTTTGCAATGAGTGGGCAGTGAGACAGAATTAGAAATGAGCTCACACTTTGTTGAAAAGAAGTTTCGTACTCGCCTCAGGCCAAAAATATTTGTAGTTGAGGTCGATATTCATAAAAAAAAACACATAAAACGAAAATGAAAAGTTCAGTCGGATTTAGTGGAAAATTCCATACCAATTTAATTGCGGAAATTCAAATATTTGTCATTCTTACACGACTTTGCATGCTATCACTAATCTGATATAATTATTATATCAGATATCAGCCTACATGTACCTTTCACTCAATCTCGGATTCACTACCGCGTTCTCCATCTTGTCCTATGCATACTACGTAGAGCAGCAGGACGAATATGCAAGTTAACGTTGTAATGGTTTATTTTTACTGAGCTATACGGTATATAGCCAATGCCGATTTGTTTTCTACGTTGCTCTGTATCTGAAAGATTTACATCTTCGTTACTGTTTTTCCCTCGAAAAATATGATTGTTCGTTTGAAAAAAACCTTAACTATATGGCTTTCAGCTGATCTTCCCCACCTTCATCAGCCTCTGTACTCTGCCCTTTCTCATTGTTGGATTCGTCTCTGTTCACTACGAACTTCGCTTCCATTGGACCCTCTTCGCGATGTATACGGTAAACGGGGACTTAAATTATCCCATTCTCTAATCTCAAAAATGTGATCATTTTCAGACATGCCAAGCGCTATTGATTTTGATCTCTTGGCTATTTCAATGCTGGCTCGTCCTATTCTATGAATCTTCTGATTCCAGTGATCCCTTGATCCAGTATCCAGTGAGTCTTCTGATTCATCTAATCTCAACACAACAGCTCAAACCCCCCATTAAATTTGTTTGAATTTTAAACTTAAGTATTCGAAAACAAAATTTGAACAAATGAAAATAACGTTACCTCTTTCAATACGAATGTTGAGAGGAAAAAGATAGATCAAAGGCGGTATGACGTTACTGTTATCATTCTATATATATGTTGTTAAGACTTATCGGAGGCTGCTCGTCGCCGCGCTCTACGTCTTCCCTGTCGTACACGAACTTCTTGGAATTTACATGTTCTGGGAGTGGCACAAGATGCTGAGCAAGAAGAGAACGATCGCATCCCATTCTGTGCAATCGAAATGTTGATGACTTACTGCTTGTGATAAAGCTGTTATGTTAATACTGGTATACTAAACACTAGTATTGTTCTTTAAGCCAGTAAGATGGGCAAGGGAGTGAAGCTCGTCAGTCTTTATTGACGCTTGATGTTTCGGGATGTCCGCCCATCATCAGCCATGGCTAACACATGCAAGAGAGCAAGTTAGGAGCCCCATGCCTGGCTCATTTGGTTTCCTTTATTTTCAAACGTTTCTCAGTGAGGAGGGAAATTGCCCAGCAGTCCCATTAGAAACGCTCTTCTCTCCGGGGCGTGCAAAAAAGCCTGCGTCCCGTGGTTTCATTCTTCCTCTCTGGTCTCTACCCCCTGCCCTCTCATCCTCATCTGACTTTTCTCTGCCTTTGCGAACGCCTTAGGCCCTCGTGTTTCACATCGATTACGATGTCCCGCAACATCGAGGAGTTGAAGAGCTCGACACCTCATCAGGATATGAATAACCTAACGTACGTTTGTATTCGTCGTTTTTCAAAATGCACTTGACACTAGATTTCGAAATTCGTGGAAACTTTTCTTCCACTCTCATCATTTGAATGATGAGTAATTAACGATACAGTTATCACGCGTCTTCTGAGAGAATGCATGAAAAAGACACCCCTGAGGAACTAGCTGCAAAAGTTTGAGCAATTTCCAAAAGAAAATTATGGCATATTCTTGTGGAGACGAGAAAACTTTTGTAGCAGCGATTTGTCCCGGAACCGGCTTTTAGGCATTTTCCGGACTTCGTTCCGGCTCTGACGTCACATGGTTCATTTTTGAGCTACGGTGGTCAGCTTGTGCTCAAAATGCGCGGAAAATTATTTTAAGAAACTTTCATGTTCACACCAAAGCCGGGCGAGTGCGAAATCGCGTTGAAAATCTCGAAAAACTAGGTCGAGATTCATTTAAAAAATCATATCTCGCTTGGAACCCCACCCTTAAGTAGATTTTGACTGCAGTTTCAGAATCAACGTACCCATATTAGTCAAGGGAAAATGCGAGTGAGAGTCGGTAGGGGTTAGAATATGTTACGGTAATGCAAAATGTGTGCTCAAGTCGCTAATTCGTGAATTACAATTTCTTATTTGTAAGTGGCAATCGCTCATATAAATCGTTTCTTTCATAATTATATTGTTACTAACCTAGATATGTTCAATTCCGTTGAAAAAATCGAAGATTTCCACATTTCAAAAAAATCATGTTTTTCACCTCGATATTTCTCAAATTTGTAGGTTCCAAACTCAAGATTTCGCGGTCATGTCACGTGTTCACTATATGGATTTTATAGCATGCTAAACCATGAGTAATATCTAGTAGTACGGGCCTGCTCAACGATTTTAAAACTCGATTTTTTGACAGTCTAAAACGCTAGATCGAGCGTGTCGGAAAAATAAAAATATCGATAGTGAAGTTCATTTTGAGAATTATGGTTATCTACAAATTGGGAAAGTGTTTTAGTAACCTGCGGCGTTAAATACAGGCGAAAATGCGACAGATTTCACGTTTTTTTTCAGAAATGTCAATTTCTCACTCTCGAAAAATTCGCAAATTTAGAAACGAGAACGTTGACGAATTTCGCATATGTTCCTGACTAAGTACTTCATGGAAACATTTTTCAAATTTGTAGATAACCATAATTCTCAAAATGAACTTCACTATCGATATTTTTATTTTTCCGACACGCTCGATCTAGCTTTTAGAGTGTCAAAAAATCGAGTTTTAAAATCGTTGAGCAGGCCCGTACTACTAGATATTACTCATGGTTTAGCATGCTATAAAATCCATATAGTGAACACGTGACATGACCGCGAAATCTTGAGTTTGGAACCTACAAATTTGAGAAATATCGAGGTGAAAAACATGATTTTTTTGAAATGTGGAAATCTTCGATTTTTTCAACGGAATTGAACATATCTAGGTTAGTAACAATATAATTATGAAAGAAACGATTTATATGAGCGATTGCCACTTAAAAATAAGAAATTGTAATTCACGAATTAGCGACTTGAGCACACATTTTGCATTACCGTAACATATTCTAACCCCTACCGACTCTCACTCGCATTTTCCCTTGACTAATATGGGTACGTTGATTCTGAAACTGCAGTCAAAATCTACTTAAGGGTGGGGTTCCAAGCGAGATATGATTTTTTAAATGAATGTCGACCTAGTTTTTCGAGATTTTCAACGCGATTTCGCACTCGCCCGGCTTTGGTGTGAACATGAAAGTTTCTTAAAATAATTTTCCGCGCATTTTGAGCACAAGCTGACCACCGTAGCTCAAAAATGAACCATGTTACGTCAGAGCCGGAACGACGTCCGGAAAAATGCCTAAAAGCCGGTTCCGGGACAAATCGCTGCTACAAAAGTTTTCTCGTCTCCACAAGAATCTGCCATAATTTTCTTTTGGAAATTGCTCAAACTTTTGCAGCTAGTTCCTCAGGTTCATGCAATCTCTCAGAAGACGCGTGTTATATCGTTAGATGCAGTTACATCGGAACTAAAAAACATAAAACTCGGATTTGAATAACTCTGCGGATGTTCGGTTTCGCTTCTTCCAAATACATTTGGTACACTTGGAAAATGATAAATACTCAAGGGAGAAATCGTCTGACTCTCTCCTGTTTGCATGCTCTCTCGCTTTCTCTAACCTGCAAGACAGCGTGTAAAAGAAGGAGTTTCAGAGCAGTGGTGACCATTGCGCGTCCAATGCCCTTTATTCAGTGGTATGGACTTGCAAGCGGTCGCCCAATTCAGCACTTCCACCGCTAATCGCAGCAGCATGTGCGGCTGTCCCATCAAGGTTAGTTAATTAATTTTAACCAACAAAATTTGCAAACTCTTGCAGAGCGCCGCAACGACTAATTGCGAATTTTCTGTGCAAAAAATTTGGCTGACTGAATATTGAGCAAATTTCAGACCCTTGCTTATGCACATCTCCTCTTTCTAACCATCTTCTGCTCTGGACTTTCGATCATGTTCTACTGGCTGTCATTTGCTTACCCAACGGACGAGGTATTAATAAATGATCATGATTTTATCTTTTGTTGCATTTTTCTCTGCATTTTAAACTCTGAAATCCGGCGATGTATATGGTCGGAGAAGGAGTAGCTATTTATATTTAAAAGTTATCACGTCTGGTCGAGCAAAATGAATTAGACTGCACAATCTAGCGTACACGTTGCCGAAATTCTCAGGTGGAGGCGCCCAAGTTGGAATCAGCCCTGTTTTATCCTTGGGTGCCTCCCCCAACGCTAAAGTCAATTACATGTTGGATCCAGCCCTGAATGCAACTTGTAAAGCATTTGATCCAACTTGTAAAGTCACCTTAGCGTAGGGGGAGGCAACCCAAGGATAAAACAGGGTTGATTACAACTTGGGCGCCTCCTCCTGAGTTTACAATTTGATGATGGCGCCCTTATCAATTCGCACGTCAAGTAAGGGTGTCATCATGAAATGAAAATTATGAAATTGCGTATGTGTATTGAAATATTTTCCCGATTTTGTGCAACACTAATCTCCCGTATCCAGGTAATGCAGTATCGCAATTTGGAAGGAAAAGAAAACTCTTGTCTTCATTTTCGCGCTTTGCGTGGTGAGAACAAGACTTTGAAATTCGGCTCACCGCCTTTTTATACACAAAAATCGCAATTAGTCGTTGCAGCGTTCTGTAAGAGTTCTTTTATTCTCGCACACTCCGAATTTGAAATTCAAATTTAACAATATTAATTTAAGTATCTCATTATTTCGAATGGTATACGAAATAAAAATATTTAACAGATCGAAAAGATTAAAGAAAATATCGCAGATTTGTACCACCGTATCGACATGCTTCTTCTGGCTTTATGCAATATACTCGGTCCTTCTCAATGGATGTCACATTTTTGTGAGATTTCTGAGTCGTAGTATTCAACATTCGAGCCAATCTCTCTTCACCAAACCTCAGCTTGATGCGATGCTAAAAATCGCTGCAACATCATATGACGTATTCCCAGAAGAAATTTGACAAAGATCCTAACTTTGCAGCGATTTTTTAACACGACATTAGAGAGTGATGCCGTGGAAAATGGCGCCCAGAGTATCTCGGCGCCCAGTAGAGCTAGCGACTTGGAACTCCGTTTTGGGGGTGCAAAATGATTTTACACGTCATATTCCAAATTTCAAGCCTCGCTAGCTCTACTGGGAGCCGAGATATGAAATTGCCGGAATTCAAATAATTCCTCTTCTCCTTGACTGTTTCATCGTTTCCCGGACATATTATCATTTCCAGGACTATAAAATGTTCTTCTCCATTCCTCTTTGCGTGCTTCCAGTAGCCTACTCTCTACATGCCAATCTGGTTGTGATCTTTGATCTTCTGCCGTTGAACCTCTGAATTTTCAGGTCTTCTGGAGAGTACACGAAATGTTGTCGATGTCTAGAAGGCATTGAATCATGTGTACGATTTATCTATTTTTACATTGACGAAATGTGCGTTTAATTAAGGTTCGCTCCGTCGAAGTTCTTCGTACGAGAGGCCTTTTCGTAAATCAGAGCTAATTGAATTCGGATTCCATTTTCCGTGTTGATAAAAGCACGATCTATTTAAATTTGTAGTTCCCGAATAGGAGTCGCCAATAGTTTTTTGACATTATTGAATAGTTTTTTGTTCATAAAGTGTGCATTTCCGTCATTAGCAACAATTTCCCAGAGAAGAAGGAAACACATGAAGCAGCTGCTCTAGAATGCCCGAAGGGACGTGCAAAAACGGCTGCGTCCAGTGGCTTCGCTCTCTTTCTCCTTTTCCCTCTCCTCTCTCCTTCTATCTTCTCACTCCCTCTGCCCTTTCTATGACCAGTGTGAACGCCTCAGGCCCTAGCTTCACATTGATTCCGCCCTCAAAGTCTCGCAACATGGAGGAACTCCAAAATTCACCACCTCCTCCGGACTTGATCAACTTTGAGTACGTTATTTTTCAGGTTGCATCAAGATGCTGCACTAGGAACTAGAGGCAACATTGGGTGATTCTCTCTTTTTTTATTTCCCATATTCCTCACAACGTGACAGGCTCTCTGCAGTGTGTAAACGGAGGAGAGACGGACCACTTATCATGCTCTGGCACTTCTTCGATATTTGACCCCCCCCCCTTTCCTCGCATTCCCCCACTCATTTCTAGGTATCTCTCCCTGATTTTCGGCCGCACAACCCCTATTCTATGGGGAGAGAATGAGAAATGATAAAGGAGGGGGGTGGGCCAAATATCGAAGAAGTGTCTAAACTCTCTTGGCTCATAATTGTTGTCAAATCCTCGTTCAGAGATATGGACGCAGAAGCTGATTACGAAATGATAACTTCCGCTGCGAATCACAGCGTCATGTGCGGTCATCCAATTAAGATTAGTTAATTTAGTTATTTTGACATAATTTGAAGGGGTTAAACTCTTACAGTACGCCACTACAAATTTATTGTGCAAATTATGGCTGCCTGAATAATGACAACGTTTCAGACGATTGCTTACGCAAATCTGCTCTTTCTCTCCATCCTCTGCCCGGGATTATCAATCATGTTCTACTGTCTGTCGATCGTGCACCCAAGGCACGCGGATGTATTTGTAAATTATCAATGATGAGAAACGGCATTGGAATGAGGCTAGCGACGGCTGCTTCGAGAATCATCTGAATATACAGTAGCGCCAATAAGTATTGAAACGATTTGTTATTTTGCTATAACTTTTTCGCTGACCTATTTGGCAATTTGGATGTTGTGGTGCTATATGCCAAATCGATCGAGGAATACGATGCACATATTGCGTCATCACGTGCACCATAACTGATTGCGTAGTGATCACGCATTCGAATTTCACTTTTTCAAACAGGCGTTCTTACAAAGATTTTTCCAGCTTGTCAAACTCTCTGACGTTGGAGATAGGACCGAGACCTATCCAGAATATAAATTTGAAGTTTCTGCTCAGTCGCTCATTGGCTGTAGCCTTGCTGCAAAATCGAAGTCGAAAATTCAGATCTCGGCTTTTAGACGACCTAGAGACTCGTTCAAGGCATCAAAATGATCGGCATCGTGAGGAAAGTTCATCCTGAAAATAAGAAAACAAAACTCTTAATTTGCAGGGCATGAAAAAATCGCTTTTTCGCATGACCATTTTTTGGACATTCATAACTTTTCCGGAAATGTATATAAAAATCTGGTTTTTTCTTAGTCATGTTCATAATCTTGTATATGTATGATTCCCAACTTTTTAGAGTGTTTGGTTATCTTACCTGTTCGCGGCGATCGTTTTTCGGAGGCACTTTCGAGTTCCTGACCCGCTATTTTCGTTTGCACCCTCCCTCCAACTGCGCCCAAAGTTATTAAAACGTTTCAAAAACTTGGGATTCAGTTCTTCATAACGTGTTGGACATGTACACACAATGACAAAAGTTTTCCTTAACTTTCTCTCAAACATGTTCTCGAAGGGTCATGCCAGCAGGACCACGGTGCACCTCTGAAACACGTTCGCCGCGAAAAGGAAAGACATCCAAACACTCTAAAAAGTTGGAAATCGTATATATACAACATTATGAACATGACTCTGCAAAAATCAGATTTTTAGATACATTTCCCGAAAAGTTATGAATGTCCAAAAAATGGCCATGCAAAAAAGTGATTTGTTCATGCCCTAAGGGCAAATTAAGAGTTTTTGTTTTTGTGTTCTCAGGATGAATTTTACTCACGATGCCGATCATTTTGATGCCTTGAACGAGTCTCTAGGTCGTCTAAAAGCCGAGATCTGATTTTCCGACTTCGATTTTGCAGCAAGGCTGCAGCCAATGTGCGACCGAGCAGCAACTTCAAATTTATATTCTGGATAGGCCTCGGTTCTATCTCCAACGTCAGAAAGTTTGGCAAGCTGGAAAAAATCTTTGTAAGAATAACGTCTGTTTGAAAAAGTGAAATTCCAATGCGTCATCACTACGCAATCAGTTAAAGTGCACGTGATGACGCAATATGTGCATCGTATTCCTCGATCGATTAGTATATAGTACCACAACATTCAAATTGCTAAATAGATCAGCGAAAATGTTATAGCAAAATAACAAATCGATTCAATACTTATTGGCGCTACTGTATATTCAGATGATTCTCGAAGCAGCCGTCGCTAGCCTCATTCCAATGCCGTTTCTCATCATTGGATTCATCGCGGTTGTGAAGGAAAACAAAACTCTGGCCTTCATCTTCGCGCTTTGTGTGGTGGGCACTAGAGTTCATAATTCGGGCCTTCGTCTCTTCATTTCACGCTCTCTAGACCGGTCGAGCAGTGAGAGAGCGTGTAAAATGAAGATACCGCTATTATGGTTTCTCGCAACCAGTTTCTGGGGAACCCGCCAACAACTGGTCAGGGCACTGGTTAGCAACTGGTTAGCCCCATTCTAACTGGTTAACCAGTTGTTTTTTATCAGTTGTTAACCAGTTAAAGTGGGCGGAGCTTAGGCAAACGAGTTGCTAACCAGTGCCCTGACCAGTTGTTCGCGGGTTCCCCAGCAACTGGTTGCGAGAAGCCAGAGTAGATCAGCGCAAGAGAGCGTGCGAACCGAGGAGAGCCTACGCTGATTCGACATATCATTTTGTGTTAATCATGATTTCCACCTTGTTCCAGTATGCAAAACCTCTGTAGATGTGTTTTGTGAGAACAATATTTTAATAAAACATCTTTCAGATGTTTCTCACACTCTTGGCATTCCTTTGCTGGTGTGCAGCGACATACTTAGTCATAGTTGGAAATGTGATCAGTGGAGGTCAAATTCGGGTGAGGCTTCAGTGGCTGCAATGGTCTGACTCTCCTCATATCACACGCTCTCAAGTCGGTTAGAGAAAGCGAGAAAGCATGGAATTTGGAGAGAGTAAGACGATTACGTTTCAGTCGAGTCACCGCATCTTCATTTAGCAATCTCTACAAGTCGAGCATGGAAAATAATAAAATTTTAACCCGAATGATGAACTGTTAAATTATTTCCAAAACATTCAGACGCTCTTCTTCATTCCCCTTTGCGGGCTTCCAGTTTCCTACTTGCATCATCTCAATATGGTTGTTGAACTTTGATCTTTGATCTCTGATTGTTGTTCTTTGACATTTGAACTTCTGATCGTCAGGTCTTCTGGAGAGTACACGAGACGTTGTCGTTGGGAAGGAAGCAGGGATTCAGTTATGTGTACGATTTATTTGTTTAAATGGATTGAATATTGTACTAATTAATATTTGAACCGTCGCATTGCTTCGAATGAGGAGTACAAAGAAAAAATGGAAGAGCACTAATTCAACTTTTTTTGTTGTCGTCTGGATAAAGGGTCTATTTTTTCCATTTGTGAGTAAGCAGTTCCATAATACTCGTCGTTGGTGATCTTAAAGAAGGAGAAACACGAAGAAAAGATTGTCGTAGAGGACAGAAATCCGATGAGAAATCACTTTATCCGAAATGTCACGGATGACTTTTTCACGAGATATGAGAATGAGTTCGGACGGTTCGTACTGAGGGGAAACGTTATCTCTACCTATCACGCTCATCAGAATGCATTACGTGCTCATCTTTTATTCGTGTTACACCTTCTTTAATGATAGTATGCAGATTTTCGAATGATCGTGTTTTTGTTGGCTAATTAATTTATTAATAGATTGCGCGATTCGTAGCTATGCAACTGTTAATGAAAAAATAAAAACGTGCACACTAGAGTTCGAGAAACGATACCACAAAAAATGATACCTCTCTCCATTCTCCACACTCTCTAGTCGATCGGCGAGAGAGTGCAAAGAATGAAGAGAGCGTCGTATCCTTTCTCGAACTCTAGTGCACACCAACACTCAGAAAGTATACTCGACCCGGTCACTCTTTTCTTCTCTCCTCTTTTTCTTTTTCTCATTCACTACTTCTTTGCACGATGAGTTATTCTCAGAAGGAAAGAAGAAAATAAAAAGAAAAAAGAAAAATTAAAGCAGCCCGCTCTAGAGTTCTCTTTTCGAGGTTTCGTTGATCGACCTCTACATCTCTTATATCTGCCGGTCCAATAGTAAGGTTTCAATTTTCAGGTCATTCATGTGTCAGGTCTCACTATTTTTAGTGATCTTACATGGGAATGGTCTGACGACACATGCCCCGATCTTCACCAAAATTGGAGGGTATACTAAATCGACTGTGCTGATTTCAATTTCGTTGTCAAAATCTGCCAAATAGGTCATTGAAAAATCTAGAAATCCTCTTGAGGTCATATACTCGACCGTAAGGAGGTTCGCTGATTAAGTGGGGTAGTTTTGTGACTGGTTCCAGAAAAAACTTTTAAAACTAGTTTTTCATACTTCGACATTGATTGTGGACACACCAACAAAAAGCAAAAAATGTTTGGCCATGGGCAGGAGTCGAACCCCCGAAGACCGGGCGTTGCTCCTCATCCACCCCACTAGGCCACCACAGAGAGGAGCTGAGGAGAGGAGCTGAAGAAACTCCTAACATCTCAATGGAAAATTATCGATTTTTTCAATGACCTATTTGGCAGATTATGAAAACGAATTTGGAATCAGGATAGTCGATTTAGAATATCCTCAAATTTTGGTGAAGATCGGAATATGTGTCCAGAGACCAAGCCTTTCAAATGGTCGAGTATTTATTGACTGTTCTAATAAATTTATTGATGATTACTTCGTACCTATCATCACATCATGCAACTGTTCACCAAAGAATAAAAACGTGCACACTAACACTCATAAAAATGCCGCCCCAGTCACTCTTTTCTGCTCGTGCCCTTCTTTTTCTCATGGACTGCATCTTTTACCGATGAGTTATTCTCAGAAACGGAGCGAATAAAAGAAAAATAACGAAAGAAAAATTATAGCAGCCCGCTCTAGAGTTCTCTCTTCGAGGTTTCATTTCTCGAGGTTTCGTTTCTCGACCTCTATAACTCTCATCTCTGCCTGTCCAGTAACCATATAACCCCACTTTCGAACCAATTTTCCTATCCCAGTTCCCACATCGGAGATGTCCGCAGCGGAATCTAGCAAGCTTGTATCCGAAGCCGGAAAATCTAGAGCCGGTGATTCTCGTGCTGCATTTACCGGTTCTGGCTGGAAACTCGATCGGATTTCAATGTGCTTCCTGCCATTAAGGGTGAGTTATTCTACATTTTCTGCTAGATTTTTGAAAAAGGTTTAAATTTGAAAAAAACAAAATTTCAGACGATTGCAACAGCGTATCTTCTCATAATGTTCGTTTCTTGCGGTCTCGCCTTTCTGCTGATACTCCAAGCTATCGAAGGCGTTACGCATGTTTGTTTTTTTCCTGAACAATCAACGTACATTATTCACTAAACTTCTCAGATGAGTAATAAAGTTTGCGTTTTTGAATGACATTTTCCGAGTTTTGCAGCCTTTGACAATCCTCGTGGCCGTCTGCTGCGCTCTTCCAGTGCCCTTTCTCATCGTCGGATTTATCGCCGTATGCAAGAATAACCACGGAATGGCCATCATCTTCGAGGGATACATGGTGAGCATCTGGGTTTCAGGGGATCAGGGTGGCTACAGTCTTCGAGGGATATACGAGGGTTTCCCATATTAGATAAATTCGAATTTCGGGTAGGTTACAGAAGCACGATACAGATGATTCGTCCAGAGCAATCACAATATACTTAATCTTTGGTCTTTACAGATCTTTCTAGCAGTGATTACTCTAATTGCCTGGACGATGCTAATTATATATTCTGTGATGTACTATTTTACAAATGGCGAGGTAAATTCGAGTTTTAACCATTTTCGTTGTCCATATCGAACGAGAGGGAGAGTGAATGTGTGCATTACGAAGCAACAGCGGTTTCGTTTTTAACAATACTTTTTTACCATTTTTAAAAAAATTTTTACCGATATATTTCAGGTTCGTCATGAACCCATCCATAATCCGCTTCTGGCATTGACAGTCATGCTCTTTACTCTCCACGCATGCTATATTTTCTACAAGTTCCAGAAGTCGCTGAGTGCGAGAAATAGTTGAGTAGTGTATATTATTTGGCGTTTCAGGGATTTACCGATTGTCTTTGTTATTTTTTGATGAGAGCCTCATAATTCCATTCGTGAATATATAATTCCGAAACAATAAGTTTGAACTCGTGTTTTGATGAATCGACCCGTGAGAATTTATTGATCGATTTGATAAATGTATTGATAATTTGACTGATTCGTAGCCAGCTGCACGTCGTATTTATGAAAGAACTAAGAAAAACATATGCTGTGTCCGTCCCAGTAGCAAATCAATGCGACGAGAGTGTAAGACACCATAAGATAATTTCTTCTCTATCACCAGAGAGGTCCGCAGTGATTTTTCGTGTTTAATCTTGTGTTATTCTTCCTTTTTAGCCTCGTGCGTTTCTCTTTCATTTATGTGCTCGACCTTTGTTCGATAATTCATTTCAGAAAAAAGAAAGAAGAAAAAAGATGAAAACTCATTGCCGACCTCTCTGGAGATAAAGAAGAGATTATCTTCTCATTGATTACACTCTCGTTCCATTGAGAGACCTGTCGCCCCACTAAATGGAGCTCATAGTAAAATGAGAGAGCGAGGAGGTATCTTTCATTCCCACAGTCTCCCATTTTACTATGAACTCCATTTAGTATGGCGGCAGATTGAATATAGTGACGATATCGCCGTGTCATTTTTTCAATCTGTATCACTTTCATCTCAGCATTTTCAGTTCTCCAATTTCGATTAAATTTTCGCATCATAGTCCCATCTCAGATGTCCACAGCGGAGCTTAGGTTGCCTGTCAGAAGCTGAAAGTAATGGAGCCGGAGATTCCGGTCTCCAAGCTTCCGGACCTCGTTCGAGGCTGGAACGTGTTTCCTGCCAGTTACCAGTCAGAATTGCATACTTTAATTTGTTTCAATATTGTGAAATAAGCATAATAGAAATGTATCTAAAATATAAGGATCTGTTTCAAAGTCACGGTTCCTGTTTCGGACCGTGTTTGGGACCCGACTCCCATCAGAGGCTAGCCAGACCACAAAACATACTACTCTGGTCCCATCAAACGATTTATTTGTATGACCCCATAGCCTTTCATTTCTCAAACTTGCACTTTTTCGGGACTTGGGTTTCGTCCTGGATTCTGCAATAGCGTCCAAGAGGTTGCACTAGCTCGAATGTAAGTTATCGTCTCCATTCTCAAGCCGGATCGAGTGATGTAATTGTTTTTATGGCACAGACTACTCCTTTCCGTTCTCAAATCCGGCCCCCCTGTCCATAAAGCTTGCGTCATAAGAGGAAAAAGTGATTACTAAGGAAGGGAAAAAGCGCGCGCACAGTTATTATGGAGAACCAATTTATGGGAACGCACTCTGGCTTTCGGCTTCCCTTTGGGGCAAATTAGTCTGGGTACGGGCTAGACTGTCTGCAGTGAGCCTGGGAACTAGAGAGAACTTACTTCAAAGTAGTTGAAAGACGAACTGTTGTTGAAATAGTCTACTGATAAGGAAAGACAGCGAGGAAAAGTTGGAGTTTTCGAACGAGATATAGGGAAATCGAAAGAGAACTTCTCCGTTTTAAATATCTGCTGAGGGCCTCTGTACACGGCTGTGCTGTTGTGGAATTTCGGAAAATAGCCTGAGAAATGAATGGCCACCCCCATATCACCTTCCCGGGCAGTTCCAGCAAGCTTTTGGCCAACCCCCCCCCCCCCTCATCCCCCTCATCTCCCCCTCATCCTCCTCCCTCGCCTGCCTCCATAATGCCATTCATCCTCATCCTTTCTAGTTCTTAGAGCTGATCGAACTCTCTCAATTAGCCATAAGCGCCCGTGGTTCACAATAAAGCCTAAGCGGATATGTGCAATCTGCAGCTGCGTAGTAATGCCTTCCTCATTACGCCCCCGTATAAGCAGCTGTGCCGAGATAAAAGGACCCTACCACCTATTACTATCCAAGGGCGAACAGGGTCGATCCTAATTGCTTCTCTTGGCCGGATTCAGCTGAAATCCTGCGTTTCTTGTACGACTTTCGTAGTATTGTGTGGGCTTGATTGGTTGTTTTTCTATAGTAGGCAACAGTATCTTTCAGGATGCTGCGAGTTCTCGTTGCCTCTCTGATTGCAACGCTGGGAGCAGCCTCGTTCTGCGGCGACTCCGCCATCCCCTTCTCGCTAGAGGTAAGCCTAACACATGCCTCACCATGCGGGAACCCTAGTTGAAATTTCACAATCTACTCTCCTCCAATGTACCAGTACTGAGTTTATTTAGAATTATTTTACTTTCAAGGATTTTGAAAATTAGAGACATCGCCCTCGAGTCACGCCTAATCTCCTCTCCTTCCATCTACAGTGGATTTTTCCGATCCTCCACGCTCGCGGAACTTGTAGTGATTTTATTGGTTCTAGGATTGTAAATACCAAGGAAATTGCATAGCGGGAAGAGAGCCTAATCGCTCCGTTCCCTCTCCCTAGTAGTGATTTATAGCACCTTATCGGCGGAGGGACAAGGAAAGATCATTTAGCGCGAGCGATTACGAGAAAGGGGAGATGCATAACTTTGTCTCCTGACTTGCGAGAGTGCCGTCGCGATAAGTCCATACCATCCATGACACCGTTTCTCAATCTGTATTATTATCAGATCCTCGCCGATGGCCAACCAGTACTCGGGTGTGCTCGGCCGACCTGCTTCGGCTGGGCACCAGATGGAAGGGCGGCCACGAGCGGAGCCATCTTCGCGCGAGTCAACGAGTCAGTTTCCAGTTTTCCCGCCATGACAGGTGGTGCGCAACAAATGGCTCCATGCCGTTCGCCTGCGGCGTAGTCAGCGATGAGACTCTTTCCTCTACTATCCCTCGATCCTTGTGTCATTGCCCCTGTTCTTCACTTCTGTTTTTGTCAGAAAATGAGCCGGTGCTCGAAATATCGCAAATTCATTATTTTTCTCCAAGGTTTTCTTAAATCAGAGTAGAGGATAAGTTTAGCGCATTGATCTCACCAAAATGCTCACTCGCAATCAACTTTAGTTGTATGCCGCCAAGAACCGAAAAATGACCGACCAATCGCGTTATCTCAGGAAGTGCCCCGTCCCTCCCATCTTACACAGTCTTTTTCAGAACACCACTATCCCATTCTCATTCAGTTTACTAGAAGAAGTGCCATCAAAGCAATACAAATGGGAAATGCCCTTGCAGTCACACGGACGGGTTCGTGCGCGTAGATCGCGAGGCCGTTCCTCCGTACGGACCGGAAGACGATCGCTTCCACAGTCCGCAAACCGCGGTGAGTCGAGGGGCAGTGTTGCCGCAGCTGCAGACTCCGCCCACTGCTGCACATTCCGCTGTGCGGGATGCCAAACCTGGTATTGGAATTCGGCATGCACCCTTGTCATTTCGTGTGTAATCTCGTCGGTCAAACCGAGTGAGAGAAACGAGAAGAGCCTCCGCCGATTTGATAAAATTATCCATTTGTTTCAGATTTGCGAAGTTAACTACTACTCATCCGCATGTCCGAGGGACGACCAGTGGGTGGGCGGAATTGAACCGCTCGGGAATGCGACCAACGGCCTGTAAGTGCGCTCTAACTGTGGTTGTCCGGCAAGAGCGTATATATATATTGAGGAGAGTGTGGTCTCGTTTCCGCGAGTATGTACTCTCTGAAAACACAACGGAGTACTTTCTGTTCCTGCCATGTAGAGTAATCGAAATTCGGGCTGCTTTCACTTCATTGCCTCCTCTCTCTATATATTGCTGCTAGATCTTTCTAGAGAGTGCGTGAAATGAAAAGGCCTGAAAAAGCTACGGATGTATTGCCGTGACAGTAAGGAGGAAGTGTATTGCGAACAATAGAAGGGCAGATGTAAGAAAAAAAAATTAAATTAAATTAAGATGTATTGCCTGAGATCAAGGTAGAGCCAGTTAGTGAGCGATAGGGACTATTGCCCACTCAATTAAGAAAAACCTGAAATTTGGATAATGAGAAGGGTGTACATGAATTGTTGCGCTCTTTGTCCCTATTGACCAGCTGATTAGAGAGGATGTTGAATTAGTGAAGCGTGCCAGTGTGGGGGTGGGGGGATATGAGGATAGATCTAGAAAGTGCGTAAAAGGAAGAGACGGAGCTCATAGCGCTAGATTTAATGCCCATGTCCAGAGTAGAGATTGTGAGCGAGCAATTAGGGACTATCGCCCGCTAAATTAAGAAAAACCTGAAATGTGGATAATGCGAAAGGTTGTTGTGCAAAGGTGGCTAATGCTTGAGCGCTTTGTCCAGCTGATTAGAGAGGCTGTTGAATTAATGATCCGTGACAGTGCGGGGGAATTCGAGGGCCAAGGTCACTCCAGTGCACATAAGATATCAGCGGGATTAGATGCGAATAGTTATGCCTTGGGCATATTCTGGAAGGGGAACGATATCAGGAAAATTACTTACAATTAGGGAGAAGGGAGAGGTTGTGGAGGTCGAAGAAGAGTCCTGTCATATCTCACTCAGAAATTCCACTGAGGTGTGTTCAGATATCCTTTTAAGAATTGTATGGTTCACAAAAGATTACATTTTATGGATAATTTCCATCCACATTTCAGTCCCGCTCTCCGTTGCTGCACCTACAGACCACTAGATCACTCGGTAGAGAGGGGCATGTCTTCTCTGAAGGCCAAGCAGATAGTAACGGGAGGAGAGGTACGGTATTGTTCTCTATTTTTCCTTGCTATTGGGCAAACATGCGCATCAGAGCTTACTTATTGTTACTCTTGGAAAATGTGATTAACTGAATTAATGTCGAAAATGTTTTAGAATTGAAAGGGATAATTCTGAGAATATTTCAGGTGATCTCCAACGGGAAGATGGTCGGCTTCGACTACATCGCTAACGTGGTGAAACAGCGTACCCCTGGAACGTAAGTGGCTAGGGAGATCAAAGATCAAGGATAACTATCAGCAAATTAGTCGAGAGTAATGAAGTGAGAGAGCGCACTCTCATTCCTCAGTACGGACGTTTTGCTGTGAACCCTCCTGTAAGACTCGTTCACTTGACTAGATGATAACGTTTTTAAAAAAAAATTTTGTTAGTTACAGTGTTGGAAAGTACGAGTTTGTTTGATCTTCAATTTTCAGACCCGAGTACCACGTCACCATTCGCCGCATGGCGTGCGCCGATCTACCCGGAACTCAAGGTTTCAATGTTTTCGTTAATTATGACATCGAGCTCAATTACCAGGCCCACACATTTTGCTCTTGTTGGAGCATCTCTATGGCTACTGAAATATTGATCATTTCTATTCTTCTCCTCAGGCATTGCGCTCAACACCATAACGACAACGAACGAAGAAAAGAGAGATACAGAATATGAGGGAGTCCAGGTACTTGAACCTCTTAATGTACTCTTCTATATCTATTCTTGTTCTTCGTATTCACATCGAAAGCTTCGCGAGAATATCAGTGTGTAAGACGTACTGAGAAATAACTAAAGCTATCGGCCCTGTGATCAAATGCTGCTGACATCGAGCTCTCCGTTCGAAATAACAGATCAAACATCAAAGACGCATTCGACCGAGATGGCAAAATGTCGATACAAATGTACTAGTTTTGACCATGGGAATAAACAAAAACAACAAAAACAACAAAAACAAATAATTTTCAGATACAGAGTGCTCCGGAACAACAGTCGATGAACAGCCTCTTCCAGGCGGCGATGCCCGGAAATGCGTACGCGCTCCCAACAGAGCAGGTAAGCTCCTGGATTTTTCACGCCAAGATCCAAGGTCTGAATAGTAGTAGATCACCCTAATCTAATGATAGCGAAAGGTTGAAGCGCATTGATTCATCTTGCTCTGATCTTTGAATTGTCAGATCAGTACCAAACACTAAAGTTCAAAGATCGGAATGCGTGATTTTGTAGCAACAACCCGGCTTGCAACCGCCGCCGCAGATGCCACAGCTGCAGCCTGTGCCATTTCAGGTTTGATCTTTGAACTTTGATATTTGTACCCTCTGATTGAGCGACTTTCAGGAAAATTAGGAGAGTTTAGGCTGAATTTAGTGAAGTTAATATCCTCTTAACTGATTTGTAACCCTTTTCAGCAGGCGCCAGTCCAGTTCCCCGTCACGCAGTACCAGGTGAGTACGATACTATCAGACCCGTATATGGTACCACGGTCGCACTGGTGCCACTGAACCATGCGTTACCATAGTACCCACTGGAACCACTGGTACCATTGATTCATGTGGTACCAAGGTGCCATGGATCATTGCGCTAACATAGAGCATGGATTAACTGGTACCAGAGGTACCACTACCACAGAAAAATAAACTCTTTCCAGGCTCCGCTCGCCTGCCAAGCGACCGGGTGCGGTCAGCAGTTCTGCTTCAGTGCCGACATGACCGTCCAGGTGTTCGGAGGCATCACAAAGAGGATGGACGAGCTGGTGAAGACGGTGAGATTGAAAGGGTGCTACATCAGATGACAACTATGACGTCATGCCACTTTGATGTATCGAAAGCGGCATTACGTCTTGGTTCTCCAGTGCTCTATCGCCGGTTGAGAGATCGACTTGAGCGGACATTCTACAGCAGTAGGGTGTCAGAACGGGAAAGAGAAAAGTAACTAACTATTAGGTTGGTGCAAAAGCCTTGCGGTTTTTTGATATTTTGCTTTCCATCTTCCTTTCACTTTGACCGATGACCTTCCGTATATTAATTACTAATGAGGCCTTGTATACTCTTTCATATGCGCACCCTATCAGCATTGCCTAATCGGAGAGGCGAGAGCAGGACAAAGTTAAAATTGCGAAAATTTATCCATCGAAAACGACACATTTCTCAATATTCTGTTTCTTCTGAAGCATGAATGCTCAATTCCTGCTGATTGTATGAAGTTCCCATCTTTACCCTATACATACTTTTTCTCATGGATGATGGAAGTTACATCCTTTTGAGAAATACATTGATCTGTAAATGACTACATATTGAATTTTTTACGTTGATTTCGCATATTTTCGAAAATGAGAAATTCAAATTTTCTGAAACGAGAAAGGTACAGGCGCCAATATTTTTTCTGAGAATAAAGCCTCTTGGTGGGTGAATATAGCGCACTCATAGTGAAGCCTGTATGCTTGGTATTCGATGCAAAAAAATCCGAAAAAGTTTCATGCAGCCAGCATCGACAGCATATTTTCAATAGCATGTAATTCGGTCCAAACTTAATCGAGACACAGTTGGAACATATTTTCTGAATGGGGTATATGTGATAATTCGCAGACATCAGTATGGGCAGGTTTCGTGAATTTTGCCCACAAATATCCAGTAAAATACACTTAATGCAAAATTTTGAGCATCTTTTGCAATTGAGTTTATCATAATTTCTTGCGTTGATTGCGATATCGGATTGATTGAAATGTGTGTATGTAAAGTACAAGCATATCTCTAAACACTACTATGTTTGTTAGTCATTGTGATTTGGGACGAGAATTATGAGAGTTCAAAGTACGGACACAAAAAAGCAAGACTTTCGCACCAATCTGATAGCAAGTAGTTCTCGAAACTAATTATTTGTGCAGCACTCTCTCTAATATGTCAAATGCCATTTGTTGATAACGGCAACCATTTAATTTGCAGGACTGGGTACTCGCCGCTAGCGAGACCGAGCAGCTCGTGTATGTGCCCGTCGAGTTCTGGCTGCATAGGGTTCCCGCTCAAGTAAGATGATTGTTACGGACTAGAAAGGTCTAAGGACAGGAACTTAGTACTAAGGACGCCTAAGGGCTGTTGGCGATTATCAAGGTCTGTATATCATTTTCAACGTAGGAGGCCGACTTCAACGAGTTCGAGACGTCTAACGGCAGAGTAATCAAGCTCACCGACAAGCACTACATCTACAAAGTAGGCCATTTCTGATTCCTAACATCCACTTTCTTTCTTCTGCCATGGATACATATTTAATCATATGTATTGTACACTCATCTCATCTTGCATACTGTTGCATGGAAGCCTTGCATAGTCCAACAAGCGCAGATCCTGATTCTTGGATTAGTATGATAAAACTAGGGAACTAATCGAAAATCTGATGGTATTCATTGAGTATGGCATGCGCAAATAATAAGGGAATAGTGGAATCACAAATATGATGGTCATCTCTAACCACGCATCCTTCAGGGTGACTGCTCACGCGTGACTGACGCGCGCGTTCCATACAAGTTCCTGCCACGCGTCGCGGTCACCGCGGACGAGGTCCGCGCCGGCGACTGCCTTTTCACGCTCGGAGCCGACAAGGAGATGCACGAGGTGAGAGAGAGAGATCATAAGTCTGGCTCACCGGACTGACATTCCGAACCACCTACAGTATCTCTACCGTACCCAGGTTCGCGTCGTCCGCACGGCTAAAGTGAGGCAGACGGGCATCTACGCGCCGATGACGTCAAATGGGAGAATCCTGGTGAGATACGGTAACGAATCCAAAATAAAATCAGATCTCGATTTTAGGTGAACGGCGTGCACGCCTCCTGCCACAACATCGTCCAGGAGCACACCACCGGTCTCGCCCTATTCGAGGTATACTGTAGGCATACGATAGTGAGAATCAATCGCTAACTTCAGTACGTGACGATGATCAATGATGTGTACGACGCGATCTTTGGCGTGGATCCCGACGCAGTGATTGAGGTACGGTAGTTTGTCTTTTCTAATATCACATAATCCCCCACTCTGTCTGACCGGTGAGATATGCGGGCGAGATTCGAGGAGATTTGGGTGAGTGTGGTGAGGACAAGATATGGAAATTCTGGAAGAAACAATGATAATTCCATCTGCTCTTTGGATATCTCGCCGGTGCGAGAGATTACGAAAAGCGTAGAATGCCGTTTATTCGAGCGCCGCAACTCTCTCGGGACTCTTACAGCGCACAGGAACGACTAATTGTAAATTCTTTCAAAATAAATTCGACTTTCACAATTGCAGACTCCGGCCGGGCTCTCGACCATTCTGGCAGTCGCCGATCTGATCATGCCATCGAATCTCATTTCATTGTGAAGCTCGTCCCGGAGCAAGCGTCTTCTTGATTGCACAAGCACTCTCGTCGGTTAGCAAGAACGAGAGAATATGTGAAATAAGGAGTGTGTCATTGTCCCCGTCCCGCATTGAAACTCCACGGGTATCCCAACTAGTAGTTGTCATATTCTCGAGCACTTAATAAACCTTTTGCTTTACTCCTTGTTCATATTGCACATAATTTCTTTAAGAGGGAAGGAGATAGAGAGAGATAGAAAGAGATTTGCAAGCCAACAAATTACATGGAGAACGAGAATTAGATACTGGGCCGGATGGGCTCTAATGCAACTGCAATCTCCACTTTCTCACAGCTTTTTACCGGCTGATTACCACACTAATGATTCAAATCTTGCCACATGTGGTTCTGGGATGTTTACTACTCCTTTCTCAAGCTAACCATGCTCCTAGGCATGTGAGCAGAATGGATTGAAAAACGAATGTATTCAGCGAATAGCTCTTTGAATTGTAAACGTTTCGTGCAGTGAGGAGGGGGGTGGATAAATGAGAGGGAAACCATCGAGGGGTTTTTTAATCTATCTTCAAAGGTAAATTAACTTTCACTCATCATTTTGAAGGCGAAAGCGATGAGAATTTCCATGAAAACAGATACTACTCTGTTACCCATCAAATTCAGTGCTCATGATATGATTGAGGTGTTAGAGAAACAATACCACACTTTCGTCATTCTACAAACTTTCGACTGGTGGAGTAGCGATATCCTATATAGAAGGAAGAGGCCGTGGTATATTGATCGATCTCTAACGCGGGGGTGGGCTAGGGCCGTGAAAGAGCTAACCGCGGACAGGAAAGCCGGTGGGATCGTGATCACTTACGCAAGGGCCGGTGCCTCTACTTTCGATTTCACATCTCTGCGCTTTGGACACCCACGCAGAGGAGAGATGGTGAGGAGTAGGGAACAAATAGGGGATAAATTGAGACTGACAATGAACAACTAACAAATTTTTGACTAATTCAATCACTAGATGATGTGATGGGCTGCAAAAGAGGGGCTGTAAGGAGCAAACAAGGGATAAGGGGGTTGGAGATGACCGGCATTGTCCATATCAAGGGAGAGTAGTGACAGGGTGCAAACAAGGGACAGCGGGGAATGGTATCGAACAAAAACACACTTATGACTACTTATTTTGAATGCCTAAGAACGAAAACTCAGCCAGCGGGAATGCTTAGTCATACCTCTCTGGAAGACCTCTCGTCGTCTCATCGGTTGCTTCCGATCATATACGACTCGCTGCTTACCCCACATCAAATCATTCTCATCTCATCACCAATCCAATTATGTCCTCTCGCAAGCCTCTGTCCACTGTCCCAGCCCAGACCGGCGACCGCAGAATTAAGAACGCTGATGGTACGTTGCATATTTTTTTATTTGTTGAAAAACAGACGTTGGCTATTTTTTTTGTTTTTCAAGAGTTATTGTAAAACGCGTGGATGAATAACTTGAAATTATGAATGCAATGAGGCGATACTTTAATTGCACTTGATTAATTACACTTAATTTACTAATTGACTAATTAACTCATTAAGGCGAAACCTTCATCGCTGCCTCTCAACGCCCCGATGGGACGTGGAGAAAGGAGCGGAAGGTCAAGGGCGGATTCATCCCGCAAGAGGAGGTGCCCAAGTGAGTGAAATTTAACAGCGTATGAAGAAACATATAGGTTCGAATGAGTAAAGTTAAGTTTTAAAAAGTAAAGTAAAGTTGGCTTCAAAATGATAAATCAGAAACATCAGTAGACTAAGTAATTTTTCTACGAATTCGTCAGCATGTTTGCATAAGGCCGACATAACGCTTCAAAATATTTTTTTTGCATGCTAAATAAGCATTACAGGTACCAGTGCAAAGGCGCGCAGCAGGCGAGCGAGCGAGTCGCCACTGGCATCCATCCTGCCAAGCTGGTAAATAGAGCCAAGGCACCTGTCGCTGCCATCAATGCGCCCAAGGTATTACATTTGTTATTTTGATTTATTCTTGTGATTTCCCGGAAAATAGACACAATACTCGGGGAATAAATAAGAGACTAGATCGGATGTGAACGTTTTCGAAATGCGTGTATCAAAGACGGATATTTACGAAATAGTTCACATCCGACTTCGTGCCCCTAAATATCAAGAGTGCAAAGAACATGAGAGCTGAGATATGTAAAAATAAGCGAAGTATTTGAATTTCAGGCTCCCATCACACCGCAAGACCACTTTATGCGAAAGATCGGCAACGTGCAGAAGAAGCTGGATGACATCAAGACGCTTGAGGTAAAAAACTAATATTTATACATATCAAACTAGCATATCAACGAGGTTTTTCCGATTTTGCATAATTTTAAACGAAATTTAGTAAAAGCTTTAGAAAATAGAGTTGCATTATTTTTCATATTAAGATGAAGATTTTTTTTACAAAAATAATTGTGTCTTTGAAGGAAAAGAAGGAGCGCGGGGAGAAACTCGAACTGAACCAACTCACCAAGATCGAAAAGAGGGATGACCTTCAGAAACAGATTGACGAGCTGACAGCGCAAATGAATTCTCTCTAAGAGAATGAAGGATCCTGTGTAATCCTCTGAGATGTCCTCCTCATTATTGCAAAATATCAACTATTGAATATCGCGTATCTCTTTAAAATTTATTCCCAATCAAATGATATCATTTTTTCATGATAAAATTATTTGGAAATTATTGAGCATAGATGAACATTTCCCTGCCGTCAGTTGCCAGCTTCTCAAGTCGCATCACATCACCAGTCTCTCCTTTCCTCTTCCTTCCTGGTTTGCCGCTACCACTGCGAAATTTTAAATTGGTATTCGCCTTTTCGTAAATCAGAAAACATTTCCAAATTGTCTGCAATGATGAAAAAAGTGTGGATCAAACATTCAGGCAAAGAATGAATGTAATATCTTGAACTATGGGAAAGCGCTGGCAATGAAGAGATCGTGAAATCGGTTCATCTATTCTACCCTCAATCGGTTGAGCAGAAACGGCACCATGATCTCTACCCAGAGTGAGGAGATTGCGCCGTTTCTGGGCCTTCTTGACAATCCTCACCCCTCCCTTCCATTCCTATCGATCATCTCCACTCGTTGTATAACTTCTCTCTCTCAGTACTACTTTTTAAACTGTTGTATCTGTGTGCATATGTGTATCAGCATGTATGTATCATGGCATGGATTATTGAACTGTACCATTCCTAGGAAATCACTGACCCCTCTCTCCCATTCCTCTCGATCATCTGCACCCGTTGTCTCAGCATCACTCGAATGGCATGGATGGAGTGAAGAGAGGAGAGGAGAATGAGCACGAAGGAGAAGTGGGGAAGGACAAGGAGCTGCAACATTTCAAAAAGAAATTTGCAATTAGTAGTAGCGGCCGCTCTGCCAGAGTCATTCTTCGTTTATATTTGGGATCTGGATAAGAACGAGCAGTTGAATTTTTTACAGATATGATAGAGCGTGAAGTAAAAAGTGATGCATTTTTGGTTTGTCTAGGAGCAATGAAAAGTGAAACTTTAGTCGCATTTCTTCAGACTTGCATTGGAAAGGATAAGGTCACAATTACTAACCTCATAATACAGATCGAGCACGATGAGAGCCGCGTACATTGCGATGAGGCATATCTGGAAGGTAAAAGGTAAAAAGGTAAAGTCGCACCGTATATCTAGGAATTTTCATCCTGCGGTGAGCCGCTGCTAGGCCAGCAACTATATTTTAAGGCGATTCAGTCCGTAGCGCCACCTATTCTTCGGACCTATTTACCGGCGTGATCTTGTCACGACTTCCAATTCCCCGTCCCCAATGGGTAGGCGCCTTGGTTGGGCGGAGTCGGTGTCACGGCCGGGAAGGTCATTTAAAAGTCATTTAAAATTTTAATTTTTCATAATTAAAATTAAGTAAAATTAAATGATTTTAAAAAATGATTTAAATGACGCCCTCTCATCAACCAAATACATCAACAATTATAATTCCTATTGTTTTAACGATCATGTTTGTACTGAGTGTAGTTCGAAATTCGGGATAGTTAATGATGAAAAGATTTCCTGAATTCAAACTCCAATGCTTTGTATTCGCGCATTTTATCCGTGTTCAATAACAATTCTTAGAATTAATGGCTCATTTGCAAATTTCTTGACAGTTTTCTCCCTAAATGAAGCCAATATTATTCCTTTGCGAGCGTTTATTTGCCTCTTAATCTAAGTCTTCTTCAATTAGAGCATAAATATGCACACAAATGAGGGAGCCCCTCTCTCTCTTTGAAGAATAAGAACAGAGAGGCGAGCCGGCATTCCTTCAACCATCGGTTCTATGGTGTAGCGGTTAACACTCTGGACTTTGAATCCAGCAACCCGAGTTCGAATCTCGGTAGAACCTATCCATTTTGCAATATTTCTCTAAGCTATTTTCTCCTCATATTTTCACCTCACTCACCGTTCCTTCAAAATTCAACTTAGAAAACTGTGTCCATTTTATGCGAAATATTTTTAGCAGATTTTTCCTAAATTTTTGTATTGTTGTCTCTCAAAATTTGACAATTTTCAAAGTCTAGGTGTTGCGGATTTGAATTAAACGATTTTCTCACCAGAAACACGACCAGCAATAAGATCAGATTTGGGCGATTGTAGACGATGCCATAGAGTGCAAAAAGAAGGAACGGCAGCGGGAGCAGGGAGAGGGCGCAGCCGATTGAAGCAGAGATCACGCCAGTTTGGTCGCGCGGCTGAAAGTAGTATCTACAGTTTTATAAGTAAAGTTTTATCAAGAATATTGACATTTTTGTAGCCTTATGAGATACATCCAATGGTGCTCTCTCGAGACTACTGCTAGAGTCAATTTGAGAAACAGCGAATTTTCGATGGCTGTTTTCCTTTTCTCATTTGACACAGAAATTGCTTTCTTTTCCGAAATTCTTGCATAAACTAAACAGAAAACATCCAATTTCGACTCTCCCTCCCCGTCTCTCTCGTTCTCGTTCTTGCCTAATAAACCCAGTGTTCTTCTAAGACCTCGTTAGTGCGCCTGGCCCCAGGCAAATGTAATCAGCTAGAGAAAGAAAGCGAGAAAGACCGAGCCCACATTTTCATGAGAGATACACTCTATCGAAAGGTGTTCTCGCAGTTGTTACTAAGAAGAAAGATCAAAGATCAACTTACCGTTCCCGCAAAGAGAAATATGGAGAAGGACTGCAACGATGCGACGAGAATTATGAAGAAATGGATGCTGACCATTTTCTAAAACGGGGGTTCGTCATCCTTTTCTAATAGATATCTTACAAATAAAAATTTTCTATTCTTTTGGAAAAAGAGCAAAAACGGAAGACTTTCACCCCAAATGTGACTCAATTTCGGAAGGATTTGAGAATGATGAATAGCTCTCTAAGCCCGCCATGTTCGCTTGTCACTGCGCTAAACCCCTGCGAAGACAAAGGGGGCATGCATCATCATGACATCAGAGAGTGACCACTGCGGCAATTCTAGGGGGTTGAGCGTTTGAATAGTAAATATTTACAACTTCATCACAGCGCCAACGAAATCGCCAAAAATTATGTTGACCGCACTCATGCAGGACTAATATTCGCTGCAGGTTCGACATTATGCTGAATTGGCTAACCTCGGTTGATTGTCCGCATGTGCATGGCGCCAGGAAGCATGACCGGCGATGCTCCTTCAGGGGAAAGGCCGCCTCGAGATCCTGGTCGAACAAGGTTTCAGGTTCATGGTTCAGGGCTGTTTAGCCCCCATTTAGATTGTTGTTTTAGGGTTGCGTGATAATACCTCATTTTCAGTTAATGCTCCTAAAACCATGAATGCACATCTGAAACACCTGAAAAGAGTATCCCTAATTAGATCTCCCTTTATGCGCTATTATGCCCAGAGATACATACGCATTCGAATTAGCTCGGAAGGAAGAATAACAAAGATTTACTATTACAAGTAAAAATCGCACCTTATCATACACCGGCATAGCTAGGACGTCAGGCGTGGTTGAAGACACATCTCAGACATTCGGCCTGTTTAATCTGTCAGAAATGTGCGAGAAAAAGTTGCATAAAAAGTTCGCGAACTTCTGATTCTCTCCATTTCGCATGCTCTCTCTCTTTCTCTAACCAGGTCGATGAAAAGTTCACGAACTTTTCGACGAACTGTGTTCGAAAATCATACTTTTCTTTTGTTTTACTTACTTTTATAAACTATTTTTGCTTTTAACTTATGATTTCTTATAATGACAACCTTCCCTTAGCTGGAATAGCTTCAGAATACAGCGTAGTGAAAATAAACACGGTTGGAGTATTTTTTTCGAAAATGGGTCACCACTTTCCCCACCCTGTAATGTCAAGCTATTCCATCAGAGGGAAGGTTGTTCTTATACGCAGTCATAAGTTAAGAGCAAAAATAATTGATAAAAATAAGTAAAACAAAAGAAAAGTACGAATTTCGAACGAATTAATGCCGGTTTTTAACGAACTTTTCAAGGAGCTGAGTGAAAAGTTAGAGAAAGGCGAGAGAGCACGCATTCTTGAGAGAGGGAAAAGGAAGTAAACAATCACTGCTTCCTTTTCCCTCTCTCAAGAACGCGTGCTCTCTCGCCTTTCTCTAACTTTTCACGCAGCTCCTTGAAAAGTTCACGAACTTTTCGACGAACGATGTTCGAAATTCGTACTTTTCTTTTGTTTTACTTATTTTTATCAATTATTTTTGCTTTCAACTTATGACTGCTTATAAGAACAACCTTCCCTCTGATGGAATAGCTTGACATTACAGGGTGGGGAAAGTGGTGACCCATTTTCGAAAAAAATACTCCAACCCTGTTTACTTTCACTACGCTGTATTCTGAAGCTATTCCAGCTAAGGGAAGGTTGTCATTATAAGAAGTCATAAGTTAAAAGCAAAAATAGTTTATAAAAATAAGTAAATCAAAAGAAAAGTATGATTTTCGAACATAGTTCGTCGAAAAGTTCGTGAACTTTTCAACGACCTGGTTAGAGAAAGAGAGAGAGTATACGAACAGGAGAGAATCAGAAGTTCGCGAACTTTTTACGCAACTTTTTACGCAACTTTTCTCGCACATTTCTGACAGATTAAACAAGCCGATTGTTTTCTCGAGAAATTGATCAAATATATCTCTGAAAATGGACTATGTGGACAATGAGTGGGCAAACTTTTGAAAAACGCGAATACTTCGTGAAACAAAAGAACCAGAATTCCTTCTCCCCTCTCGAAATATAGCGTGTCCTACAACCCTCTTCTAATCTCTGAACGAGCCAAGTGACGGAAACGGCGAAATGAGAAAATTGAAGGGGAACGCGTGTTAAATGGGAGAGACGGAGGGACAGAGAGATGTAGAGAGAAAAGGGAGAGAAATAAGGCCAGAACCGAGCAAGGAGCTGCAAAGGGTGCGGAATACGGGAGAAAAAGAGGAATGAGCCATGAAAAAAGGGTCTTTTATGACCAAATAATGAGGTTCGTATGGAAGAAAATCGCGCGCAGTGGCGCACTGATGCCAAATCAGAGAGAATATGAGGGTTTCATTTCTTTCATTCGGAATTATACAATAATGTTTGCAAATTCTCACGAATTGTAACGACATAATTAGGGACCACAGGCGTGTTTCTTCAAAATGCTTCTAAAATAAATCGCGCCTAGAATCCGATGATTTATGAGCTGCCGATACTATTTCGACAACAAAAAATTAAAAATGTTGCGAAATAACTTATTTATTTGAATTAACAAAATTAACGCCGAGGCTAATGTACAGTACCCCACAGCCTGCCAATAGCCTAATCAATAACTGATTTTTTATCTTCATATTTTTTTGTTATTTATTATTCTTCATTTTTAAAGCTAAATTGTATGAAAATATGTTTTCGAATGATATACATGTAATTCTGGGAATCATAGACCGGGAAAATAGTTTATCACTGAGATTGTTTGTCATAGGAACGTAGCGTGTTCGGCTTTCAGATCCAAAAAGTAACATTCCGTTCGATGACACCTGGGTATTGCGTGCATAAGGAAAAAAAAGGTGTGGCAATTGGAGCAACTCAATTTTCAGTCGAAAAAGTGCAAACTGGAAACATACTTTCTGAAATTGGCTATGAAACGCATTAAACGAGACTCAAAGTGGTCAAAATGATGTATGAAGATAATTGATACCGTGAAAATGCAATCGGACAAGAAAAAAATAATCTTTATCAAAAACAAAAAAAACAACCGAAAAAGTTTTCGAAAGTTTAGAAGCGATTTAGAATCGCAAACTGAAAATAAATGGGGAATACTGTAAGTTGGAATTCTGAAAAAACCATGCTCTGCGGTCCCCAGACATAATCGAAAAAATAACTGAAATTATTTTATCACTGAAGGAAGATTCTCAAAATTTGCAAATGTGCGGTTTTGACATCCATCTGGCATCCGTTTCCATTTGGTCACAGTAGACTCACCTGAATAGGTTGAACACTCACAATCTGAGACTCGGTTATGCCAATGCTACGTGCACTTATCAACATTTACACATTTGGCCTAGGACACGTCATCAATAAATCAATTTCAATTATGATACGTCACTTTTCCTTTCACTCTGCTCATTTTCGCCGGTGCGGGACGGTCGATGGAGCGCCGAATGAGGGTGAGTCAGTTATTTTTAATATTATTTTAAATAAATTTAAACGTTTTGTAGATGCTCATCTGCCTTCTCTCGTGTCTGTTCGTCCTCTGCGAGTCTTTTGCAGCGGATGATGATGAGATCTTACGTCTTGTGTTTGCCGGCATACTTGGCATGACTGTTGTGGAAGCCTCACATGCCAATTCGATAATCGACTGGAAAAGTTGCGGCAAGGAGGCGGTAGGTCATGATTTGCACTGAAGGCAATAAGATCAAAGATCATAGGTGTGCGGCGTGAGGGACGACTGCCTATTCAAGACTGATCGTGACGAGATAGTTGCTCAATCTCCAAATCAGGGCAAAGATTTTGCCTTCGGAAAGACGCTCATCTTCGGAAAAAGTGTCGATCCGCAAAAGTGTAAGGCTGGCATCTGGATACGGTAAGCGAAGAGTTCTGCGGGGCATACAAATGATTTGACAGCCCGATAACTGAATCTGTATGGATCGTGAAGATGCAAGTGATGATGCAAAAGATTGGAAATGATGAACAAGCAGTGGAGAAGATAGAAGAAAAGGCTGGCATCGTTTTGTATCATGGACGAGAGAAACAGTTCGGATGCATGGACAATAATGGAACGATCAAATTGGATGCGAGACCTGGACTCGATATCAGTGTGTTAGAATTCAATTACCCCCATTCGTAAGCTTTTTAAAGTTTAAAAACTACAATTTTGTTCCAAATCGTAGTTTGTTAAAAAATGATTACGGAAATATGTTTATATTTTTACTTACCGCGAAGATATCTCGGTGTTCATAAGATATGATTCCATGTTAACTTGAAAATTTAAAAAAAAATGAAATAGCTCATTTTTGGATTTGGAAAACGATTATACTATTTTACTTGTGATTATAACAATATTCAGAATTTTACGAAAAGAAGACGAACGCGTTAAAGGAGCAAATTTGCTACTGCTCATTCATCATAAGAAATGCTAACGAAGTGAGAAACCATACAGAGTTCATGAAGCGCGATTTTATTCCAGCTTAAATCGATGAAATCCGGAGAAACCTCTATGGAGTACGTGCTCAAAACGGGAATTTACGACAAGGCCGATACGAATGGATTTGACTTTGACGTTAGTTTAAAATAGGATTAAACATTTCAAAATTCGTTCAGTTTTCCGCGGTGAAAAGGTGCAATATTTTCAAAGCGAAAACTGATTTCAAACAACCTTTGCCCGGCTTCATCAAATCTGAAGTGCGTTTTGTTCTCATTTATTCAATATACATAAATAACTCAAAAAAGATGAACTGCAATTTTAGTTCGAAGACCTGGTTTCGTTTGACCTCAATTGCGCCTCACATGAGAATAAGTTTAAAAAAGCTCGATCCTCTCTTTAGTGAAAATTTTCATATTTTTCTTAATTGAGATTATATATAGAACATCAATTTCAGCGTCAATTATAAAACGATCAAAGGTCCGGTGGATAGCATAAAATGCGAGGAAATCGATGCGATCGTTAATGGGATCACAACAAAAGAGTGGAGATATGTGATCCGAGAGAAGCCTGATGATGCAACCACGATAGTAGTGGGCAAGGACAAAGAATTTGATTCCTTTTGCGCACTGCCAGGTTATTTTTTGTTTTTTTTAATATGAAATAATAATAATAAAACAACGTTCAGTGGACACAACTTGCACAAATCCAAATTTTGAAGTGGTATTTCCTAATTCAAAACAACCTGGATACAATCAGGATGAGAAGACAGGAAAAGTGTCTCTCAAGGTGCCATGATCTTTGATCTCAATCAAAAATTGTGTTTATTCAGTGTGAAAAGAACAAATGGTTGATCACAACCAAAGATGACGTCAAGGACAAAGTATTTTATCATTCCGGAGAGGCCATTTGCTTAAATAGCGAAAAAGAACCCAATAAGGCAGCGTGGTTTGTTAATCGCAAAAAGGATAATGTCTATGTGGAAATTCTCCACGCTGAATGCACCGACGAGCGTGAGTGTGACCCAAGATGCACCCGGGCGAACTACAATACCCTCACAAAACTTCATTACTCCTTCCAGTGATGTGCGAAATCAGTACGGATTACAACCCGAATTACTGTCCCGCGAATACCACTAAAGCGGGTCTCAAGTGCAAACCCCTCCTTTTGAAAGATGGCATACGGTGTCCCGTCGAGTCACAGCTGACGTACGGAGTCACTTGTATCGAGAACCGATTTTATTATAATTACTGTATCACAGACAATCGGGAACTGACCTATTTCAGAGTCTGGCAAACAGGCGATAACTACACGATCACAATGGAAAAGTTGGAGTGTAATAAGACAGCCGGGCTCTGGGAGGTAGACTTTCGAAATTCGGATGACCGTCTCTTTTGTGTACAAATTTTGCAACTAGTCGTTGCGGCGTTCTGCAAGAGTTGCATTTCAAACTCGTCTTTTAAGGTCGAGGGAAATAAGGCGATACAGATCAAGAAAGGCGCGAACATCTACTGCGATCGTGAGTTTCTCATTATTTTCAAATTAATAAGGCTTTCTAAAGCTGGGAATTGGATAGAGTCAATTCCTTATTTTACGGGCACTTCAGTGTAAATGACCCGTCATTCCATTATGAGTGTGTGGTGGTACATCTCGATGAGGCTGCTACAATTGGAACCGTTCGGGCTTTGAAAGAATTGGATTATGTAGACGACTCACATTTCAGCGGATCGAAAGGCGGAGGTGAAGAGCTACGGGAAGGAGGCGCTCATTCTCACCTGCATCACCATCGGCGTCGTCCTGCTCGCCGTGATCGGCTTCGTCGTGCAGACGATACGAAATGTCTGATTGTTTTTCTCACTCCCTCCGCAATCTCTAGATAGTAGTTCGAAAAAATAGGATATTCGTACTAAACAACGAAAACCACTCAACTCGCTATAATATTGTGTGAAAAGGATGTGACTATCAAACTATTGTAGCAGTGACTGGAGAAAGCTAATTGAAACACTTATTTCAGAGAGACTGAACGATGGCACCATCGTCGCAATTACACAAGATAAATCATTCATTGAGACGTAGAAAACGATAAATTATTCATTGAACCCACGAATGTTGATTTTCAAACAAACTTGAGATTTTACTCGAAAAAAATGACGAAAAATAAACATAAATACATACTTTATCACAGTGTTTCTTTCAATACAGATATGCCAGGACGGAAAACAGAATAACTTAGGGGTGACGGAAACCGGTACAAGGGGGTGATCTGAGTTTTTCAAATGAAGACTTTAAAAAAACAACTATCCGAATATTTGTTATGGATGCAAATTATAGCATTTAATTTGCATCTCGAACAAATATTTGGATAGTTGTTTTTGAAAGTCTAGTCTGATAAAACACTGTCACCCTCTGATAACTGCCTTAGAAGGAGATGTGGTCGATGTAGACGACGCCGTTGGTCGACTCGACGAACTCCAGATGCTCACCGATAGCGCGCGGCTCCTCGGAGGAGGACGCTGCAAATATTATTGTTTATCTCATAAACATTTCCGGTGTTTTCTGTCTTCGAAGACATCGATGCAGATGTCTACAGAGGCAACAAATGCATACCAAAACGCAAATTATTTTGATATTTGGTCCTGATAAAATGTTGCTTGCCCATTCAACATTGGTTCAAATAGTTCAAAAATAATTTCAAAATATGTTTTAAATTCCTCACATCTCTTCCATCTGAGACCCTCTCCCTGCTGTCCGGGACGCGACGAGAGCATGTAGGCGGGGCGGCCTGCTAATTAGTTGTGTTTTTTTAAGTTATTGTTTTTTTATTTATTAAAATAATAATATTTATCACCTGCACAGTGTCTGTAGACAACCATTGAGTTCATGCGGTTGATATCGCGGTCCTTGAGGCGTCTCTCCACCTACAATACTGATGATTTTATTGTTCTTAATTGTATTTTGACATCGTTCATTGAAGAACCAACAAAATATGCTTGATGTCAATCAGATTAATAACAAATGTTCACTTTATAATACTGATTAACAACGGGCGAGGGCGGAATGGGCTCGGGCTCGGTAAGATCGTCCTGAAATTTAAATTTTTTAACTGATTTCAGCGAGAGCTGCAATCGTACTAAAACAGCATTCCCCTCAGAAATATGCCAATTTGATAGTGGAAAGAGAATAGAATGAATCGACCGTGATGCCCCTTCTAAAATTCTAGCTCGGCACTAGGTCGGATGATGACCTACTGGATGATAACCAAAAAATGCCCCCTTCTGTAGAACTTTCACGGTATCATTTTTGAGGTTTGTGAACCTACTGTGAAAGTTCTACAGAATGGTCCATTTCTTGGTTATCATTCAGTAGGTGACCATCCGAATGTGATCATCAGGCCTAGTGCCTCTAGCCCTTACCATGTGTCTCTGCACGAAAGCTGGGAAGTGCGAGAATCGCTTGATGAAGCACCGTCGGTTATTCACGTCCAGGATAGCAGTGAGGTTCTAGAAGATCTTTCTGTTTAAAACTCTAAACATATATCTAATACTGCGGACAGTATTATCAATAAAAAGTTAGATCATCCGAGCTGGTAGTATGCAAGAGAATCATTTCAGATGATTCCTTGTTCAAGTGCCGTAAACAAAGATCAAGGACCAAAGTTGAAAGATCAACTCCGTACCCTCTTGAAGTCGTGGACAAACATGGCAGCGATGGGTCTTCCGTCGAGCGTGCGCACCTCAGCCTGCTGGGGAGAAGCCACGGGGGCGGCCTAAATTTCGAAAATCGGGTCACTCTCTCTTTTTTTGTGAAGAAAATTCGCAATTAGCACACAATGACCTCCCCAACCCTTCTTTGTCTTTGTCTGCTTTACATCATTCACTCTATGGATAAGCGACACCACTGATGTGCCTCACACACCTCATCATTGACGACGACAACCTCGTCCGTAGTCGAGCGGAAGAGGCTCTTCATGATGGAAGAGTGGACGTACCTGAGGTGAGCGAAGGGTTTGCAAACTGAGCAGAATGATTTCTCCTGACATACTTTAGCACCCTAACTCGATTGAACTTTAATCTTTGATTTCACGATGGCTTAGGGAATCGTAAATGAGGCAGTGCACTTTCCGCTGCCGGCTCTTTGTCTTGCTCTCGAGAGTACATGTGAACACTGTTCACAAGACATTCTTCCCCGCTCGCAGAGCATAGATTGCGCTAGCACGCCGCTACGCGATTCAAGCACACATTTTGAGCAACGAGATCACGCAAATTTGAGTGAGTACAGTTCCAAATTTAGAAGAAATTACAGAGAAGCTAAGAAAAAGTCGGCAGAAAATTACAAATTCAAAGAAACAATAACAATAACAACGCAATAACAATAACAAAACAATAAGTACAACTCACGCGCGATAAGTGAACCCGAGCACGAAGGAGAAGAGGATGAGGGCGATGACAACGGCGATGTTGAAGTGACTGAGAAAGGTTTATTTTGATGTTCCTCGATTTTAAAATGTTTGTTTTGTTCTAAAAAATTTTTTTTTTGCAATTCAAATCAAAAATATGATAAGTTACGTTGTTCGTCGAATAAGCCACATAACTAATGCTACAAATTACTTGGAAAAAGTCGATGTTTGATTTCTCACCGACTGATACGGCGTCGCTCGCGCTCCTCCGGCGAGTAGCTGCGAGGAGGAGAGGGCGTCCTCCAGAAATGGATGTGATCATTACCGTATCTATAGATACCGTATCCCTAGGTCCGTACCGTAACTAAAGTCCCTTAGGAGCAGTATTTCCCTTTCTAGGGAAGAAAGAGCAAGCGTATGCGGCACCCTTACCCCTTTCTGCACCCCTGAGTGATGGTATCCACCGTAACCTAACCAATGTTACCGTAATAGTCCGCACTACCGTACCTGCACAGGGGCGAGGGCGTGAGTCTGACAATCGAGAGGGGCCCGAAGGAGGAGGATCGCTTCTTGCGAGTGAAGTATTCATCATGCGTCTCCTGACGGTCGAATCTGCGAAAAGTATTTGTAATTCGCGTCATCGCATTTTTTGTTCATATAAATCGTAATTAGTCGTTGCGGCGCTCTGTATGAGTTCTGACTATCTATTACATTAAAAATCATTTATTTTAATTACTTAAATATTAATTGATAAAAATGTTTAATCAATCACCGCGCATTCTGCTTGATAATCTCATTGGCCTGCTCGACTGCGTCGGTGATGACAACCTGGCAAAAGATCAGAGATCAATCCATAAATTTGCAAAAATGCTTAATCAATGTGGTTAGAAAGAGACAATTTTTTTGGCGTTGATTTAGATAAAGATCATGCCAGAAAATGTCATGCTGTACCTCCGGCGCGCTCGGCTTTGCATCCTTAGCCTTTTCGTCAGTTGCATCTGTCTTTGTGAATACTGTCATTCTGAAAACCAAAGCATCTTCAAGGAATGTGGAAGACCAAAGATCAAATCCATAAATTTACATATGAATGAACATGTTCCGAATTTGTTCCAGTGATCTCGAAACAACGCGAAACAAGGAGAACAATTAGGGGGTGTAGGCTCTCTGTTTGGCCCCGTCTGAGGAGAGGGTGAGTGAAAAGTAGGGTTTGTTTCACAAGAAATGATGCGCGTTCTCTCTCGTCAGACAGGCAGATGAGTGAGCAGGTAGAGTGAAGAGAGATATCGCTAGAGGGGATGGGAGGGGAGGAGGTAGGAGAAGGAAGGTGAGTGACGAGCCGTCGGACAACACGGGGAAAGAAAAGGGGATGAGAACGTGGACTGTACTGATTTCCGCAAACAGAGTCGAGTAGATCCCCCAGGGGCGTCCTTTCTTTGCGGTTAACTGACTAGTTCGGTGATATCACGAAGGAATAGGTGCGAAAGGTGTTTATCGTCAGGAGATAAGTGTTCGTCTGGAAAGCAGAAAACGCCGAATCAAGCACTATGAGGGTCCTAAAATCTTTTCAGACATCCGTTCCTTGTGATTAACTTACTAGTTCTGTGCTATCACGAAGAGGCAATGTGTTTTTCGTTGCTGAACTGGAACGCTGAATTTCGCCCTATGAGGGTCCTACAATTGCCAGATCTAGAGCGATTCTCTGGGGGCGTCCTTTCTTTGTGGTTAACCGGCTAGTTCCGTGATATCACGTGGGGCATGTATCGTCTTCTTCCCTGATGTTTTCAGATATTAGTTGGAAGACTATACTTTTCACCTTGTACGGAATTCTACGAGCTCTAATGTGCTCTAATGTGATACACTGGTTGACTCTTCTTCATGGTACTGGTTCGGATATGTCACTAGTAAAAGCATGCTAACTATGTTTATCATTACTGATCATTTTATTATTTTTCTTAGCATCAGTAATGAATTTGAACACCCCAAAGCTCCTCGTTAACCTTAGACTGAATGAATAAGCGATAAAAACGAGTGAAGTGCGCGGGGAATGATCTTTGAAATTCTTGCCAACCAAAACCGGAGCGCGACAGAAATTCGAGGGAGGGCGATCTGAGAATAGGGGGAAGTCTCGAAATGCCAATAGAGAGGAGGGGGAACTCCCGGCCGGTTCGAGAACCTCGACCTGTTCACAGACCTCCTCTTTCTTGCATGAGCGCTATTTGCAATCCGAGCCATGCCCGTTCCAAACCTACCCAAAGAGCAAGCAATTCGTTCCTTATTGCACGCATTCTAGGATAGGCACATGCAGAAACAAACTTTCTGATTTCCACCTCAAGCCTTTACTCTCTTATATGGTATTCACCATAAATAGTGAATAATGCATACAGAGTTATGAATAATGAACGGACTTGGTCGTAATCAGATTACCAACGGCTCAACTCCAATCGAGAAATGATCAGAATCTTCCCGAATAAACTGGATTAAGAGTCTAAGAAAAGGCCGGGGACAAAGAAAGGAGAGAACCAAGAAAGGGGGGGGGGACTTCACCGAACGGTATGGAGCACTGAACGATGTGTGTGCGCGAGAATTCGATGAGAAGAAGGGGAAGAAGATGGAGGTGGGGGTCTACCTAAGGAGGGAGGGAGGGGGAGAGGAGGGGAGGGGGAGGGGAGGGGAGAGAGGGAGCGGGGAATTTGCACAGCGCCAGCGCCTCTGGCTTGAAAAGACAGCTCTCCTTTCTCTCCCCCCTTCGCCACTCCCTAAGGAGGAGAGGATCGTTCGCCTTGTGTGTGCTGGTCACTGAATGACCTCTTCTTTCGGATCACTATCTCAGTTTCTCTGACTGAGGAAAATCTGTCACCTGTCCATCAATCCCCCGGAGCCAATTACCGCATTGCAAACCCCAGTTGATGATCCCATTGAGGAGTTGAGGGTTTAGAGAAAAACAGGCGGTGCCAGAAAAAAAGGCAATGGTTTTAATTTACTCATTTTGCACATTCTATCGCAGGGTAGAAAAGCGAGAGACCTTGCAAATATGATAGAGTTAGACGATTACTCCAGGAGAGCGTTGCTCAATTCGAACCAATAATCTAGTTAATACTGACCACCGTTTCATGAGCTCTCATTTGACAATATTGTGTAATGCAACTTCCTTTGGAATGCGCAATGAATGCAGACATGTAAGTAGTAACCGTCTCCTAAATCATAATCGTCACTTGCTACACACATCTTTGATTCTAATCTCGTTTATCCAAATTAGCACACTCTAAATCACAAAACAGTAGGAATGATCACCACCTTGGGGCATTGGGAACTCGTAGGTCAAAACAAACAAATACAAATAGAGATCACATCATACTAATACATCTACTTTCATTGCATTATGTGTAGTAGGCACTAGTGATGCCAAATCGGATTGAAGCCGGCTTCAACCCTGCTATTCAAGCCGGCTTGAAGCCGGGATTCAACCCGGAAATTCAACGGTGAAGCCGGCTTGAAGGACCTGGATGGTCCTGGATGGTCCTTCAACCCGGATCGTCCTTCAATCCGGCTTCATCGTTGAATATCCGGGTTGAATGCGAATTCAAGCCGGCTTGCCGATATCGTTTTGGCATCACTAGTAGGCACTACGTCGGATGCGAACTATGCCGTCATGCCCCCTTTGATATATCAAAGGCTGAATGACGTCATAGTTCTCATCCGACGTAGTGACTTCAGCTTCGTTCATTGCATCATGCACGATGTCATCATCGCGGTGCTATACCGGTATTAGGAAGGGGAAATGGGGGCGGTTGACCTGAGGGGAAAAGGCGAAAGGTAGGTCGTCAGATGCGTTTTCGTTGTGGAATCATATCGTTAGCTTGCTCACTAACTGTGAAACCTATTTGCGACTAGTGCGAATCGTAAATTCAAAGTTGACAATACAATTCGAAAAATAATGATCTCGTTCTCATCCTCATTGTATGACAAAGAGCAAAATTCGAGTTTCAAAACGATCTGAAAGCACCTACTGGATTTGGGCTCGAATTCGGGTTATTGCCGACAGGTCGCATTAAATGACTATTTCTCCGGGGGTGGGATGTAGAAGTCATCGGAAATGATGATTGTCGACCTTCGGGAGAAGCTCTCGAACTTGGACACTTTGATGACGGCTGGCGAGGTCTCGGCTTGCTTGGGCTCGGACGGATCCGGGCAGCCCGTGACGGCCTGGAATGGTTTGATCTTGGATCTCAATGTTACCCTCGATAAGGTAGTGTTCTCTAATTGCTTCATCCATTTATTAAACATTTCCCTAACGAATAAAGGATATGTGTAGGGTAGCGTGTAGCCGGCGTGTTTGCCTAGGGGATTCAGGTTCTCGCGCAACTGTTGAGAAGAGGACAATAGGATGCTCTCGTGTGCGAAGCGGAAGAGAGCTTCTGAATCATTTTACATGCTCTCTCGCAGGTTGGAGGAAGCGAGAGAGCATGGAAACGGGAGAGACGAAGCGGAAGGACCGATCTTCTAATCTTCGCGCTTGAGCTGATTACGCACGCAAGAATAACAAGATCAAATACTCTGCGCGAGACATGCGTCGTGTTTCCCTAGAATTTTTCCGGGACAGATATTTCAACATTGAACATTAAAAAATTATCAATTAATGTTCTACAAACACGTTCCTAGTTGTCCAAGGAATGTTCTATCGGCAGAAATTTCATCAGTGGACACCTGAACACTCGTGACTAGCGACCGCATTGCTAGACAAGGGTCCGAAATCTTATCTGTTGCAGTACTATGGCCTTGATAACGTGGCGTTCTCTGGTTGAATCGAGACATTTTTCAACGGCAATAGGTCTATTTCATCATACCAGCACTTTTGCTTTCTTGGCTATAGTTCTCATCTGTCCTAATGCCGTTCCTTTTCCATGAATATTCGTTGTAATTAATACTAGCTAAAACATATCTTCCATTTTTAACAGTTTTTACAACAAGGGATCGAGGGATTGACGAGAATTTTTTTCAACGCACCTTTTTATTCTTGATTTCCCGTCGGATGTAGGATGTCTGCACGGTGAGGGAGAGAATCTGGAAGATGTTTGACCTCGACACATGAATTCGAGATAATTCGAGATGGTCTCTTAATTTCGTACAACGTTATCATTGACTTTCGAGATAATGGCGAGTGAATGGCTTTCGAAATTAATGTCAAACTCAAATTTTCACCTTTATCTGCATTTTGCTAGTGAAATGTAATATGGGCCGGAAAACCAACAGCAAACGCTGTTACCAATAAAGTGCGCGGTTCGAAATTCGGCCAATTGTCTCTCCATTTCATACACTATCTCGTTCGGTTTTGTGACGAGAGATGCAACAATCAATATCCCGTGGTATCGTTTCTCGAATTTCCGTGAATATTCGCCAAAGGATCTCTCCCCTCTCCTCCTAATCCTTTGATTACAACCAGCGAATGACGGAATTACGAGAATATCTGATGACTTAACGATGACGATTCCCGCTAATTATTACAGTATTGTGAATACTCATTTCACGTAATTCTCAAACGATGTAAAATGCATAATTAGGATGGAAAAACACTCGTCATCAATTTATCAATTAGCAATAAAAATGCGTTACCTCTCACTTTTTTGAAAATATTTTGTGAAAATGGAAAAACAACTCACCATAAAGCCCGTCACGAGTATCAGCGCTATCGTCACGGCAATCTGCGCGTCTCGGTGAACGAGAAATATGATGCGAACTGCAAAAATCAGATAATCAGACCATGATTAACAATAACATTTCCGATGAGATACTGCTGTGTAGAGTTTCATGCCCTGTCTATCAAGTCTTCTGGTTTAGCTAGTGTGCAAATTACGAGGTCATCCGAATTCGGATTTGTGCGTCTAAGAATTGCATTTCTTCTGGCTTGTTCTTATTGGTTCTACCCGGAATAACCATGCTTCGAATAAGATGAGAAAGTTAAAAAACCAAAAAAAATGCTCACATGAATTGACAGTGGCTATTGCGAGGATTACTGTAGCGATGATGGCACCGACGAAGTACGGTAGCGAGAGGAGCGGGGAGGAGAGGAAGACTCCCACCAGAGAAAGTACGCAGAGGGAGAACAGAATTAACTGAAATTAACGGATTAATAAACTCGTTATCTTATCAAACATTATTAGCATTACCACAAACTGATCATCAATGTTAATGTTGTTGTTGTGCCTCAAACTCCTTCTTTAGTCATTCTTCTAATCTTTTTGCGCTTGTTTTCGGGAATTAAGAAGAGCCATTGTCCACGCCTCCAAACGTCAACTAATGAGAAAATAAGGGAAAACAGGGGATTAATTTAGAGGATTTGAGAATTTGAAGTGCACGTAGTGTAATGCATCAGAATTCGGTGAACCTACGAGATTTCTAAATGTTCTTGAAAAAAGGACAACATTTTAACAACGGAATTGCCAGTCAACCTCTTAAAATGTATCGTAGTATCCCTTTGTCAACATAGTCTTCCAACTGATCGGTTCTCCCAGAAAACAGCACCCCTTCTATCATTGCATCGATTACCTTATCTCCCTCGGGACAACAATCAGTGATTACGCTAGAAACTACCAGAACCACATTCTTGTTTTTCCGTTTTGTGCGAGTGTCCAGCTATTTTATCACACTACGATTAGTGTAAACATCCTTCGAACAAGCTTCCAATGAATAGCAGTTTGAACTATTTTTCGCACTTTTACATTCAGCTTTAATGTTTTTTGCCTCATTTTATGACTCTTTGGGAACAAGTAAAAAACAAAAAACTCACCAAAAATAGGACTACGGGTAGGTGAACTGGCCGTGGCACTGTTGCTATCGAGGCGTCCTCAGGCATTTCATGGTACTGAAAAGTGGAAATAGCACCGAAATGAATAACTTAATTTTCGGCATTTTCCAGCGTATTAATGAGGAAATACAGAAAAATCATTGCTGATACTCACGGTCGTTAGCACTAGCGTCAGCCCCGCAGCACAGAGAGCAGCCTGCGCTCCCAGCACCGCAACCATCGACCTGCTGGGCGGTCGGAGTCGCGCGCAGCAGGCGGACGTGATCCGCTTGCGGAGCGGCTGCGCGGCTGCGCCGCGCACCTCGACCGATTCTGGGGCGACGGCCGCTTCGGTCGCGGCTTCCGCGTGCGCGCCCGCCTCGCCGCCGTCATCGACGTCTGCCATCGACGCGAGAGACGGAAGAGCGCCGTGATATGCCTAAAAGGTCAGAGATCAAAGCACAGTTAGGGATCAAAGTACACGCGGCATGATGGAATGAGAATGGATAAATGAGGACAAATATCAGATAACTGGATGCATGCATGAAGACATGAAAGATCACGCGTTGCGTTCAATTACCAAATGAAAAATAAGATAACAGAGTGGGTATGCCAGTGGCCGCAACGCACCCGGAAGTGAGCACCAAAGGAGTTACCGAAGAACAGAGTTCAAAGACCAATGCATACGCAAGGACGGTGATATTGAAAAATGTGAACGGCACATTTCTCAAAGATTATATGGTCCAAAATTGGCTATTTTCAATAATGAATGATTACGGTGTGATATGAGTCCGCTAATCCCTCATAAACAGAACGTGCGGACGCTATTGGGAATGTTATCGACTGCGTGAAATGACTCTACGGTCTCTTGATTATGAATCTTTCGCGATTCAAACAATCGAGAGATTGTCAAAAAAGGAAAAGTAACAGGAAAAGTAATCGAGAGATTGTCAAAGATCCGCGCCGAAACGACTGAATGTCAATTTTCTACGCAAAATCAGACTGCGACTCGTATTTCGAACTCTGGAGTGTTATCGACTGAGGCAAAGATCAGAAACGAGGAGACAACGAGGGAATTATAGCAGAGTTGGAACTGCGGGACGACGTTTCTTCATTGTAAGCACTCTATCGTCCAGTTGAGTGACGAGATAGTGTACGCAGCGAAGAGGTAGCGGAATATTTCCTCTAGGGAGAATGATAGAAAACGTGGATTAAACGAAGGAATTGTAGGCGCGAGAAAGGAGAAGTTTCGATGTGGATTCAACATTTTCACCTTCAATCCCGTAGTTGCTTCTCTAGTCAATAGATGACGCAGTTCGCCTCTTCTACTCCCCGTGGGATGAATCACAGAGCAACTGAATACACATTTTGCGAAATAAGAAGCCCAGGGAAGCTAGAAAATGACAAGGAAAAGAGAAAATTCGAAATTAGAAAAAAAAATACTTCCTAGCGAAAACTGCACGTCGCTAACGTCCAATTTTCAGTCGGCGCAAAACTAGTAATCAAGAGGGAAATCAGCCGCGGCGCCTATAGCTCCAGAGCTATTCTCGGCCGATAATCCCTCTCCTCTAACGAACGCTATTGACTACTGTAGCCTGCGGGATTCATGGAAAGGCACGCATAGTGCAGCTGTTAATGCGAAAATATCAATGAATATCACGAGTAATAATCGATGTGAAAGAGCGAGGCTGGCCTTATTATCTGAGGGGGCGTTCAGAATATCGCTGTGCGTCGAGTAATGATGAGAAAGGGTACGTGGAGAAGGGGGAGAGAGACCGGTAAATACACAAAATGGCAGTCAGCAATGCCGTCTGATGATGATACCAGAGATTAGGAGGGATGGCGAAATGAGCGCGTGACAGTTCGAGGCGGTAAATAGCCTCAGGGCATGGACTTATTGTCAGCACTCCCTCCCATTCTCCATGCTGCACTTGCTCATACGGTATTCTAATGATAAACATAGAGAACAAAGAAATGAGGCAGTACCGCGTTGAAGAAATGAAACATTTATAGATAAGAGGTGTTTGCTTCACCCATTGCATGGAATATATTGCCAAATATGGTAAAAAAAAGACCAAAGTCAATCGAAGACAATTGCCAGCACACAAAAAATAAAAGGCAGAGCCTGGAAGTGGCTCGTATCCCTGCTCCGCCGGCCCGATTGTTCCGGCTATTACCTGGTTCCGGCCTCTTGCACTACTCCCTATGCGCAATCGAGCCCCCGTTGGCACTAGTAATGGTTGGGTTGGGTAAATAAACAGCCCTCTGCTGAGGGGAAGGGAGAGCAGGAGGGAGAGAAGTAGGTAGAAGGAGGAAGAGGGGGCGCCCTCGCGTCCAAATAAAGAGACAGCAATGGTCATGGATACTCCTCGTACTCTCCTCCTCCTCCTTCTCTCCACCTCCCCTACTCGTTCTATTCACGCTCACTGAAGGACGTCCTACTGAATACACACACGGTGGTCAATGAGTGGCCATCACAATGCGTGGAAGGTGCTCGAGTTCGAAATTAACCGTGTCTTGATTTCCCAGAATATCTCATCACTCGACCGGTCGAGATAGTGTGAAAATATGAAGAAACGACTGCCCAAATTCCGGGCTCTAATACATACGATGGTCAATGAATGGTGATCACAATGCGTGGAGTCTACGGAAGTTCATAAAGGAGCATGGCGGGGATTTTCGTCGATTTGAATGAGAGCATATTCGTAAAGATCAATACAGCCCGCATAGCTTCGGACATTCTGCGGGGGATATGATGTGAGAGATTGGAGTGGGTGGAATACCGATGAAGCTCCAGCACGAATGATTTGCGCAATTTTGAGGAGAATGAAAATCGCCCCCTCGAGGGCGCTGACAATGAAAATCGCGTGCGTTTCGGTGCACGGTCATTCGGTGTCGGAATTCGTGGACAATAGAATCATGGCTTGACTATGACTATCTTTATGTCTTTCTCTCTCTCTCTCTCTTTCTCTCTCTCTCTCTCTCTCTCTCTCTCTCTCTCTCTCCCTCTATCACCTCAGATTCGACAAAGAGACGTCAGAAAGGCAAGCACTGCATCACAAATGCATACGCAAAGCACGTCACTGTTCGCTCTCCGATACTGTCTTCGAATTATTGTGTTAAAATCAAGAGACAGTGGTCTTTGTTCCGAACTGTAAGTTCGAAGGAGCGCAAATTTAGTGCATTTCCCACAATCAAAACGCTCTGTTCATCCTAAGAGCGACCTTTCAAAATTATAGAGAGTTTCTGCATCATCCAAATACAAGTGGCAGCATTACTTCCAAACGCTGATGAGCTGAGACTACTCCCAAGAAACGAAAAACAGCAGCAGAAACATAGATATGAAAGGTTGAACACAATTAGGGGTCGCCGTCTCCTCGTTACACGCTCTACCGTGGACCATCGACCGTGGAGTTCGAAATTTGGGTCGCTCAAACTCTAACCAACAGCTATTCATATCAACGAGAAACAGAAACACGCGGTCAATCTCTCCCCAGCCTGGATATCTCCATTCCCCCGCAGGTCTCCCCTAGATACCAATCACAAGAACGAGGGAGAAAACTCATTTCAGCAACGCAGAGAAAGTGGAAGGCATTCTACAGGGGCTGTGAAGAAGGATACATAGCACTGTGAAATATCAGAATTCGGTAAATTCGAATATTCTGATTCATTGTTGAAGCAATCACTCAAATAAAGTTGATGTAGTAAAATAACTTATAAAAATTACAAGAAATGACTCGAAATCTGGGAAATGCACGGAACCAAAAAGTATGCATCTGAAAACACCAGAACATTTGGGCTGTATATTTCAATTTGCCATTAGCTCGGTGGAATCGTAAAGAGGGGAGAAACGAAACAAGAGCTGATTCAAAATATATGGAACATATAGAACTACAAACCAGTCAGATGAATAAAGGAAACACGCGAACGTGGACACTTAATGATTACAGTACATATTTGGGCTCTGCATAGAAAATTATTGTGCAAAAAACGAACCGAGAGCTGATTCAAAAACGGGGAGAGAATAAATGGAGTAGGAAAGCATCCGAGGAATGCACAATGAAACAGTAGGCAAGCGGGTGTCATGGTCTATTTCTCCCCGCAGATCGACGAGATAGTGTGCGAAAGGGAGAGGGTGTAGAGATACTCCCCTCTCCCCTCTCCCCCTCCCCCCCAACCTCTCCCCCAGATTGCCCAGCTGCGGCGCAATATGGACATGGACAATTATGCGTCCCTATGGCCTTCCTTTCTCTCTTTCTTCCTACCCCTTTACCACTTCTTTTCCTATCTCTCCCCTCCCTCTCCCTCACTCTCTCTCCCTCCATCATCAAAACCATATTGGAGAAGGAGAACAACCTCAAGTCTCGGGGCCAATGGGAATGAAGTGGAAGAAGTGCCAAGTTCAAGGCGAATGGCAAGGCGGATCGAGATTTATTGGTTCACACTCTTGATGGTCCCGAGAGAGGCGCGAGTACTCGTAGTGCAAATTTCAATTCTTCGTTTGGCATGCTCTATCGATGGTCAGACAGAACGAGAGAGCACGCGATATTGAGAGAACGAGACTGTTAGACACAGCGAAAGAGTAGGATAAGTGAAGAGATACAGATAGAGCGAGAGAGCACGCGAATGGTGGAAATTGTTATTGCAAACCATTGCATTATTAAATGTGAATTCGCAAATAATAAACACAAAATGAATGACGTTAGAAACACATGGCTTCCGAGAAATTGTTTTCAGCAAATGTTGATGCTACATCATACCACCTCGTCAAAACTGATGCTGTTTGAAGATGGAGAGACGTGAGATCGTAAAGGATTGTTTACCATAGAGGATAGGCGAACTGCAGGCAATAATGGCTGTATCAGTACTAGATTTCGAAAAGGAACATAGTTACACGAAATTTGCATTGAGAATTCTCTGTTTACGAGATAGAGAAGGTAATTATGAGAGCAAAGCCTAAATTGTATGTTAGACAGCATGCAAGTTTGGTACTTTTGAGAGTCTATCAGCTCCACAACAAATGACAGTGCGGTAGAGCAACAAAGGCATCCGTCGTTGCCCCTAAATTGACTGGGAAAGGGAAGTCTCCAGCTGCGCAAACTACTGGGAACGGCGCGACACAAAGAGGGAGATTGATAGCTTTCCGGGAAACAAGGAAATCGGAGTACGCTATTCTAACAAGGCGACTATAAAAGAAGATTTTTACTCCGAAGGTTTTTACTGAATTAGTAAAGAAACTCTTGCGTGGTAGCGCGTAGCGAGTTACGAAAGCTTTAAAGTTCGAGAAAAGCAGGCAACTCAACTTGTAGATATAATATACGAAGTGAGAATACGATAGCTCGAACTCAACTGAGGCAACAAGCAATGAGTCAGCTTTCTCCGATACAGAGAACTCCTGACAAAGATACTGGTCATCCATTGATATCAACATTGATATTCATTGAGTTCCCATTGAAAACCTCGCGTGATACTGCCTGTCTAGGAGTATGCGCAATGAGTAACAGCCTTTCAAACTGCAACAAACTCTCCTGGAAGGAGAGTTCGAAATTCGGATTTTCTCTTCATTCCCTCTTTTCACTCGTCTAGAGTGTTGCCTAGAGTGTTTGTGAAATGAATGGACTTCCCGATTATCGAACTCTACTGATATGGAATGGGAGAGAGAAAGATCGACGCGTCCGAACACTATGCTTTCAAAGAATATGTCTGACGTATCTTAGGCAAGCTATAGCGAGCGAAACGTGAATAACACAACCATTGGCGTAGTCGTTCGGCTTTCTCCCTCTCCCCACTATCTCGTCGGTTAGACAGAGTGAGAGAGTACGCGATATTGAGAGAACCAGACAGTTAGACAGAACGAGAGTGCATGCGATATTGAGAGAACCTGTCGGTATTCTCCCCTTTGCTATGGCGGAAAGTGGGTCGCAACAACGTTCCGAATCGAGCGAAAAATCGTAGGAAAGCCATGGCGACGTTACGACACGAAACCGTGGATTGGTGGATTTGGAAGGAAATATCTATGAGCACTTTTTCCTGAACTCTGAACTATCATACGATTAAGTTATGAGATTATGCGAAATTAGGAAAGAAACGAGCCTAACGAAACGAGCCTAACGAAGTATGCGTTCTAACGAACAGTTAAGCAAATGCGTAAAATGAAGAAACAAATTCGAGTAAACTTCGAACTCCAGTATGCCAATCCTAATAGTAGGGTACATGAGCGCGATTCTGTTGGCAGAGGGCGCACTGACGCGTTGTCTGATTCAAAGTGCAAACATATGGGCAATCACGGAGCAATGATAAGATGCTGCTAGCTTTTGAAATGATGAAGCTAGAGTTCGAGAAACGATATCACGGTCTCTTCATTTTACACACTCTCTCACCACTCGACAGGTCTAGAAGTATGTGAAATGAAGAGACGGCGACCTTTTGAAAAAAGCCTCTGGCACTTTCCTATTTTGCAAGTTTGCAATAAAAAATGTGGAATAATGCTTCAAGAGCTAGAAACTATGACAATTTTAGTAGCTCCTCAAGAGTGTCCAAAACCTCGGAAAGAACTTCAGCGTGTCTAGAATAGAACGAAACGCGGAGCTCACTGAGCCGAATGGAATCGGTACGAGGCGAGATAGAGAGGGAGAGAGAGAGGGAGAGGTAATGGGAGGTTGTCATGGAGAGAGAGAACATGTCACCGGACTCTCTTAATTCTCCACGCTCTCTCGTCGGTCAGACAGGACGAGAGAGCGTAATTTGTGGAGAGAGTCAGACAGAGTGCGAGAGCGTGGCAAGGCGCAGAGACTGGAGTTCTCATCCTATTTAAAGGTGTGCAAATGGAGTTAGCCGACGCCAGACGCCGCAGATGTCCATTGAAAATCGGCCAGATTACAAGCTAAATGGTCTGGAAATTCCATCGAAAATTCAGGAGAAAGACTAGGCAATATGAGGGAGAAAGCAGAATATGGGGTGAAAAATTAGTCCGAAAATGTGAGACTAACGAAGGCATTTGTCATAGCACTAGCTAAGCTAAATTTAGAAGTTATCATTTTGAGGATGACAATTTCCTGAGTGGATGTCTCGGTACTTGAGCCGCGTAATATGTCTAGAGAAGCGAAAAAACTGAAAAAAATCTCAAGTGCTTCCTTCATAGTATCATATAATATTGTTATCAAAAAGCAGACTGGAAAAAGCACAAAAACTCAAGTATTTTGGGTGTCATAACATTGTTATAGAGAGGGTGGGGATGAGTGCGCTCTCGACCTTCACTGATGGCACAGGAGTGGCCCACTTGAGTACGTAATTAGATAGTTGGCGAGGTAGTGACACCTCAATGGGGCAAGATGAGAGGAATGACGTGGAAATGTGAAATGTGACAGGACGAATTTCGAACTAATAACTCCCCCATAAAATCATTGAGTTTTATAGAATTTAATGACTCAATTTGACAACAACAGTGTGAAAGGTTATTTATTTTAGGGTGTCCCATAATTTCGTATAATTTTTTTTCGAGCGAATGTAATAACCGCTGTACTGATTGAGCATACAAAAAGCCAATACTATTGAATAGAGTAACCATTACACAAACATACACGCCATATAATTTTCATCAGCTGCTCTCTCCGGTTTTTAAGAAAAGATCCAGTGACGTATACTGCACTAACCAAAAATCACGTTTTCGATTCAAATTTTTTCCCATCGCAGGAAGTCGATGGTTTTATGAATCTAACTAACTAATTTGAATGTTCCCATAATTCTTTCAGTGTGCTTATCTTATGTCACTGAGTTGTATTTTATGAGTGCTGGCATTCATTAACGATCATACTCACATTTAACAACAACGGTTCTGTCTTTCTGTGAACAAATGGAAGCCTAATTTGAATGTGTGCTAATTGGAGATATATAGTGGTACTCCATACTGCTTCGTGCATAGAACATTTGGCGGGATTGGAGGGAAAATAATGGCAATTATTAATTTAATGGTGAATTTACATCGAAAGAGATGAAATTTTGAGTTAGAATATTTTGATTTTTTCATAGTTGCTGATGCAACAGCAAGACGATCCCTTTCAAATTTTGCATATATGTCAATCAATCAATGATCGATAAAACTGCGCTGAACCTAAGATGAACTATTAGGTTGTCTCAAAAGTTTCTCCCTTTTTTACAGATTTTTGATTTTTATTTCTCCTTTCCTTCAATGTTGATGAATCCCCACAAGTCCTTCAGTAGTCGAATTATGCTTGGTTACTCTTTCGAAAATACGCTATCACAGTTCTACACAATTAGTAATACCAACACTGCAAACTTCCAATTCAGCGAAATTGCGCCAGAATCAGTATTTTTATTTGCTCATAGTTGTATGGAGAATTGTGATAGGCACATAACTGACACACTATTGGAAAGCGCAATATATGGGCATGTTGATGTATGCATTATAGTGAGGGGGCCTGATTATCCCCACTTGGATGAGCTCTTGTTCTTAAGATCACGCTAGGCAGTTTTCTGTTGATACACATTGTATAGCCCTGCACCGTTTGCGCTTGATCCAGCCAGCTCAATTGTTGTGGTCAGTGAAGTACTCGGCATGTTTGTTATAAAATTTAAATTCGGGAAGTCTACAACAACCTGATCGTGAACAGTAGTATTCGAAACCTAGATGGCGAAATTTGTCCTTCGAAATCAACCCTTTTTGCTCTACCCTGTTTTGAATAAGTCTTGAATGTCGGATATTTTGCTATAATCTTGAAGAACAACCCTTATAGTATCACATATCAAGAGGGCATAATCAAATGTTAGCTCATATTCAAATTGTAGTGACGAAGAAAGAGCACCCAAAAATGGACATTTTCTGAGTTTTCGAGATTTCGTATAATTATTCGCATACAACGCTTTCTAGAAACGATTCAAGCCTACTATTGTATTCCACTTACATAACCCCAACTTGCACAAAATGGAAATAACCGACAGGAAAAGCAAACGAGACAAAACTTGAAAAATAAAATAGGGAGAAACTTTTGAGACAACCTAATAATTAAGAAGAAGTCATACAAAAATAAACAAATATCGAGGAAAACGCCTAATTTGGTTATTGCAGTATCCCTTATATAAACGATTCTTAAAAACTGGGGAGAGCAGCTGATTCAAATTGCATGGCTTGTATGATTGGGTAGTGGTTGCTCTATTCAATAGTGTTGGCCTTTTGGATGATCAATCAGTACGGCGGTTTTTACGTCCCATTGAAAAAAAAAATACGAAATTATGGGACACCCTAATACGAAACTAAATGTGCAAGATTCAAAGACAAGAATCTAGCGGAATGAAGATGTTAGATCAGCATTTAACTCAACTTGCAATTTAATGAACAATGGGAATGTTCTATGGACAAGTACTGCACATCCATACAAAAGGAATCCATTGGCGATGAATAAGAGAAGGAGGGCATCCATAGCGGGGCCACTGCAGCTGACAACACGAATTTGTCAGAGCGCCGGATGAAAGTGACGTCGGATGAAGGTTGTCTCCTGAAATGGGCATGTGCTAAACAGGTAGATGAATAATTTACTAAACAGGTAGATGAATAATTTCCAAAATGTAACTGCGTACTAGTTCGGAAGGGTACTTCAAAATGTGCAACAATTTATGTTTATTGATCGATCCGCACTTGTAAAATCACAGCAAATATATATTCTCAGAATTTCAGCAAGTGATGAACTTGTCTTCAGAGCCGTGTTCAGGGGGACGCTTGGGGCCAGCTCTCTTATTCTAAGTCCTTTAATATTCCAAATAAGTGCCCTTAAAAATAGTTTTGCTGATGTCACGGTTCTCTCATGAAACATAATCAATTCAAAATTTTGATTATTTGCGCACTGTGTAGACTTTGATGGTGAACAGTCCCTATTGATCGAATTGGCCCAGTATAGCGCTAGTTCTAAAGTGTTCCCAAGGCCACATCCACGGTTGAAATGAAAATAGTCAGAAACTTTTGCATCTGCCTGATCATTTCGTGAGATTAAAGGAGGGGCAAACTCAAAATTCAATTTTTGAAGCTATCATATGCACGGCCTAGAGCTCCACAACGATAAAAAGCTCCGAAATGTTCACATTAATATCTCCATTCCGAACCGAGTTATAGCTAGTTGGCTGATAGCCAGATCAGGGAAAGCTCAGGGAAGGGGGCGAGATAGCACGCGACTTGAAGAGAGTGCGTCGCTAGTTGAAACATATTCCAACCGGGCGCGCGTTTGCATTTACTCCTCCTTTAAGAAGTCCATTTTAATATATCTTCTCCGTCTATTAGTCTCACTCCCTCGCCCTCTCCATTCATTTCTTCCACGTGCTCTACCGATAATGGGTTGGTCTCCCTTTCTTCTCCCATTTTCTTCCTATTTTCCTCCCATTTTTTAAATATTTTTAGCCCATCCACGTGTTATCTATAATTTTAATTAGGCGTTGTTGGCGTCCACCTGTTAACCCTTCAACAGCTCTTTCCCATTTAGCGAAGTCGTACGAGGAATTGACCGATGACGAGAAAAAGAGGGTCGTCGTGCGCATCATCCTCATCGTGCTCATCAACGTCGGTTGATCTTTGATCTTTCCGTTTCTACCCCTCACTTTGATATTTGATCTTTTCAGATGTTCTGCTGGTGCGGGATTCCGGCCGTGATGATCTGCTGCGTAAGCCACTACAAGAAGAAGCGCGATGTGAGCAGGAGAGAGGGGCGGAAGACGAGGGAAGAGGGGGGAGGGGGAGGAGGGGGGGGGAGACGGGGGGAAGAGGGGAAACTAGAATATTAACTAAATTGTAGCTGGAGATGCAACATATCATGAACCGAGGACAGTATTCTCCTTAAAGAGAGAAGATCGAAGATCAAAGATCAAATATCAACCGGCGCAATTGATCAGTAGTACATGTCAATGTGTGATGATATTTGCATCAGATAAAGACTGTTTCAATTGGTCTAGATCGGCTCCGGCATCCCCGATCATCATTTCCCTAACTTTTATATTCCCCTAACTTTTCTGTTTTGTTTTTTTTCGGTTGAACAGAATTAACTTTAAAATATATTTGAAAAGATCACATTCCATTTTATTTGCACATAAATTAAATACATAATTCCTAAAATATTAACAAAAAACACGACCTTTCAGACTATTTTACGCATTTTGACTCTTGCTGACCCTTTGACTCTTTGACTCTCAACGATAGAGTGCGGAACGAGGCTATTCGGCACTAAGGCAGTTGAGAACTATGACGTCAGGCCGCCTTTGATGTATCAAAGGCGGCATGACTTCATAGTTCTCATCCGACCTAGTGCCGGCTATTCGAGCAATTACCAAGTGTGTGAGGATCGATGGAAAGATCCGAGAACGGCGATTGATATGGTACGGTCATTTTATGAAAATAGATAAATATCATGTGTGTATGCGGATGATGATATATTTCTACACTAACAAGGAGAGGTCGCGCAATGTATATGGAGTTTCAGACCTAGCGCATTCGAAAGAGGAGAAAATTCTAAGAACTTCTATTGTTTTCAAATTTGCGGAACGCTCATGTGGAGCTCTGGGCAGTATGTGAGTTTATGGGATTTTAGGGACAGCCTCAAAAATTGCATGTTCCCCACTATGAGCCCACATCACCACATGAACGTTCCGCAAATTTGAAAACAACAGAAGTTCTTGGAATTTTCTCAAATTTCGAATGCGCTAGGTCTCGTTTAGAAACTCCATATACATTGCGCGACCTCTCCTTGTAAGTCGGATGAAAACTATTACGCAGTGCCACCGGTGATATATCAAAGGCGGAATGATACCTTATTTATCATCCGACCTAGTGTTGATGTTCCATAATATGAATTAGGCATGTTGACAGCCGATAGACCAAAACTGAGATGGCCGGAAAATTTGAAAGAAAACACAGGAAAGCTACGACTGATGGAACGACACTCACTCAACGGATAACTATGGAACCATGAGACTACCTTTCCCTACCACGATTCATCATAAATACTAAGGCAAGAACCAAATATCCCGGCCTATCTCCTCAAGTGGAGAAAATGAATGATTAGATTTGATTTGATCTGAGGTTAGATCGAAAAAGGTTGATCATAATCTTTATAACGATGTCTCGAATGGGGGCACGATCCTTTTATGCAGGTGCACTCTCCTCCTTCTCAGTTCTCGTCGAATTGGGCATCGGAGTCTTCTGCAAGTCGTGGGTGGGAACTAGATAGTAAGGAGACCGATCTGCTCTTTCTGGAGGGCACTAGATCGGATGAGAATCCACCGGATAAAAACCAAAAATGGAAATAACCAAAAAAAATCTGTAGCCTTCACAGAAACATTTTGTCACTTTGGGAACCAATTGTGAGCATGCTGGAGAAGGGTACCTTTTTAGTTCTCATCCGACCTAGTACCATCGTGAGAGGAGGGTGCTTCAGAAGACGACTGACCGGGAAAGCAGCCAATCACCTTACACCGGCCCTCTGCGATGTCTATCTGAACTTATTTGTGCACTATTCATTAATTGGTAATGGATGGAATTAATTAATGTACCTCTTTGTGTACTTTGAGGTACCAGTAGACGATATTGACTGCAAAGGATCAATATATAACAAATATATGCAAACATTCAGTTAGAAAATGGTAAAACTTTTCAGTCTAGATGCTCACGTAATTGTATTTTTATGCACATATCAATGCCCTAAAAGTGTTCAATTAGACGTTACTAACGTGGGTTATTTAATTATTTTAATAATAAAATATTATGCAAATAATAAACAGAATATGCACCAAAGAAGACGCAACAAGTGAAGATTCCGATGTCCCATAATCCAAGATAGATCTTGTGGGTGGGCTCGAGATGGTCTAAACCACATTTTCAATGTATTCCATAGTAGGCTTTTGAACCAGCCAAGCTTACCAGAGAAGGCCATCACTGGCCCGTAGATCAAAGAGAAAGGAATGCCTACGAGGACAAAAAGTGCCTGAAAGGATGGGTGCGCGATGTGTGATTAGATACCGTATCAGGAGCCAATGAAACCACACGTGGTCCAGAGAGCGAACACCCGGTTCCAAACTGGTACCATAAACCGCGCCTGGCACCAGAAGTGCTCACCATGAAGAAGACTGCAGGGCCGACGAGCACCCCACGCCTCCGAATCACCCCGAAGATACCCATAATGGGCAGCGAGCAGAGGAGGGCGGATCCATTCAACATAGTCTGCGAGAATGGAATATTATTAGAATAATAGAATTTACTATTTTTTTAATTGACATTGAATTATTTGTATCACTTCCACACTTTTTCTGCCTACTTGATTTTAAAGGAACTTATGGACATTTTTAAAAATTCCAATTACTTTGTCCGGCACAGTATTTTTCTTATTAATTGCTAATAATGATAAATTCAAACTTCTATTAAATTTTGTTTTATTACAAAAGTATAAAAACTAACCCAAGCCGCTGCGTTGAGTGGGTCGAGAATGAGGAAGTAAATGGGAATTGCGAGCGTGACCAGACCCAGGATGAGGGCAGCGGCCGAGAGGCCGAGAGCGATCTTCTGATGTGAGGATTATACTGTAGGGAACGATACTGTAGGATATTGTAGGTGACGATACTGTAGTATACGGTGACGGAAAAAACAGTTGTCGATAGCACGAACGCGTTTTGCAAACGTTTGTCCAGTACAAACATAGAAGCGCAGTGCGGAAGAGAACGAAAAAGGAGAGATAAGACGATGAAGACCGTATACCATAGCGTACGGTAACGGAATACTCAGTTGTCGATACCGCGCCGGGCGTAAGATGATGCGAGAGGAATTGGGTAGACGATGACGAACTTACGGTAACTTTAGACATCGCCATGGTGAGGAATAGACAAGGAGAGGAGAGGAGAGAGGGGCGAGTCGACCACTTGGAGTGGAGGAAAGAGGTGGAAGTGAGAGGAGGAGGAGACCCGGGATTTCATTTCGTAAAATGTGAGTATTAAAATTTCAGAGATCAACAAAATATCGAAAATCATAATCAATGCAGTCATAGACGCAAAACATGATAATATCAGGGCATACTGAACACTGAGCGCCTGCTCATGAAAGCCGAATGCTACTTTATTTTTTCGATAAAATTCTTCTGGATCACTCGATATATTTTGGTTTTTTCAACAACTATTATGGTTTCGTTTATTGTTCGTTTTTAAATTCTTTGTTTTCGTTCATTGCTCACCGGAACACCTGAAAAATCACAATTATTGCCTCAACAATACCAATCGGATAAAATTTGATCGATTGTACAGTTTTAGCGCAGCATGAATCGTTCTTATAAAATTAAATGTCAAACAGAACTGCTCACAACATGTGGCTCAGCATGCATTCTTGTTGAATACTTAGTGTTGTTCGTTTGAAGGAACGATGTGCAGCAATCCATTTTATTCTTTATACTTCTCCCAAATCTTCCCTCAGATCGTGTACCACGGTGTCCACAACTCTCACATTCCAAACGAGGGCAAGTAAAACAATGAAAGAAGAAAAAGCGGACTCCTTTTTCCTGATTTAATGCAGATCTCCAAAACTTTGAGAATTGTTACGCCTTTGAATTGATTGATATGGAGAGATGGGGTGAGGCGGGCTCTTCGCGCAGGAGCAGAAAATTATGGCGAGCGAGAGAGAGTGAGATTAGAGTAACTCGTACGTACTAATTATGATAGCATCTCATAAACCGTAAAATTCCATGTTTATTACTGACTTTCCAAAAAAAGGAAACAAATTTGATACAATTGTGTATTTGCACAAACCATGACAAGAATAGCGTCGAACAAGTGATCATCGGGAAAGATTCATTATTGTTATTATATTTTGGTGATTTAGAGCAGAGTGCATGTCGTTTCTTTCTTCATGGGCGGACGATGGGATCGAATGACTCGCACACGGTTACCCTCACGCTGCGATTTGGTGATTTAGTTATTGATTTTATTTATTGATTGGGATTTTTCTTTTGCCACACCGGCACTAGGCAACTCTTGTGCTTCAAGAGTTCAGGATGTTTCAACTCATCATTGCACAAATACATGAAACAAATGCGAACCTCGAACGTGGACATTTCCATTAACTTATTCATTAGTATTTGCTTCAATCCCGCAGAAAGAGAAGAGTATTCATCCGAATTGGTCATTTCGCGGAGTTGAGAACTCGAGCGAAAACTGGCGATGTAGCGTTTCTGAAAATATATCGGTGATTTACACTTACGAAGCTATCTCGGATACCGAACCTCTTCCCTAATATTTTACGTATGCATAATGCGAAAAATTGATAGATATATACGAGATTGGAAGTTGTTACTGGTTCTCATTCGATCTGAAAATTGCAAATTACCTGTAAGGCGACCAGGCGATATTGATCAGCCAGAATCAATTTCCGCTTGGTGTCAAGCTCTTTTTCCTCGAGAAGGAATTGCTCCGCACTTATTAAAATGCTCTGAATATTATCGATTTTTCAATAAAGCGGGTATTTTTCAAGAAGAAAGAAATGAATACCTTGATCTCAAATTGGAGAGCGAGCTTCAATAAAAATTCGATGTTCTCTTCTGAAAATAATTTAACATATTTTTGTATACGAGACATATAAAAATACCTGAATAGCTCAATCCCATCGAGTAAATCATTTTGAGCAGCTCTTGGAATTCCTGAAAACAATTGCTTTAGTGCAGAAACATTTCCGGCACATCTCTAAAACCAATGTCATGATATCTTCACTCGAAACGCTTTTTTGCATTTCAACTTAATACTGAGTAGAGTGAGCAAGCGTGTCGGAGGACATGGTTGCAATTTAGTGCACATAAATAATTACAACTTCCTCACATATGCATCTGCATTATCAATTTCAACTTCATCTTGATCAGATTCATTGGAAGATTCGTTGAAGAGTCTATTGAAATATGCAGAACGATATGTGAGCACCTCAAACGAAATTATTTAAATTATAAAAATGTAGCGGAAACTTCTCGTATGCTCCGTTTGTTTTACAGTAATTTAAAAAAAATGAATCCTTTTCAATATATCAAACTGCACACCTGTTGATTCACGTTAAATCTCGTGCCCTCGACCACGAGAATTGTGTCAGATACTTCGGACGGAGCGCTCAGATTGAAATTGTGCCTGATCCTGAAAAGTAAAGGTAGAAAACCGAACCGTCATTTGTTAAAATTTTCTCGACAGGTTGAATTGGAAGAAAGTGCATGGAATGAATTGTTAGTTGGAAATTATTTGGCATGTTATAAGATACATTTTAATTGGAAACGATGCAGTTACGGTAATTTTGGCTTCGACGATAACGGTTCCACTCTGGAGGAATCCCTGAAAAAAGAAAATCAATAATTGAATTATATTGGATTTTACTTCTTCAGGATCGAGTAGCTCTTCCATTCTGATGAGGTCAATAACGCCGATTCCGCTCGGTATGGACTGGTCAAAGCGGTGTTTTTGTGCCTTCAAATATTCAACAGATTCGTGATATACATACATAAAACGCGGTATTAATATAAGTTCGGATCTTTGTCGCTAATTTTACTGGAAAAGTATGCGAAGTGCCCAATTTTCCAGTGATTTTAGCATCGCATTCGTCATATCCAATATACCTTCATTATGATCGACTTCTTGCTTGATTGTTGATTTATCACGCGAAATTGGAATTCTATCTCGCAAAACCACTGATGTATTTGTTCCCCCACCGCAATGTGGAGGTACAATCCAAGATTATCCACGCCATAATCATCTTCAGTTTTGCAAACGAGCAATTCCCTGAAGACATATTGACATTTTAAAAGTCTAGAAAACAAATTAAATACGTACTATAATAATGAAGTAGTGCGAAAGTTGGCTTGAAAAACCATAGAGCATACCATGGAAAGCCGTTGATGGTCTTTGTAGGCGAGAATCGTCCCATGTCTGATAGTTTTTGCGCATTTTTCACACGAAAGACGATGACGTCATCTGCAGCTTCTGAATAGGAAGGAGCTGATTCTACTCGACAGCGATTCAAATATAATAATGTTGGTATACCTTTTTGAACTGGAGCAAGAGACATCCTTATACTAAATACTATATGGAAATTAACGAAAGTTTGAGCAGGAAGAGATCGAGATTTCGAAAATAGGGCATTCAATCAGGAAGAGAACTGCCACAGGGACATTAGTCGGGAATAGCGGTAATGATTACGCCTTCTTCTCTGCTGTTGGCAAATAACATCCAGAGGAGATGCTTTCTAATGTACTAGGCCTGATGAGAACTATGATGTCATGCCGCCATTGATATATCAAAGGCGACATGGTTCTCATCCGACGTAGTGCCCTTTCTAAACACACTCTCTGCAGGTAGAGTGGTGCGAACATATGGGAAAATAGGATACAATTACCCAAATTTCATTCTCTAGTTGATTGTCATCAAGCTTATTTGGAAATATTTTGTCAATCTGGAATGGTATGGGGTAGATCCAGGGTGGGGGAATGTTTATGTGTCCAAAATAGTGTATATTATCAGAAAGATTAGTCTTCCAGATCATAAGAGGCATAGCAGTTTTGATCTCTTATCAAAATTGTCATTTTTTCATGTTTACATTGGTTCATTGTGTCTCATCAGAAACACACCAAAAACAATGCGAATTACATTCTGACTCACGCACTCTAGTATTTCAATGGAACTAACTTCAATCTCATGGATCATTCCCGAAACTGCCACCAACCGGTGGCAGCATTACTCATAAGCGTACTCTCTGGCTGACCTTGCGTGAGTAATGCCTCCAGGCGTTTCCCTCCTTTCTTTCTCTGCACTCCCTCACTTCTGAGTGCTATCTCGCCCACTTTGACCTACCAGATTTGTCTGTTTGGCATCATGTACTCGAGTTGTTTGAGCAATGACGAGGCGCCTCAGGGGGGGGGGGAGTTGATCTGAGAGGGAGGGAGGGAGAGGGATCAGCGAGCGAGAGAGGGCCGGTCTACATAAGAGAAGCACTGCCTCCTCCTCCTCTCATCCAACGAAATCAGAAGTCGAATAGACGTCGTCAACGACGAGATTCTGAAGACGTCGTCAACGATGAGGGTAGTAGTCGTCCTGGCTGCGCTTGCTGCAGCTGCTGCACACGCTGACATCCGACCCAACCCGAAAGCGCTCAAACGTGAGTTGTTATTTGTTTTCCTTGAATTGTTTCTTCACTTCGCTCATTATTTCTCATTAGAAATTACTCTAGTATTTCGTCAATGTCTATCGGGTTTGAAGTTCAGTTTTAGCTTGGTGCTAATTCGCTTGTTCCCCTCCTGCCTTCCATTGTATTTGCGCAAAGAGGGAGAAGCTAAGCCCCATATCACTGTCCCCCCCCTCACCTTCCTGGTTCCATTGTCTAGGCACTCATCGTCTATCCCTCTCTCAATTTGTGCCTCTGATTAGCGCCAGGCAAAACCGACCCTCCTCAGTTTGCACACTCTCTCGCAGAAGAGAGAAAGCGAGAGAACACGCAATCAGGAGAGAGCCAGATTCTCATCGTGGGATCAGAGCATCCGGTTGTTTTGCCAATTAGCTGGAAGTGTGAAAGCCCCCCCCCCCCCCACAACAAAACTCTGGATTGGCGGAAAGCGGAAGGAGAGTGGACGCTCGGCTTCAAACCAGTTGCCCGTGATTAGCTGGGAATCTTCGGAGGGAGCGGGGAGGAAAGATCATTGGATTCGTGCGGAACCCGTGGGGGATCGAGGGAAGAATACGCAACCTGAGCTCTATGCAAACCGGGATCCGATTTCGCGCGATTGATCGTGCGAGCCTTTTTCGAGCTAACAAAGATGAAAGAGTTTCGAAGAGATCGAAGAAACAGATATTTTTAAAAAATTATATAATTAAAAGATTTCTTATTTGAAGTAGTAGAGTGCTGCCGAAGATTACCGGATACTCCTCAACCTGAGATAACCATGACGTGATCAATATTGATTGATCGATTTATTGATTTATTGGATAATTCAGTAGCTGCACTCGCTGATGATACGGACGGCTGGGCTGTGGAGGATGGGAAGAAGAAGGTTAACAAGGTAATGATACTGAAAACGATATATTAGGTTGTCTCAAAAGTTTCTCCCTTTTTGACCAATTTTTGATTTGTATTTATCCTTCCCTTCAATGTTGATGAATCCCCACAAGTACTTCAGTAGTCGAATTATGCTTGGTTACTCTTTCGAAAATACGCTATCACAGGTCTACATAATTAGTAATACAAACACAGCAAACTTCCAAATTCAGCGAAATTGCGCCAGAACCATTATTTTTATTTGCTCATAGTTGAATGGAGAATTGTGATAGGCACATAACTGACACACTATTGGAAAGCGCAATATATGGGCATGCTGATGTATGCATTATAGTGAGGAGACCTGATTATCCCCACTTGGATGAGCTCTTGTTCTTAAGATCACGCTAGGCAGTTTTCTGTTGATAAATATTGCATAGCCCTGCACCTTTTGCGATTGACCCAGCCAGCTCAATTGTTGTGGTCATTGAAGTACTCGGCATGTGTGTTATAAACTTTATATTCGGGGAGTCTACAATAACCTGATCGTGAACAGCAATATTCGAAAGCTAGATGGCGAAATTTGTCCTTCGAAATCAGCCTTTTTTGCTCTACCCTGTTTTCAATACGTGTTGAATGCCGGATATTTTGTTATAATCTTGAAGGGCAACCCTTATAGTATCACATATCAACAGGGCATAACCAAATGTTAGCTCGTATTCAAATTGTAGTGACGAAGAAAGAGCACCCAAAAATGGACATTTTCTGAGTTTTCGAGATATCGCATAATTATTCGCATACAACGCATTCTAGAAACGGTTCAAACCTACTATTGTATTCTACTTATATAACCCCAACTTGCACTAAATGGAAATAACCGGCAGGAAATGCAAGCGAGAAAAAACTTGAAAAATAAAATAGGGAGAAACTTTTGAGACAACCTAATACTAAACAATAGGTATTGCAACGGTGATACAGTGTGATAAATCGATTCTTACAAATTTTACTGAAGATATAGTTACGCGCAAGTGGATAACTGGATGTTCGAAACGTGATGATAGCGATATTCTAGAGAAATAAAGCACATATTGCAGGTTCAACTCGAAGGCCGACCCTGCATGACCGTTGATCGACTGAGGAAGGCCGACAACGAAACGCAGTACTATGAATGCGCCCCGCTCTCGAGGGAGGAGGTGAGAATTCGAACGCTGTTGAGGAAAATCCAGCAATTCTGTATGATTACGTACCCTATGAACCGCAGGGACGATTCTGTGGTTCTTTGCCTTTCTGATTATCACTGTTGTCCAAATGCGTGATCTCAAACATGTATAGTACCTAATAATTGCGTTCTCCAATAATCTACTCAGATGCACGAGTTCTCGCTGTCCGAGAAGGACAAGTACCTGGGCGTGTGGGTGCTGCGGGCGTGCCCGGGCAACCACACCTTCGAGGAGGAGCGACAGAAGTGCCGGTGAGTATTTGGGTTGAGAGATTCATATTCTGTGAAGGTAGATCAGAGATAATTCTAAACACGTTTCGATTAAATATCTGACAGTTATGCAATCGAAATAAGATGGGGATACGAAGGTGAATAATATCACCAAATCTCTATTGCAGAACAATTATCTCTTGTTATCTGTCGCCCGTGTTTTTTCAGTTCGAATTTCAATATTTTTTTCTAATTGGTAAATAATTTCAGTGACGCGCGCATCATGCGTCGCATGCCGATGGGCTGCGAGCGGGACCCGCTGCAGATCGGCTGCGGCGTGCCCTGTCCTGGTACGATTGCATCAATTTCACTCAAACTTGTGCACTCCTTAATAGTTTTCTGCACTTTTTTTGGATGAAAAACATACCACGGGGGTTAAGAAGTTGGTCAGAAATCCCCATCACGTTCCCGCAATAAGGGCTTGTAGCTTCTAGAATATATCAGTAAATTTCTCGTAATTTGAGTGACCCCAACCCTTCTTGCAGCCTCGAACCAGGCCCCCACCGTGGGCGGCATGTGCGACTGGCTGTCTGCTCCCCTCATTGCCGACCCGATGAGCAACGCCTTCTTCCTCTACTGCGCCCAGCAAACCGGGTAGGTCATTAGCAACGACTATCACTTAATAGTCAATCGTTCGCCCATTTTTACGAATTCATCCGGGACAACAAGATAATTAGAATCGTTCGCTGGCCGAATTAAGGGTAACTTCGATGGAAGGATTTGGGATCGTCGCTTTCAAAGCGACTATAGGAAGGAATGAAAATTTGTCTTGTATTGAACATATTATAATTAGTATTTCCAGTCAAACCTGTGGTGAGTGGACGCGCGTGCCCTGCTCTCCCGGAACAGTCTTCGATGCGACTACATTGATCTGCGCACCGGCCAGCATCGTGCAGGTACATTTGTTCTGTAGTCCTGATCATCATCTCAATATGTGTTTTTCAACGATCTCAGCATTACAGCTCGGATGGTGCAAATTTTTGTTTTGCAATGCCTTACATTCTTTCGTTTCCTGAAAGTTCAGGGATATATTGGCGACTAATTCAAAGAAGTTGTTTTCAGCGCGATTCTCCCTGCGGAGGCTCCGATCGACCTGTCTGCCAGTGCGCGCAGACCGTGCAGAACGCCTGCCCGGGCACGTCCCAGTGCATGAGTGTAAGATTTTTTTTTTAAAATTATATATTTCATATCATCTTGCTCTCTGCTTGATCAAGTAAATGCTTTCACATGATTTTGAGATCGTACGGTTTAATCGGTACGGGAGTTCTAGAATGAATGGATCAGGGGAGTATTACGATCAGCGTAAATTATGATTCAGATCACTCAATAAATTCCAGAACGTCTGCTGTATCTCCATCTACGCTCCCGTCTCCGTGCCCACTCCTCCCGTCTACCAGCCCGCCCTCCCTCCCATCACGGCCCCCATATACCCACCTATCACCAACCCCATCCTGCCCCCGATCACCTACGGTGGACCCTTCAACCAGGGAGCGGGTACGGCACCTCTTTGAGATCAATCGATAACTGGCTCCGTTACAGTAACCTGCCCGGGAACCTACACTGCGCCGCTCTCCAGCACTTGCGACGGATGCGCGGGTACGGTGCATGCATTATAGATTTAGTCCACAATCGATCCGGTATCGGAACGCAATCGATAATTATCGTCCTCTGCAGGATCATGCGTTCCCAATGTCGGATGCTGCGGCAGCAATAACAACATCGGGCAAGGCGCCTGGACGAATATGAATAGTGAGTTAGGGGAAATAATTTAGAATCTATTGCTGTGTGTGATTTCGAGTGAAAATCGATCAAATAGAGTGAATGTGTTTGCAACATTCTCTCGCATTCTGAAGTTGCTGAATCACCTCTGTGGTTCACGATAGATATAAATAAGCAAGTAATTTCAGCCTTCTGCCCGAACACCTTCACACCACCCATCGGCCAGTGCTCGGCTTGTCCTCAGAATACCGCTGTGAGTCCTAATGACAAATATTTTTATGATTAAATTCCCTTTTACAGCTATATTTCCAGTTTATCTGCATTTTTTAAGTGCGTGCCCTCTCTCAACTCGTGCTGCCCTACCGCGCCAATTACCACATCGAATCCTACCGCCGCCGTGATTCTAATCTGCCCGAGTAAGTACTCTATAGTCTCCCTAGACAGCTCTTTCTAGGACCTCTATTGCCATTGCTAGCCTTTATCCCTTTATTGTTATCGTGTTTGGATTGATCACTTGACCTCGGGCATCATATTCTCTTTTTGCAGCCGGTCAGCCTGCCTCCTCAGCCTGTGGCATGAACGGCGCCTGCCCTCAGGGCACTGGATGCTACCAGGGAGGATGCTGTCCCATGACCTGCCCCGCCGTGAGTGACCAACCGCATTTTATAAAATATTTACCTCCTTGGCATCGTATAAGCAAAGGTACCGAATGTTGGCTCAGATACTGCCTACAATCACGTTTATTCACAGCAGTGGGATAGCATATCGCAACGCCAACATCTTCCATCTGAAGTTCAAAGACCAAATCAATTTTCAGGGTCAGCAACTCATCGGATTCTGCGCTAACAACGGGTGCGGCTCGGGAAGTTGTTATAAGGAGAGCGGTACTTGCTGCCAGGTATGCAGATTTCTGCCTCAATTTTAGTTCTGTCTATTTTACCTATATTGAACATAATTTTACAATAAGTTCGTTTTTTCCCTATCGTCTCCACATAAGTGAATAGTTGTCGTAACAGCAGTGCGGAATTCTGAGATGTTTCAGGCCGCTGAGTCGATCACCCTGCCCGTCTGCCAGAACGGCGTCCTGTCGATGGTCCGATGCACCGTAGATCAGGTATGCGGTAGTTGATCGATAATTGATTGCGAGAGATCCTTCCGATCACGGAAGTACTATACTCAATCAATAATTTACTTCACATTAGTTTGTATTGGGTAGCATGAAGGCGAAATAGTGCTCAAGTTAATCGATAAGAGATTTCGGTAGATCACAAATCAATAATCAATCGATATTCGCAGGAATGTGGCCTGAACCAGCGTTGCTCAAACGGAGGATGCTGCCCAATGCCCTTCTGCCCCTCGGGAGTCCAGGTGATCCTTGGCCTTGAACTTTGATTCCCCTATCTACCATTAGAACCAATCTTTCTTACCATAGCATTGACAATGGAATCAAAGTAAATCAAAGTGAAAGATTTGATCAATCGCATGAGATTCAAGATGAGGCTAGAGTGTATTCTCGTCGCTTGAAGATTACAAGTGAAATATCAAAGATCAATCTCATCTTTCAGGCAACCGCTCGCTGCCAGGCGATGACGCAATGCGGAGCCGGCCAGCAGTGCATGGACGGCGCCTGCTGCCCACTGCCCCGATGCCCCTCGGGTAATCAATTTGACCTACCGTAGTGAAACCGTAATCTACTGGACTGATGTTAGCGTACTCTGACCTACCGATCCGATTCCGTCATTTGATGTCAAAAATATTCAAGGTCCTCTAAATGTGTAATAAAGAGAGTCCGTACTCTTACAGAACGCCACAACGACTAATTTCGAATTTTCTGTACAAAAATTTCATGGAGCCTAATTTCTGCAGGAATCTACGCGCTCTCAACCTGCACTCGCTCTCTTGACTGTGGTAGACCCGGAGTGGAGTGCGCCAATGGCGGGTGCTGCCCGCTCCCTGCCTGCCCGAATGGCCTCACGGCCACGCAGAGATGCACGGCGGGATCGGTAAATCATATTATTAATTTTTATTTAAACAAGTAAAATTATTGAAACTAAATAAGTTCGCTTGAGAAATCAGCAATTCATAGAAAAATATAAAAGATGAAAAATATATTTTCAGATCTGCCCCTCCGGCTTCGCGTGCATCAACGGTGCCTGCTGCGCACTCCCCACCTGCCCGTCGAATGGTGAGAGCAATAACAACAATACAATAAAAACAACAATAACAACAAAACAATAACAACAACAGGTCTGACTGCGGTCTCCTTGTGCAACTCTGCCCGCTGCGGAAATGGTTTCGAGTGCGTGAGCGGAGGATGCTGCCCACTTCCACAGTGCCCGACCGGAGCACTCGCTAGTGAGTACTTCCGGTGTACCTTTAATCTTTCTTCCCAATTTGATCCACTTGACCGCAACCATTTTAAAAACAAATCTTTACATTTTGAAGCCTGGTAAAGTTTCCCATAGGCTGACAGTGCATTTACTACTCCATTCGGCATTCAATCTTCCAAACACAGTATCCTCAGGATGGACCCGAACCAACCCATTTGCAGACCAGCGGTGCCAGCTGGGTTCGGGCTGCCCCTCGGGGTCCATCTGTGAGAACGGTGTCTGCTGCCCTCTCCCTATCTGCAGTATTGGTATCATCGCGACGGGAGCATGTGGCATGGCCAACTCGTGCCCGATGGGATTCGTGTGCGAAGGTAATTTAATCATGGTATCCATTCAAATTTTCCCTTATGAAGAACTATAGGGTTTTGATGTGAACACATTTTTTCGAACTTCTAGCCGCTACAAATATCGATGAAACAACAATCGCCTGGAGGATTGTGAAATTCTGATCAGTCCAGGTCGCGGGTGCTGTCCCGAGCCGATGCCTCTCTGCCCGAACGGAGGACGCGCTTCAATGAGGTAATTCAAATTATAAATATTATTAATATTATTAATAAAAAAGGATAATAATACATATTTAGATGCACAAGGGGAACTGAGTGTCCTCCTGGCTATGGCTGCACTCCGCTAGGCGGCTGCTGTCTGCTCAGCATGGAGCCGGTTGGCACTTTGATCGTTAATCGTCTTTGAGAACTCAGGCATTTCCTTCACCTTCATATATTTTCAAAATTTATAACTTTCACCTTTTCAGAGCTGTCCCGCGCAGTCCTCGGCAGTCTGCCAGTGCTCCGGCAACAACATCTGCCCGAGTGGAGCCTCCTGCAACATGGGCACCTGCTGCTCCTCTGGTAGGTCACTATAGTTTGCGTGACCGGTTTCCATCACTTCGTCCACCGCCTGCTCTCGATCGGTCGAGTGGCGAGAGAGTTAATGTAAAGATGAGACAGAGCTCTCGGTTCTTGAACTCTGTGTTTATTAGGGGCTACCTCTTTTTTAATCTTTCATAAATATCCAGGTACTATTATCACCGATTTTTTGCTCTCTTATTAACAGAGTAACTAGATTAGATGATCATTGATCTCCAACCAATTATGATTTCCAGCCGCCGCTCCCTTCACGCAAGTGCCGGGTTCCACATGCGTCGCTTCTCCCCAATGCAACGGTTTCTCCAACGGCAACTCGCAGTGTGTGCATGTGAGAGACATCAACTATCATGCAACTATGGATTTACAACTGATATCAATCAATGACAATACATTGCCGAAAATCGATAAGCTCTGAACACTGATTTTCATCAAAAGCACAGGGACCTCATCTTGCTGTATGAACCACATGAACATTAAGATCAAAGATTACATCTCAGGGAGTGTGCGTCTGCACGATTTCTGGTGCCTCGAACGGCGTCTCCTGCGTCCAGATGACCCCGGTGCAGCTGCAATCGGCCAGGAGCGGCTGCGATCAGTTTGGTGAGAAGATTTATTGATTTATTTATTTGATTTTTTTCAAAATCCCAGACGCCGAATAAGATTTGATTTTGTGATCTCCTTCTGTATGATTTACTGGAAAAAAACCGATCGATTGTTCAATTAACGTCTGATTTATCAGGCTCTCCGTGCAAGACCGTGTTCTCGACTGCAAGAAGGAGGCCGATCTTCGCGCCCACACAGAACATGACTAATGAACCCCGTAAGTACATACATGAACGATCTGTTCTCGAATGAAATCCCGAATCTTACTAATAAGCGAGACAATCGGTATACATGTCCTTAATGTCTTCACCAACTTATCACTACTTTGCGTCTGCAAAGGGGCTTACTTTTTGCATATTTTTCAATGAAAAAGAATACTAAGTGAGAGCATATCTGATCTTTAATTTTTCCAGTCTTCTACAACGTCGCCGAGCGTCGTATGTGCGTGTTGAATGCTACTGGCCTCGTTGCTGACCCCGACGCCACCTGCCTCCCGAATGAGAAGTGCATCGAGGGAGAGTGCAGACAGTGAGCATTATCAAATCTTTTTGTTATTACCCATTTTTCTATTCCCAAATTCACATATCCGATAATTCATTGAGGTACCGACAGCACAATTGATGAGAATAATGAGCAAATTATAATTTGTAGATTCTATCTGCAGGAA